>CP125978.1:256568418-257090918 GCA_030063025.1 Avena longiglumis | reverse complement strand
ACTCATTAGTCTTAGGCATAGTAGGAGGAGGAATAGGGCTTCTTGTGGTTTAGTGGTAATGGTGTGCACACTATTGTTTCTATCAATTTCAGCTTCCCTTTCCACTTAGCATGAAGTTGGTCTAATACCTAACATTTTCATCAATAGTAACTTGTATGACATGAGTATCGCAAAGGTACTTTCCATGGTTTCAGGTTTAGCCATTTTATTAATCAAGGAGGACTATGCTTGCATAAAGAGGAAATATTTTTCTCAACAGTTAGAAGCTTTTCCTCCAATCTTGTTGAAAATGGTTTGTTTACTAATAAAGTCTTTGAGCATGACTTTGAGTTCAGAGGGGGCACCTCTATCATTGTTGTAGGAGTTTCCATATGTATTTCCATTATTAGGAGGATAAGATGAATTGTTGTTGAAATTGTTGTTTCTAATGAAGTTCACACCAACTTGCTCTTCTTGAGCAACCAAAGAGGCTAAGGGAACATTATTTGGATCTAAAGGAGCTTTCCCATTAACAAGCATAGCCATAATGACATCAATCTTATCACTCAAAGAGGAGGTTTCTTCAACAGAATTTACCTTCTTACCATGTGGAGCTCTCTCAATGTGCCATTCAGAGTAATTAACCATCATATTATCAAGGAGTTTTGTTGCAGCATCCAAAGTGATGCTCATAAAGGTACCTCCAGTAGCTGAATCCAACAGGTTTCTTGAAGAGAAGTTCAAACCTGCATAAAAAGTCTGGATAATCATCCAAGCAGTAAGTCAATGAGTGGGACAATTCTTAACCAAAGATTTCATTATTTCCCAAGCTTGAGCAACATGGTCATTATCAAGTTGTTTAAATTTCATAATATCACTTATCATAGATATAATCTTAGCAGGAGGGTAGTTCTTTCTAATAAAATCATCTTTACACTTAATCCAAGAATCAATACTATTTCTAGGCAAGGATAATCACCATTCTTTAGCTTATCCTCTCAAGGAGAAAGGAAACAGATTGAGCTTAATAATATCTCCATCTACATCCTTATACTTTTGCATCTCACAAAGTTCAACAAAGCTATTGAGATGGGAAGCAACATCATTAGAACTAGCACCAGAAAATTGATCTCGCATCACAAGATTCAACAAAGCAGGCTTAATTTCATAAAAGGTAGCATCAGGACCAGGTGGAGCAATAGGAGTGCGAAGGAAATCATTGTTGTTTGTTCTAGTGAAGTCACACAACTTGGTGCTCTCAGCAGAGTTCATTTTGGAAAAAGTGGAGCAAGCCAAAAACAACAGCAGCAGCTAGAGCAGGAACTATTTTTTTTGTGTTTTTGATAAGAGAAAGCAAACCAAACTAAACTATTTTTTTTGGAGTTTTTGATAAAAAGAGGCAAACAAAACAAATCAAAATAAACTAAGCAAAATAAAAACAAAGTAAAGAGAAAGGTTGAGGAGGACTCCCCTTGTGAAGACGTCCTTAGCCTCCCTGGCAACAGCGCTAGAAAACTTGTTAATGGCGCCTGAGAGCGCTTCGTCAGGAAACCCCAAGAGCAAGGTTTGATGCAGCACAGCAACAAGTCTTCCGTAAGTAAGAAACCGAGGTTATCGAACTAGTAGGAGGAAGGAAACATCTCAAAGGTGTTGCAAGGAATGTGGAAACCTGCACAACACAAACTCAAGACTTTGCCCCATCTAACAGTGAGGTTGTCAATCTCACCGGTTGCTATAACAAAGGATTAATTGTATGGTGTGGAAGGTGATGATGGTTTGCAGCAAGTAAACAGTAACAGTGGAAGATGTATCAATGGTAAAGATTGTACCAGGGTCCATAGTTGACTAGAGGTGTTCTCCTTAGATAATAAACCATGGCATACTGGGTAAACAAATTACAGCAGGGCAATTGACAGGACTGAGCAAGGCATAACAATGCAATACTAGACAAAAACATCCTATGAGATTAGATTGGGCAATAGAACAATATACATAGACCGCCATCCAACTTCATCTATGACTAGAAGTCCACCTTTGAGTTATCATCCGAACCCCCTCTAGTATTAAGTTGCAAGCAACAGACAACTACTTTAAGAAAAGTGTGTAAGGTAAACAATCCACTTGATCCATGAACAAGAGACCGTTGTTTTCTCCCTAGTGGCAAAAACACATCTATGACCGTAGAGATTTATGTCACTTCCTTTGATTAAGTAGAGGCATGAACCCACTATCGAGCATAAATACCCCCTCTTGGAGTCACTAGCAACTACTTTCCCAAGATATCTACTAACAACGGACAGCATGCAAGATCACAAACAATACAGACATGATAGAATCAATAAACCCCAATATCCATTGATCCCCGCAATAGTAATCTCAATATCCATTGATCCCGCAACACAACAGCCATGATTATAAATAGATGAGATCACATGGAGGAGAAGCATAGACATAAGATACTACAGCTACCAGAAAGGGAGGAGTGACAACCATCACGCTACATACCGGACCAAGGTAGAGAAGAAGGCTACTCGGATGATTCCTTCCATGTGCGTGTAGAAGAGCTTAAGATCCTCTGATTTGAAGACCGTGGTAAGCGCCCACAGATGGCGGTGGGGGATATTTATCGGTACTTTTCTGTTTATGCTTCATGACTCTTAGGGCTAAAGGGCCAGGGCGCTGGGGGGCCACAGGCTAGATGGCGAGGATGGCAAGGCTAGGTTCCTTAGGGGGTGGGGGCCCACCCCAGGCTCGCCCTAGGTGCCACCCTGCGTCCCCCTCCCATTCCTCCGACCTCATGTTCTCCTCGATGAAATATTGACTTTGAGATTATTTCCTCATTAGCTTTTCTGAATTTAAACGGTTTGTAAACGGAAACAACAGCAATATGGCATCCTGTTAATAGGTTATGGCCAAGAAACATAGTTAGTACAGTAAGAAGAGTGGCCAAAGTAAAGCAAGAGCCAAAGCAAAGCAAGCAACATCAAAAATTAAACATCATGCTTTCCTAATTCCATGATCCATCATCTCGCAACATCACAACATCAAATTATCGCCAGAGATCCACGAGATCCACCGAAAATGTCGGGAGGCAGCAAAGTTGGCCGAACGCCGAAAGGGGCTGCAAGTGAAAGCTGATGTACCTTATGGCGCTTGATGGATGGCGTGGGAGGGCTATCATCGCCCACTTAGTATTGGGACAAATTTGCTACATATGGACGCCCATAGTCAGTCTATAGTAATATATAATGGAGGAGTATGCTTTGACAATATCCGGTGGGCTTGTATAAATTTGATAGAAATTTGTATCATTTGAATCAAAATTGATACTCCCTCTGATTCATACTACTTGTCGTTGAAATGGATGTATCTAGCACTAAAACATGTATAGATACATCCATTTCAGTGACAAGTAGTAATTTGGATTGGAGGGATATGCTCTAAAACTGATTCATAAGTAGTAACCTAAATTATTTGATTTAGATTTGTATAAATTAGATTGTATCTAGACATAAATTAGTATTAGATTGATTCGTATCTTGATGAATTTGAGTCAACTAATTTGGATCGGAGGGAGCAGTACTTTCTTTGATAGATCGCCTCTCTGGAGAACAATGAGCAACTGATAGGGCCCCAAACTTGACCCTCTAGGCCTTTGCACGCCAACTATGGGCAGCTAGATCCAATGGCAAGCCACTCGGGCCCTGCAATGCATTCTCTTGACAACTTTGGGACCGCAAAGTGACTAAATTAGCAGGAACTCACAACCATCCATTGAATAATAATTCTACTCTCTAAATTAGCTATCAATTCAACTAATTATTACACGTGCCACCTTCACCACAACCCCATAGTGTAACTGTTAGGACGGGGATGACAACTACTACAACTTCCCACATGAATCTACTATTCTCCCCCCCTTCACTTGAAGTTCATGTTTTAGATTTTTTACCACTCAATTAGATATGGCAAGATCAGCCTCAACTGTCAACTTCTCTTTGAGAATAAGCTCTGAGTTCTTCTTTTCTTCCTCGATAGTATGATTTAGCTCTAATATCAACAGGTTTTTATGGGCCAATTCATCACCTAAATTGGACACCCCATATCCGCCAAATTCAGCCTCTGGCTATACAACTACGTTGATTCATCTTGGTATGCAATGTATGATGGATCATCGGCCTGCATAGCACACTGTAACAATCCAAAAACAAACCCAATTAAAATCAGTACAGCATGCCATGGCGGCACTTCAAATTAAACGGTAGTACAAATATAAGGAGCTACCTTCACTTCCAACATGATAGGATAAGGAGAATGTGGCCACGACATGATCGAATCCCCACCCTCGCTGGTGTACCCGCTACGACCAGACATTGAAGACTAATTTACCCCTGCAATATTGAGGAAATTATGGGAACCGGATCGATTAGGGTGGGTGGAGCAGGAGCGAAGGTCTTACCAAGCACTACTAGCAATTGCTGCGACCGTGCGCCGAGTTATGACGGCGGAAAAAAATCCTGGTCGTCATGGGCGGCGCACCTGCCTATAGTCGGTACTGCCTTGTAGAGGTCCCAACCTTTAATAAGGTAGAGATCCCTGTGTTTACAATGCTAGTCCCTGGATCATTAGCTAGCATCCACAGTTAAGATGTAATATCAAGAAACAAAGGTCATAATACAACTTTATAACCAGGAATAAAATAATACATTACATCTTACATAGCTCATTTGGCTATCTCATTACAATGCAGCAGAAATAACTATATAGCATGGAGTCCTTCATCTACAAAGTGCCACAGGAAATCATGTTGGTTGTAGACTTGTAATCCTCATCAACACACTTCACTAACATCAAACAAACCTGCAACATAATAAGTTACAGCCACAAGGGTCAATACATTTGAATTGTATTGGCAAGTGATACTATGGTAGTATAGTGGTAACTATCATCTATATGCATTTGGCTAAGTGGAGCTTAGGCTTGCTTTGCTCAAAATAGATTTTTCCTTATCATTTGAAAACACAAAGTTTTTGTTTGGCAAAAATCACCCAAGGAATCTACCAATCAGTGATTGAAGATCCTTAACCCTTGTTCAACCACAAGTTTTTAACTTAGAAATTGGGGTGAGGAGATTCTTGATAGCTTCCATCTCTTGATTCTGAAATTGTCCATTGCCGGGGACACGGCTAAGTTCTTAGATTTTACACTCTTGAGAGGTGGTGCACTTTCCCCACAAGACTCGACATGCATCGAGACAAGATCCTTCAGAAGCCTTCCCTTAGACCAAAATGGACGTGCTCCAAACCTATCATCCCCTACCACCAACTATCCATTTGGCTAAGTTATTGTAACCTATATGATCCAGGCAGAGTCCATAATGCCAAGTGGCTGCACTTGAAGCTTCTCAACATTTGACATCTCAAATATCTTTTTTCCTGGGTGGCATTCCACAAGTGTGATACACTAGGGTAGTCCATTGAAATGTGCCCTGAGTAACCACTCAACACAAACCATTCTCACCATTCCACCCAGGTGATTCATTCACATAGTTGTTTTATTAAACAAAACACAAGTCCTTGACTTTGAAATATTCCATAGCATGAATATAATCCACCCTTGTTTTCTACTATCTGGGCTAAGCATGATAGTAGTAGGGATATTAACTTAGGGAAAATTCTACTAAGGTTTCATCTACTGGGATTTCCCCTGGCATAGTTTATACTTAGCAAAAATTCCATGCAAGTCCTACTCAAAACATCACTAATGCATAGTGAAAATAATGGGACAAAAGTATGAAGCACCACTTGCCTATTTGGTAGAGAATCTAAGCTCACTCCTTGATCTTGCAATAGTCACACTCTTCAAATTTCACTACAGTTCAATCAAGGCACAAATTCAATCTACCATTCAAGCAATTCATCACATAGAATAATAAAAATGAAGCCATGCATGCAAGCATGCCAAAGATTGTTTTATTTGGAAAAGTGGTTTCTAATAGGTTAAAAACACATATTGGTCATTTATAAAAGTGGCAAAACCATTTGATATTAAGTTAGTGAAAATGGCCACTTTAAATCATTTTTGTTTTGTTAGAAATGATTTAAATCAAAGCAATAATTACTAGCGTTTGACAAATAAAAATTTTCAAACACAAATGTTAGTGTTTTAAGGTCAAGTTTTAATACTAAAACCATTTGCAAAAGGTTTTTACTTATAAACCATTTTTAAATCTAAGCCATATTTTATTTTGTTAGAAATTCCTTTAAACAAAGTAATATTTTTATAGGGTTCACCAGCTATATTTTTAAGTCCAAAAACTTGGTGTTTAGGGTCAAAGAGTTTAAATAAAATCATTTTCCAAAGGTTTTACTTAAAAGCATTTTTAACACATAAACAATATTTTTATTTAACTAGAAATGCTTTAATTCAAAGATTTATTCCTTAGCCTCACAAAATATGTTTATAAATCCAAAAGTTGGTTTGTATGGTCAGTAGGTTCAAATCAAACCATTTAACTTCAAATCAAACCATTTACCAAAGATTTTATCTCAAAAAAAATTTTAGAATGAATTTTATACACAAAATATGCCTACACAAGTTTCTGCAAAAACAACGAATTTTCCAGAAGAAATTCACTAAACAAAGTGCATGGTTGGAAAGTACTCCTTTTGTTGACTCCATTGATATAAAATTTGTAAAATTTGGATATGTAGATTTAAAGTTATGAATTTTTCAAATCTAACATCTAATAGACATGTTTTTCTTTTTTTAAATCAACAGCTAGGCCACGCGTCACGATCTAATTGGAGCATACCGGTTCGGCTGGATCGAGTGCTGTGGAGCGTTGGATCTAACTGAAATCGCACGGCCCTGATCTCCTTTTGATACCAATTCGTACCTTGTCGGATCTCCTTTTGTCTTTTATCTATCTCAGTTTCGCACCTTGCCGGGTGAGTCTGACAATTTCGGGTCAATTCTTTGACTTCTTGGCTCATTCTTGCCTCGAGCCGAGTTATTTTGGCCAATTCCGGGTCATTTTTGGCGTGCCTCAGTCACTGACAGCTAGTAATCATGATTACTTTCCTCAATTTTTGTTCCAAACCCTGGCGGTACAGTGACGGCTGCGCAGTTATTCCCCGTCACTGTGGCAGTCCCATCGGTCTGCGCCTCTTGTCCTTCTAGCCGTGACGTGGCACTGGATATTTCGTGTATCCTTAGCTACGTGGCGCTCGCTGACTGGCTCACCCGGCCTGGTACACGGCCACACGCTGGCCACACGGCACAGTTAGATCCCACTACGGGGGTTTTTACTGCCCTTAAGTAGGGGTTTTGGGTTTCCACTTCCCCCACGCCCATTCAGTTTCCTTAGCCTTTCTTCTTCCTCGCGCCTGCAAGATTGAACTGCCTCCTTTGTGGTTCCTTCTCCCTCTTGCTCTAGTGTTGAGATTGCCCCTGTCCTCTTTCCATTCCAGCACGGGTCCTCGTTGTTCCAAGCCTCTCCTTACCGAGGAGGAGATAGACTCCGACGACCTCATGAACGCTCGCGACGGTGCTGATGGTGCCGAGGAGCAGGAGGTCCCCGGTGGCGAGCGCGGTGGCTTGGAAGGTTCGGAGGTCTCCACCGAAGAAGTGGAGTGGCTCCGGTCCACCAGATGCATCCCACTGCAAGTGGATTGCCGCCTCCCCGCCGGTGAGATCTCCCCCAAACCTCAAGCTGGCGAGCGAGTGGTTTTTCTTTCCCACTTCGAACGCGGCTTTGATCTTCCTGTGAGCACCTTCTTTTCCTCGTTTCTTTCTACCTTCCGTCTGCAGACCCACCATCTTCCTGCCAACGCAATTGGCTCTCTCTCTTGTTTTATCTCTACCTGCGAGGCCTATCTTGGAATTTGGCCTACAGTTCTTCTGTGGGCCAAGTATTTTCGCTTCAAAGTTCAGGTTGTTCCCCAGCCTGAAGTTCCCCATGCCGAGAAGAAACCTACTCGGTGTGGTGCTGCCAGCATCACACCCAGGAGGGATTCCATCTTTCCTCGGGTTGCTGGTATCGACTCTTGCAAGAAGTGGCATAGAACATCCGGCTTCCCCCTTTCTCGGATGAGGTACCCCACAAGAAGCACTGGCATCTTGACCCGCGCGACCAAGACGCCGCGGTGAACGAAGCCAACGCAATCCTGGAAAGGTTGCTGTCGTCGAACGAGAACTTTCATCTCGCCGACTCTAACCTCACGTGCACCTTCATCTCATGTCGGGTAAGCCCCATCAAAGCCAGGAGCCACAAGATGTGCTGCATGAGCGGGTCCCATGATCCAACTCGACATTCCACCAAGGAGCTCACCCACGACTCCATTGCCCGCCGAGTAAGCTCAATCTTTAGATTGAACTTGGCGGATGATTGGGCTTGGAGTTGCCCGCCGTTTAGCCGGGTCAGGCCTATCCCCTGGGTAGGTTTTCCGGATTACTTTCTCACCGAGTAGGCTTTAGCTCTTTTGCCACTCTTAGCTTAGTTTTTTGTTTCTCATTCTGTTTGTCCTTCGCAGAACCTCCTTCACCAGGTTGATGACGGTACTGTCCCTCCTGCCGGCTATAACGGGGATCTCTCTAACTTGGATGAGTTCAAGTATGACCTGGAATGCTTCATGCCCATCCCGCACACTACGGCAGCTTCGGCTTCGGGTAAGAGTCAATCTCGCAATCCCTTACAAGATTGGTCCGACGATGATGAGGATGAGGATGATTGTACGATCTTGGAGGTATTTTCCTTGTGAGCTTAGTCCCTTTGCTTATCCGAGTAAACCCGTTATTTACTTATGCAGCTGGCCAGGTACGTGACATAACTACTAGGAAAATGTCTATAGGTAATCCGTGCAGTCACGAAGGCAATGGCGGCGGCGACCTTCTCCTCCTCCTTGCAGTCACGACGACGACAACCTCCTTCCTTGCGGCCTCCTCCTCCTTGTAGTCACAAAGAGCGATGACGAGCTCCGACGACCGCTGACGACCTCCTTCTCCTTGCGGCGACCTCCTCCCTTCTCCAGCCACACCTCCTTCTCCCTCTCTTCCTCGATGTTGGCGAGGAGTAGGACGGCCATGGCCTCCCGCACCTCCTTGCGGTGGTAGGTCGTGGCCATGGCCACCATGCTCCAGCGAGGCGACACGACGGCGGCGATGCGGACCCGATTGCTTTTGCAATTCAAAACGAGGTTGTTTTTTGCATTTTTCTTTGATTTTTGAAAAAAACATCCGTGGCGCACCTGTAACCCTACCCATGGCGCACCTGGTAGTGCGTCACGCCTATCTCGATATAACCGTGGCGCACCATGCAGTGCGCCACGGCTACGAGATAGCCGTAGCGCGAGGCCCGTGGCGCACTGCTAGTGCGCCACGGAAGGCCTTTTCAGGTGCGCCACGAATAGACATTTTTCTAGTAGTGCATTCCTCCTCTCGCCGTGGGAGGAGTTGGCAAGATCCCCGTCGCCAAGCCAAAGCGAAGCGGAGCCTCCTCCAGCACCCAGCCGGCCAAGAAGAACAAGCCCACTCTGGCAGCTCCTGTTGCGCCTGTTGCTGCCAGCATGGGTGCGACTCGCCAAGCTGCTGGGCGCCGAGTCACATGCCGAGTCGCCCGCGACCCGGTCGTCACCGGGTAAGTTTGTTTTTACTTTGCCTTCTCTGTTCTTTTCTTTCTCATCCTTGATGTTTTCTTACATATGTCTTGTTGTTTTCAGTGTTGCACCTTTGACGGCAAATCAGGCTGCTTCTAGCATTGCCTCGCCGCTTAGGCCTGCACCTCCTCCAGCTGACTCGGTGGCGTCGAGTCCCGTACGGGTTGAGGCTCGCACTATTGAGGCTCACGCTTCTCAGTGTCAGTCAGACCCGGTGGGTCATTCGGCTAGCACTCCTGATCTTGGAGCCAGCAAAACTGCTGAGCCCAGTCAGGGGGCTCCAAGATCCTCTCCAAATTCTCCTGCTCGCTCTCAAATTCTGTCAAAGGGCCAGACCCAGCCCAAGGCTTCTGGTTCTACTCACCCCGCTTCTAGCAAATCCACCTCTTCCAAGCAAACAACTCTAGTTTGCGCTCCGGGTTCTGCTCCTCAGATCCAGCCTCCGACGTCAGCGACAAAGATCGCTTCAACGGGTAAGGGGGAAGAATCTGCGGCTGCCGGGTCAGGTGATGACTCCAGGGCTGTTACCCTCCATACTTCTGCCGCTGCAACCCGTGCCACTGTGGGAACTGCCCTGAAAATGGGTCGAGTTCTTACTCGGACGCTTAGTGGCAAGAGCCTTGGTTCGGCTGAGCCTTACGCTGTGGCATGGAATGAGGCAGGCGAGCAAGAGGTCAGCACTCGTGCTGGGAAGAGGCTGAAGCTGGGCCCCAAGGCTGTCTCCGACATGACCCAGCAGGCCATTACTCTGATGGCCCGCGTCAAGAAAGTCAACGAGGTAAATTAACTTCTTACTCTTTTGTGTTATTGAGTATTTCCTTTAAAAATGTCACCTAGTCCCCGAGGTCGCAGGAGAGTAAGAAACTTACTCGGCTATAAGGTCCTCAATAGTCACTTAGTCTTTAGATGCTTTACTTCAAGCATGTATGCTAGAACTTCAATCCCTAGCCCTCGAGGTTACTGTCGAGTAAAGAACTTACTCGGCTGTAAGCTCTTAAGCTCTTTGATTCCTTTATGCCAAACTCATGGTAGAGCTTCAATCCCTAGCCCTCAAGGTTACTGCTGAGTAAAGAACTTACTCGGCTATAAGCTCTTAAGCTTTTTGATTCCTTTATGCCAAACTCATGTTAGAGCTTCAATCCCTAGCCCTCGAGGTTACTGCTGAGTAAAGAACTTACTCTGCTGTAAGCTCTTAAGATTTTTGATTCGGCAAGTTGCCTGACCTGACTCCTTATTGTCTGCATTCTTTGATCAGCTCACACATAACGAGCGCACCAAGGTGCATCAAGCCCTCGTCCTGGCGCATCGCAAGCTCGAACTTGTGTACGAGAGGCTACAGACTGATACCCACGGCCAAGGTAATATCTTTGATCTTCCTCTTTTCTACTTTGGTGTAATTCTCCTCGGTTCATGTTTTCATTTTTCCTCTTGCCCTTTTTCCACAGCCACTACTCAGTCTACCATCAACGATCTTCACTCGCAAATCAGTGCGGCCGAGAGTAAATTTCTTGCCTCCCTAAGCCAATAGCTGAAATTTCTCTGTTGGTACTGACAAACATTTGTTCTGAATAAGTAGAGAAGCACCAAGCCGAACTCTAGAAGGAGCGATGAGGTGACTCGGCTGAAGAAACTGATGGCCGAGACAGAGCAGAAGCACTTAGCCGAGGTGAAGGGGCTGCGAGAGGAGCTTGCCGAGAAGAATGAGCAATAGGCTGCCAGCGCCGAGAAGACCATGAAGCTGCTCGATGAGGCCGAATCATCGGTCGAGTTGGCAAATCTTAACTTGGATGCCCTGAAAGCCAAGGCCAAGACTTGGCATAACAAACTCGCCGCCATCAACTTCTTTCTCGGTAGTGAGTTCTTACTCTTTACGCATTGTAAAAGTCATTTTGGCTTCTTCCATCTGCCCTTGTTATTTGCTAACTTTTCTCTTTTTGCTTGCAGAGAATTTTCCTGAGGCCAACATGTTTGCCATCCGAGCCATGAAGAAGGTGAGGGCCGAAGCTGGTGCTGCTGCTGACGACGAGGTGTCCATGGAGGAGCTACTCGTAGCGGTGTCTGAACGGGTTAAGACCCTCAGATCTTGCGGTGTGGACTTGCTCAAATCAGCTATCCATGCGTTTCGCATGCTCTGGCCGGATGAAGACCCACCCGAACTCATCGAGCCACTCGCTGACAGACTACTCCTTACTGAAGACCGGCTGGATCAATGGCGTGAGTCGGCCGGCCGAGCTGCAGCGGATAAGGATCTCTCCTTCGTGCTTTCATGGTACGAGGACATCAACCTCGACGTTCTTGCTGGCATAAGGGGAGATGGCAAGTGGCTGAATGACCCGAAGCTGATCAAGAAGCGCCAGGAGCGATATTACGCCATGATCTAGTACACCATGGTGCACGCTTGGTGTGAAGGGACCAGCTTCCTCGACCTTGGCGACCCGCTCATCGAAGTTGCTGCTGAGGAGGGTGGCGACAGCGAGGCGACCGAGTCAGATGACCCGGCCGTATATGCCCCTCACCCGGCCAATGCTCCAAGCACTCCTGGCTCCGAGAATGCTCCTCCAAGTTCTCCTTCTCCCTAGGCCAACAAATACTCGAACTTTTATTAGATCCTCGGTATGCTGGGTACAGATGTAACGTACATTGCACTTTAAGTTTGATTTTGCGCCAGTCAATGGGCTTTATATATTTGCGTTATGCTCTGAGTGCGAATGACTCAAGGACAAGTCCCCGAGTTTCATTTTGCCTTGTCACCTTTCCTTGCCGTTGGCCCTTGTCTACCTTTTTCGGTGTTCGACATTAGGATCTCAAAGTACGAAGGATATAGTTAGCGGGTATGAAACTTGGATAACTTGGCCGAGATTACTCGACACATAGTATAACACAACCTGCAGAGAGTTAGGCAAAAACTAAAGGCGACTCGCATTTCTCCCTTGTACTTATCCGGCATTCGTGTTTACCCGTCTTAGATCTTTTTCTCTTGCTTGCCATGAATCCGTGTTTTCGGACAACAACATAGTCGAGAGTTGATTTCTTCCGAGTAAACACTACTTGTTCCGAGATAAATTTCGGGTATCACGCCAGCCGACGTAAAATAATTGAAATGGAAAGCATCAGTGGTAGTCCCCGAATCAGTTTTTCGAATCATACCATTTTATTATTAGCACATAGACGGAAAACACATCCGGCATATGAGAGTTCGAGTGATACACGCACTGCTTCTCCTAATTATAGAAGGGACGAAGTAGTGCCACATTCCATGGCCTTTTGGTTTCATCTCCTGACCTGTCCGCCATGTTATTTGCGCTTCTCAAGCGTCTATGAGATAGTAGGAATCATTGTGCAATGCTTTGCTTACAATGAATGGACCTTCCCATGGAGGTGATAATTTATGCATTCCAGCTGTGCGCTGCACCAGCCTTAGCACCATATCTCCTTCTCGAAAAACACGAGGTTGCACTTTCCGGCTATGGTAGCGTCGGAGATTTTGTTGATATATAGCGGATCTGGAGAATGCTAGTTCCCTTGCTTCTTCGAGTAAGTCTACTCCATCTTCTCGGGCCTCTTTTACCTCGACTTCCGAGTATTGCCTTATCCTTGGCGAGTCATATTCTATGTCGGCAGGCAAAACTACTTCAACCCCATATACAAGGAAAAATGGCGTATAACCAGTTAATCGATTCGGAGTTGTTCTTAAGCTCCACAGTACTGAGGGTAGTTCCTATATCCAACAACTAGGTGATCTCTGGAGGGGTTCCATTAAGCGGGGTTTTATCCCGGACAGAACTAAGCCATTAGCCTGTTCAACTTGTCCATTTGATTTTGGATGGGTGACTGATGCTACATCGAGTCTTATTCGGTGTTTCCTACAGAAGCGAGCAAAAGCCCCTTCGGCAAAGTTTGTGCCATTGTCAGCGATCACACTGTGTGGGTACTCATATCTGAGGATTATATCCCTTAGGAATGTGACAGCTGTTTTACCGTCCAATTTCTTGATTGGATTCACTTCTATCCACTTATTGAACTTATCGATCATGGCCAAGATATGAGTCATGCCTCTCCTTGCTAGTTTGAATGGTCCTACCATATCTAGGCACCACACCGCAAAAGGCCAAGTGATTGGTATAGTCTTCAATTCAGACGCTGATAAATGTGACTTGGACGCATAGTGTTGACAACCACTTCATTTTCAGACTAACTCTTGTGCTTGTGCCAATGCGCTTGGCCAGTAAAATCCATGTCGGAATGCCTTGGCTACCAATGCTCTTGATTATGCATGGTTCCCGTACTCTCCTTGATGGATATCCAATAAGGTATCCTGGCCTTTCTCTGAGCTGATACATCGTTGCAGTACACTTGTCACACTTCGCTTGTAGAGTTCCTTGTTGATTATGGTGTATGCTTTTGTCCTTCGTGTTGTTTGTCTTGCCAATATTTCATCACTCGGCAAGGTTCCATCCTTCAAATAACTGAATATTGGCTGTGCCACGTTGGTATTAGTGGTTTGGTGCCTTCAACATCGATGTCCATTGGTTCTGCCGACATATATTCTGCCGCCATAACCTGAGGAGTCCCCGAGTGTGATTCGGCGACCCCTGAGGTGAACGGATCAGTCCCCGAGTGACTTGAACCTACCCCTGAATCGATGTCCATTGGCACTGCCTCTGATTCCTGACTCGCCGGGATGACCCTGGTTGATTCGGACTACGGTGACGGCTTGATCGATGGCTTCCTGAGATGCTCCAATGCAACCCCTGGTGGTATTGCTTGCCTAGATGATCCTAGTTTGGATAATACATCCGATGCCTCATTTTCTGCTCTAGGAATGTGATGAAACTCACAACCGTCAAAATATCCCGAAATTTGTTGTACGTGGAAACGATATAATGCCATGTTTGCGTCCAGCGCATCCCAATGTCCAGACACTTGCTTAATCACCAGATCTGAATCGCCAAAGCACATGATCCTTTTGATACCAATTTCCTTGTCTACTTTAATGCCATGAACAAGTGCTTCATACTCGGCAACGTTGTTAGAAACAGCAAAATGAATCTGCAACACATACCTCATTTGATCCTTCTTTGGAGATGTGAGCACTATCACGGTGCCCAGACCTATTCTCGTCTTGGACCCGTCAAAATGCATTTTCTAGTAGATCGGATCTGGCAGCGGTGGTTCGTACTGCATTTCCATCCATTCGACAAAGAAATCTGCAATGGCTTGAGATTTTATTGCATCTCGCCTATCATATTGTAGAGTGTATGGTGCCAATTCGATGGCCCATTTGGCTACTCGGCCGCTGACATCTTTGTTGTCCAATATATCTGAGGTAGGTGCCTCGCATATTACCCTGATTGGGTGTTCTTGAAAATAATGTTTTAGCTTCTTTGCTGCCATATATACCCCATATGTCATCTTCTGGTAATGTGGGTAATTCTGTTTCGAGACAGAGAGCACTTCACTCAAGTAATACCTTTGGTCTTTGACCGATTTGCCCCCTTCTTCACGTTCAACCACTATTACTGCACTTACAACTCTGTTGGTTGCGGCGACATAGAGCAACATTGGCTCTTTGGATAGTGGTGACACTAATATTGGTGCTGTTGCCAACATTTTCTTTAATTCATGGAAAGCTCTATCAGCTTGCTGTGTCCATGTGAATTTTTCTCATTTCTTCATCAGCTGATATAGTGGTAGGGCTTTTTCGCCTAGCCGACTAACAAATCTGCTCAGTGATGCCAGGCATCCAGTAAACTTCTGGACATCATTGAGGGTTTTTGGCATTTCCATTATTTTGATGGCCCTGATCTTTGTCGGGTTAGCTTTGATTCCTCGGCTGGATACAAGGAATCCGAGTAACTTGCCAGCCGGGACACCAAATGTACATTTTTCCGGGTTAAGTTTCATCCAGAATATTCTCAAGTTTGCGAATGTTTGACGCAAGTCCTCAATTATAGTATGACTTTGTTTGGTTTTTATTACCACGTCATCGACATATACTTGAACATTTTTGTCCAATTGATCTTGCAAGCATTTTTGCATGCATCTTTGATATGTTGCACCTGCATTTCTCAATCCGAATGGCATGGTGCGATAGCAATAAGCCCCGTACGGGGTGATAAAAGCTGTCTTTATTTGATCATTTGGTTTCAGCGGAATCTGATGGAATCCTGAATACGCATCCACAAATGACAACAACTCACACCTAGAAGTAGAGTCTATGACTTGATCGATCCGAGGCAGAGGAAATGGATCTTTTGGACACGCCTTATTAAGGTTCGTGTAATCAATACACATGCGCCATACCACTGCCACGTTCGGGTCATCTTTTTTCTTCTCGACCAGGACTGTATTTGACAACCAGTCCGGGTGCAGTACTTCCATGATGAATCCAGCAGCTAAGAGTCTTGCAATCTCGGCAACTATTGCTTTCCTCCTATCTTCGGAGAAGCGGTGAGGGGTTGCTTCACCGGCCTTGCATCTGGTCTTACATGAAGAGAGTGCTCAGCCAGCTCCATCGGAACTCCTTGCAGATCTTGAGTGGACCACGCAAAAATGTCCCGATTCTCACGGAGGAAGCTGGTGAGCTTGTTTTCCTATTTATCTGTAAGGCCAGCCCCAATGGTAACTGTTCGCTCTGGGAAAGTTTCATCCACCTGCACCTTCTTGGTTTCCTTGATAGCTTGAAATGACACACTTCCATGCGGGTTGGTGAGTGTCGGCATGGACATTTGTGCTGCTTTGGCTAATGCTGCCACTTCCAACATCTGACTTTTCTCTTGTGATATGATGAGTGACTCGGCCAGTGAAGATCCGGATGAGGCACAAGCAATAGATATTTTGTAATCTCCTTCCACCGTGATCACCCCACATGGGCCAGGCAGCTTCATTTTTAAGTAAGCCATATGGGTAGTAGCCATGAATCTTGCCATAGCCGGCCTGCCGAGTAAGGCGTGGTATGAGCTGACCAGATCTACCACCTCGAACTCTATAGCTTCAGTGCGACAATTCTCTTTGTTGCCGAATAAGACGTCGACCCAGATCTTGCCAATTGGCTCACAGGACAATCCCGACACAATACCATGGAAAGTGGTCTTAGTCGGCTCCAGCATATTCACAGTGATGCCTAACTTGAGCATTGCATCCTTATACATAATGTTGATACTACTACCACCGCTAATCAACACTTTTGAAAACTTCACGTTGATATCTGGGCCCATGAATGTTGGATCCAAAACCAGAGCGTATCCTCCATGGGTTGGCATGATCTTGGGGTGATCTTTTATACTCCAAGTTATCTCTTGCTCAGACCAATGCATGTACTTGGGAATTGTCGGCATCGTGGCATTCAGTTCCATCATTCGTCGCTGCTGGCTCTTCTTGTCATTTGGCTCTGTGACAAAGACAACATAGCTCTGGTGATGTTCTCTATACTCATTTCTGGTTCCGTTACCGACATGAGCATCGTCACCTCTTGGATTGTGCACCTGGTGCACAGCTTCTCTTCTTTCCTGATTCTGATATCTCGGCTGCGTGTTTTCATATATGTTATCTGCTCCTACTGCTTGAGCATTTCCTCCTGTAAGTGGTGGAGGGGGAGGTGGTGGAAGCTGCTTATTCAGATAGTCCACTCTGTCTCCTTTCTGAAACCAAGTGCATTGCCTTGTTGAGTGATTTGCTGGCTTGCTCGAACTAGGCGTGTGAAACTTACATGGCTGATCCAGCATCATCTCATAGGCATATTTTTGTCGGTCATGATACTGCTTCCTCTGATCGTATGGCCTTTTGCCGTCGTTCTTTGGCACCCATTGTTGTTGACCATTTGTCCTTTGACGCTGACTGCTTCCAGCATCCGGATGATCCCGACTCACGGCCGCAACCTGAGCCGAACCATACCTGTAGTCCGGCCTCTCGTCTCTTCTCTTGCTTCTTTACTCGGATCTTTCATGGCGCCTTTGTGACCCGGCAGTGTCATAGATCTGAGTCTCAGTCATCCCGTCCGCCGACATGAGCAGCGGCTGAGTCGGATCTCCTAACGCATACGAGTCGGCAATTCTTATCGTTTCTGCCAGGCTTTCCGGCATATCTCTTTGTAACCTTTGCCACAGCACACTTCCATGTCTACATCCTTGTGCAAACCATGCAATTGCTTGTGATTCGATTACCCCTTCACAAAAGTTACGCATCGTACACCACCTTGTGAGGAATTCCTTGTCTGTCTCATTCGGTCTTTGCTTGCACATTGCTAGTTGTTGTGCGCGATTCGGCCTCTTGTAAGTGCTTGTGAAATTGCTCACGAAAGCGTCGTGAAAATCGATCCAACTATTGATGCTTCTAGGTGGAAAATTGTTCAACCATACCCGAGCTGGTCCTTCCAAAGACTGCTGCACGTAACGCCTTTGCCCATCTCAAGTTTCCCTACGCGATCTTCACAGTGGTTCCATAATCTATGAGCCAGTCCTCTGGCTTTGTGCTTCCATCATAGGTTTTTGTCCCTCTAGCCAGCTAGAAATTTGGCACCAGTGGCTCCTTCATGATCCTTGGGCCAAAGCACGGTGGACCCTGCGGACCTTGTGATTCGATTATCTCTGCCATTTTTATGCGGTCAAGCTTCAGCCTTGCACCATCTGGCTGAAGGTTCCTACCTCCATATCTTGCTCCCATTGCCTGATATGCATGATCCGACAGTTCATACCCGTCATTTACCATAGCGAGTAACCATCGTTATACTTATTCGCGTTGCAGCAGTTGTTGAATTGCCTTTCCGCTTCTTTGTCTTCTTTCGGTTGAGTGCATTATTTGAGCTGGATTTCCTCCTCCCGCTTAGCATAAGGTGCAAAATTTTGCCTAGCATAAGGTGCAAAATTTTGCCCTCCGTTGTCATTCCTCTGTCCAACTTTTTCTTGGTTTTCATTTTATCGGGGATTATTTCTTTTTGCCCCTTGCGCATGCGCCGGGTTTCCTTGATCCACTTCCGGAACATAGGCGGCCATCTACTTGTTTCTTCCAGAATCCACACTTTTTTATTTTCTCGGCCTAGGCGCCGCTCCGGGTGAGGATGCCGTGTGCCCAGCCGATCTCGCCAGGACAAGAGTCGCTGAGTGAACCAGCTATGACCTCCCTGCTATACCCGGATTTTCTCTATAATATGCCTTGTTCAGCATGCTGGCTGCTCTCAGTAACTCGTTGACACGTTCTTGCTGCCTTTTCTTTGCTTTTCCCTCCAAATGGGGTAATTCTGCCATTGCTGCTTCTGCTGCTCGCAGATTAGCTGCTGATGTGTTGTATGTTGGATGCATGGCCGTCTCATTGTTGTTCTCTGGAGTTATCTTTGATGTCGCATCTGCCAGCTCTTCATTGAGCTTCCTTTCTCTCAATCTCGTTGCATCAAGCCGGGTCTTTGCGCCCTTGACTCGATTTGCCGAGTTAAGCTCTCGGATAGTGATATCCACATCCTGCTGTAACTGTGCTAGCTCCTTGGCTTTCTCCAGGACTTTTATCCTGGCTTCTTCCAACTCATCTTGCACATGCGCCGGGTCAGTTGCTTGTGTCACTGGCTCTGCCAACTTGTCTATCGCTTCCTGCAGCTCCTTAGACCTTTTGCTCCTAGCTATGTTCAATGGTTTTTCCAGTGGCGCATTTGCTGTTCTTGCAGCCTTCGGCGTTTCCTCATGATTTCCTCCCTCTGCGTTCTCATTCACTACTGGAACTACTGGGGGAGCTGTGGGATTTGGTGATGTCATGATTACCTCCATGGAGACAAGTTGGTGAGGTTTCCCAGCGACAGGAGACGTTGGAGGATCCGGCGCCAGGACGACGTGCTCAGGATATGCGCGCTCCACACGCACCGTGACATAGACCTGGTGCTCGCCGAACTTGATGAAGCGACCGCCCCTAGGGAACGACTTGGTCCCGAAGCAGCCCGCGTTGTCGCTGACGAAGTGGAGCGCTCCAAACCTCTGGATGAGGCCGGAGTAGACGCGCTCGCCGGTCTTGGCGATGATGTTGCCCGTCCGGATGAAGACTCCGCCAAGCACCTGCTTTTGCCCCACGGTGGGCGCCAACTGTCGTGGTGGTGTCACGGCAGATGCCATGGTTAGGCTTAAGTTGGGGGCCGAATGGGTGCTTGTGGTCACCGGGGAGGGAGTACACGGTCGAGCCATGCACGAAGAACAAGAAGAACTCTCCAGACTTGGTGATTTGATTAATACCCCAAAGATTACTAGTGCTCCTTGAGCTGTATTGGCTTGAGTACACAACACAAGTTCCCTACTTCGTCCAACCTCTCTCTACTACTGCTATGCCCTCCCTTATATAGGCAGTCCTAGCTAGCTAATACCCCTTTGGGTTCTAGGGTTTACTGTTTGGATCTTGTTCCCTACAATATGGGCCGGGTTATGGGCTTGCCCTAATCCTAAGGCCCGGTCCATAAAGCTTGACAACCAACGGTCTTCAGTCTGTTGCCGCTTGTTCTTTTGACGTCATGATGTTACTTTGCACGCAACGCGTAATTTGGGCGTCACCGGCTCCTTTGTGTCACTGGCGTCGCCCTTCTCTTTTGACCATGCTTTACCGGTCCCTCCACGAACCTCACTCGGAAAGGTGACTCGTGTCCTTCTTGACTCGGCCCTTCCTCGATTAACTCGGCTCATTGGTACCGCAAGGGTTAAAATCAACTTTGTCCTTTATGGGCGAGATAGTTTGTATCTCGGCTCTCATGCTTATCTTACCCGCCGTTCTTACCGGCCTTGTTCCTTTACTGAGACCCAACCCGGCTATGTTTCCCCTCCCTGACCCTCTGGGGGTTATCCCCAAAGATACCCGTTCGATTAGTGAATCTATCGTACTCATTAGATCTAAATCGAACGGCGCACATGAGCTTGGCCAAAGATGGGCGGCGTGCGACGGTGGCTGGCGGCGGCGCGGATCTGGCGGTGAGGTTGCCGGCGATACAGGAGGCGAGAGGAGGAGGGGAGAAGCTCACCAGAATCACCGAAGATTGCTGATGTTCAACGTATGCTTGGTTAGTGAAGGGGCGCATAGGTTAGACGGGTATTGCTCGTCGGAGTTGCGTCGGCGTCGCTATTGTTCGTCATCGCTGGCGAAGGGGGAGAAGTCGCCGGAATAATGGCAGACGGTGGAGCTGCTCTGGCGAAGACGTTGCTGAGCCTACGATGCTCGCGCGGGCGAGTGGGGGTACTAGGAGGTTCGCAGGACGATAGGGATCACGTTCGTGTGAAGAAGGGCTTATGGGGGTGAGGGTGCTGGCCATAATCATCACGGCGGATTGTCGGAGACAGGAGGTTTGGGGTGAGAAATTTGAACGGCCTGGAGGCAGAGAGAGCCGAGCGAGAGAGGGGAAATGGAGAGGAGACCTGGGCGCTTTAACCTGCGTGGTCGCGGTGAGGTTTTAGCACGGCAATGATGAGAATTAACGCTTGCATTCATCTGCAGAGAAACGGCCAGAGGGGGCGCGGTCAGCGGCGGGTGAGGACGAAGATGACGGGGCAATGGGACCTGGCAGCAGAGAGAGAGAGAGAGGTGTGGTGGGGTCAACATGTCAGCGACTTCGTGAGTTCCTGCTGAAGTGTGAACCGTTTTCTGCGGGGTAGAGGGAAAATGGGCTTGCTGGGCTTAGTGGGCTAGCTGGGTTGGGCTGGCTTCTTTCCTTTTTTTATTCTGAATCCTTTTTCTTTTCTATTTAGATTTTCTGTTTTGATTTTATTCAAATGATTTCAAACCCTTTTTTATTTCAAAACTTTTCAAACTTTTCAGCAAGTTCATGTACTGTTTTAAACATATATTTAAAATCCATTTTTAGATTAATCATTTCATTTACACATGGTTTGTTATTTATTCAAATAGACAATTTTTTTTATTTAAACAAGATTTAATTATATTTTTAAACTCTTTATTTTGAATTCTAATTTTCACTAAACCTTTTTCAGTAGGTTTCATTTATTCAATAGGATGTTTAAATACCTCACTTTGAATTATTGGAAATATTTTTAATATGATTTATTAATCATTTAAATTGAGCATTTTGTCTTCATTCAAATAAAATCAAATATAGTTTTAATCCCATATAAATCTTATTTCAAAAAAAATTCTTTGATTACATTTAAGTTAATTAAATAACTTTTTAATCCACTTTGATAAATTTCCATTTATTACTTTCTCATGATTTAATTAATCATTTCTATTAGGAATTTTATCTTTATCCATATATAATTAGAATATGGTTTAATGCCATATAATTTTATTGGAATAATCTTTATCCTATTATTTTATTTGGATTTGGATTATCTTTATTTCATTTGCTCATGGATTTGGCCAAGATTTAATTTGGCTTTTAAATATTCCTTATTTATTTATTTCTTTCTTTATCTTATAAAATCCATATCTTTTTATTTATAGATCTAAAATTGGTGATTCCAATTTGTAAAATCTTATTTAATATTTTTTTATCTTTTTAAATCCTTTTAGGATTATTTTTCCCATAAATTGGTATGGATTTTATATAGGAGTTTTATTATCTTTCAAATTTAATTTCCTTATCTTATTAAATTCATAAGATTTTATCCATGGTTCCAAATTGAATGAAATCAATTTCTATGGTTCTATAATATTTTTATTTATCAATCTTGATCATTTATAAATGTTTGTTGACAAATTTTATATGGAAAAAATCCATAGTCTTAGAGTAATCATGGGATGATTTTCTTCCATTAGGGTTTTAGGGTTTTGTTTTATTTTCCAAGTGTTTAAAATTTGAAGATGCATTTATGAAGAATGCATTTCACTTGATTTGAATTTTGTTGGATTCCATTTTATTCAAATTTGTTCAAGATGGGTTTTGATGTTTCCATCTTAAAACAAAAAGTTTCTTTTTACCCTAAATTTCAATAATTATTTATTTTTCACATTTCAAAATTTGGAAAATTTTGGGATGTGACAGGCTACCACCCTTAAAAGAAATCTCGTCCCGAGATTGGGGAAAGCCAAAGGTTACAAGTTGGCTCAAGGCAACTAGGGTACTACCACCCTTAAAAAGTTTTCCACTAGTTAGCTTGCTTGGGATCTTGTTGAATCTTCTCTGGGTAGACATCTGCATAGTGTCCTTTGTTTCCACACTTGAAACATGTGACTAGGCTGAGATCCCTCATAGGCTTGCTTGTCTTGTATCTCATCTTTTCTGGACAATTGCTTGCATAATGTCCTTGGTCAACACAATTGTAACATGTGACAAGGTTGAGTTCTTCACGTATCTTCTGTGGACAAGTTGATATATAATGGCCTAGCTCTTTGCAGTTGTTGCACCACACTTGGCTAATTTTCTTATTCTTCTTCTTCTTGGGTTTCTCCAAAGCTAGGAGTTCTTCTAGTTCATGCTCTTCATATATCACCTCAAAGGTGGGAAAGTCTCCTTATTTCCTTAATCGTTTCCTTGGATAATACCTATGTTTCCTCTTTCGTCCATCAATGTGAGTCATAGTGCATGGAGGTGCAAGATGAGATTTTCCTTTGTCTTCATCCTTCTTGATAGAAGTTGTTTCCACATGGGGGTTTCCAAACTTTTGATGCACTCCACCTTGTTTCCTTTGTTGAACTATAGAATAGATGGGGCATTGGATAGGGACATGATTATTTCCTTCACATAGGAAACAAGCCACTTGAGATGTGGCGCATTGATTAGTTGGATGTTTCTCTTCACAATTGGGGCATTGATCTTCATGCTCTTTGGAAGTGTGATCCATGTCTCCAAAAATATTGCAAGCTTGAGTTCCTTCTATGATATCATCCTTGACATCATTGTTGTCACAAACTCCTTGGGAAAGGTTGTCTCCCATGTTGATCATTTGATTTGTCATCCTTTGCAACAATTGGGTTTGGGTTTCCAAAAACCTTTGCATGGTTGGGTCTAGCTCATTGTTGTTGGACAAAAATTGAGTTGTCACTTGGTTCAACTGGGTTTGGGTTACTATGAGTTCTCTCATGTCCATCTCTTGGTTGTTGTTGTTGTCACCATTCTTGATGTTGGAGTTTCTTGGGGAATTCATCTGTTTGGGTTGGACTGGGATTAGAATAGGCAAAAGATTTCTAAGGAAGAAGTCTAATCACACACAACAATTCATACAAGCAATGTGCAAGCAATCACAAACAAACATTCCACTCAAACAGCAAGGTTCAAACACATTTTAGGCAACAAAATATTTTTGCTACACCACATAAGTTGGTGGGTTCAAACTAATTATTAGTATGGTGGTCCAACTATATGGTTCACTTGAGATCATCCCATTCTTCTTAGGTGTTTCTTCTTGAATGAGATCATGGTTTCCTTGGAACAATTCTTGTGTCTTGGTCACAAAACTTTAAAGGTGATGATGGTTCCTTCTAAGTTATGTTTCCTTAGTCTTCAAGTCTTGAGTAACATTTCTTGTCTCACTTGTAGTCCTTAGTTATGTTTAGGTTGAACTCCTTGGTGAAACTAAATTTGAAGTCATTGATGTTGTTGAATTTGAAGTCATTTGAGTTGGTGAAGTCCTTTGCTCATGTTGAAGTCTTTGCTCATGGTTGAGGTCCTTGTCCATCAAGTTTAAATAGAAGAGATGTAGAATCAAAACCAAAATGTTGAGGAAAGAGTTTAAAAGATTGTTTGTAAATAAGTTTTGAATAAATACAACTCCTATTTTTTCTAAAGGGGTTTTGTCCAATCCTAGGGTTACAATTCTACAGGCAACACAGTCCTTTGATACCATCTATAGAGGTCCCAGCCTTTAATAAGGTAGATATCCTTGTGTTTACAATGCTAGTCCCTGGATCAATAGCTAGCATCCACAGTTAAGATATAATATCAAGAAACAAAGGTCATAATACAACTTTATAACCAGGAATAAAATAATACATTACATCTTACATGGCTCATTTGGCTAACTCATTACAATGCAGCAGAAATAACTATATAGCATGGAGTCCTTCATCTTCAAAGTGCCACAGGCAATCATGTTGGTTGTAGACTTGTAATCCTAATCAACACACTTCACTAACATAAAAAAAAACTGCAACATAATAAGTTGCAGCCACAAGGGTCAATACATTTGAATTGTATTGGCAAGTGATACTATGGTAGTATAGTGGTAACTATCATCTATATGCATTTGGCTAAGTGGATCTTAGGCTTGCTTTGCTCAAAATAGAATTTTCCTTATCATTTGAAAACACTAAGTTTTTGTTTGGAAAAAATCACTCAAGGCATCTAACAATCAGTGATTGAAGATCCTTAACCCTTGTTCAACCACAAGTTTTGAACTTAGAAATTGGGATGAGGAGATTCTTGATATCTTCCATGTCTTGATGCTCAAATTGTCCATTGCCGGGGACACGGCTAAGTACTTAGATTTTACACTCTCGAGAGGTGGTGCACTTTGCCCACAAGACTCGACATGCATCGAGACAAGATCCTTCAGAAGCCTTCCCTTATACCAAAATAGATGCGCTCCAAACCTATCATCCCCTACCACCAACTGTCCATTTGGCTTAGTTATTGCAACCTATATGATCCAGGCAGAGCCCATAATGCGAAGTGGCTGCACTTGAAGCTTCTCAACATTTGACATCTCAAATCTCTTTGTTCCTGGGTGGCATTCCACAAGTGTGATACATCAGGTTAGTCCATTGAAATGGGCCCTGAGTAACCACTCAACACAAACCATTCTCACAATTCCACCCAGGTGATTCATTCACATAGTTGTTTTGTTAAACAAAACACAAGTCCTTGACATTAAAATATTCCATAGCATGAATATAATCCACCCTTTTTCTCTACTAGCTAGTATAAGAATGATAGTAGTAGGGATCTTAACTTAGGGAAAATTCTAGTAAGGTTTCATCTACTGGGATTTCCCATGGCATAGTTTATACTTGGCAAAAATTCCATGCAAGTCCTACTCAAAGCATCACTAATGCATAGTGAAAATAATGGGACAAAAGTATGAAGCACCACTTACCTTTTTGGTAGATAATCTAAGTTCACTCCTTGATCTTGCAATAGTCACACTCTTCAAATTTCACAACAATTCAATCAAGGCACAAATTCAATCTACCATTCAAGCAATTCATCACATAGAATAATAAAAACAAAGCCATGCATGCAAGCATGCCAAAGATTGTTTTATTTGGAAAAGTGGTTTCTAATAGGTTATAAACATTTTAAAACACCTATTGGTCATTTATAAAAGTGGCAAAACCATTTGATATTAAGTTAGTGAAAATGGCCACTTTAAATCATTTTTATTTTGTTAGAAATGATTTAAATCAAAGCAATACTTACTAGTGTTTGACAAATAAAATTTTTTAAACACAAATGTTAGTGTTTTAAGGTCAAGTTTCAATATTAAAACCATTTTCAAAAGGGTTTTACTTATAAACAATTTTTAAATCAAAGCCATATTTTATTTTGTTAGAAATGCCTTTAAACAAAGTAATATTTTTATACGGTTCACCAACTATATTTTTAAATCCAAAAACTTGGTGTTTAGGGTCAGAGAGTTTTAATCAAATCATTTTCCAAAGTTTTTACTCAAAAAGCATTTTTAACACATAAACAATATTTTTATTTAACTAGAAATGCTTTAATTCAAAGATTTATTCCTTAGCCTCACAAAATATGTTTATAAGTCCAAAAGTTGGTTTCTATGGTCCGTAGGTACACACCAAACCATTTACCAAAGATTTTATCTCAAAAACATTTTTAGAATGAATTTTATACACAAAATATGCCTACACAAGTTTCTGCAAAAACAACCAATTTTCCAGAAGCAATTCACTAAAAAAAGTGCATGGTTGGGAAGTACTCCTTTTGCTGATTCCATTGATATAAAATTTGTAAAATTTGGACGTGTAGATTTAAAGTTATGAATTTTTCAAATCTAACATCTAATAGACATGTTTTCTGTTTTTAAATCAATAGCTAGGCCACGTGTCACGATCTAATTGGAGCATACCGGTTCAGCTGGATCGAGTGTTGCGGAGCGTTGGATCTAACTGAAATCGCACGGCCCCAATCTACGCATACCCGTTCGATTAGTGAATCTATCGTACTCGTCAGATCTAAATCGAAGGCGCACAGGAGCTTGGCCAAAGATGGGCGGCGCGCGACGGTGGCTGGCGGCAGCGCGGCTCTGGCTGTGAGGTTGCCGGTGAAAAAGGAGGCAAGAGGAGGAGGGGAGAAGCTCACCAGAATCGCCGAAGATTGCTGATGTTCAACGTATGCTTGGTTGGCGAAGGGGCACACGGGTTCGACGGGTATTGCTTGTCGGAGTTGCGTGTGACGTCGGGCTTCTCTGTTCGTCGTCGCTGGCGAAGGGGAGAAGTCGCCGGAATAATGGCAGACGGTGGCGCTGCTCTAGCGAAGACGTTGCCGAGCCTACGGTGCTCGCGCGGGCGAGTGGGGGGTACTGGGAGGTTCGTAGGACGATGGGGATCACGTTCGTGTGAAGCAGGGCTGGTGGGGGTGATGGTGCTGGCCAGAATCGTCACGGCGGCTCGTCGGAGATAGGAGGTTTGGGGTGAGAAATTTGAACAGCCTGGAGGCAAAGAGAGCCGGCCGAGAGAGGGGAAATGGAGAGGATACCTGGGCGCATTAACCTGCGTGGTCGCGGTGAGGTTTTAGCACGACATTGATGAGAATTAACGCTGGCATTCATCGGCAGAGAAATGGCCAGAGGGGGCGTGGTTAGCGGGGGGTGAGGACGAAGATGACGGGGCAGTGGGACCTGGCGGCAACAAGAGAGAGAGAGGTGCGGTGGGGTCAACATGTCACCTACTTCGTGGGTACCTGCTGAAGTGTGAACCGTTTTCTGCGGGGGAGAGGGAAAATGGGCTTGCTGGGCTTAGTGGGCTAGCTGGGTTGCGCTGGCTTCTTTCCCTTTTTTAATTTTGAATCCTTTTTCTTTTTCTATTTAGATTTTCTGTTTTGATTTTATTCAAATGATTTCAAACCCTTTTTCATTTCAAAACTTTTCAAACTTTTCAGCAAGTTTCTGTACTATTTTAAACATATATTTAAAATCCATTTTTAGAATAATCATTTCATTTACACATGGTTTATATTTATTTAAATAGACAATTTTTTTATTCAAACAAGATTTAATTATATTTTTAAACTCTTTACTTCAATTCTAATTTTCACTAAACCTTTTCAGTAGGTTTTATTTATTCAATAGGATGTTTAAATACCTCACTTTGAATTATTGGAAATATTTTTAATATGATTTAAATTGACAATTTTATCTTCATTCAAATAAAATCAAATATAGTTTTAATCCCATATAAATCTTATTTCAAAAAAAATTCTTTGATTACATTTAAGTTAATTAAATAACTTTTTAATCCACTTTGATAAATTTCCATTTATTACTTTCTCATGATTTAATTAATCATTTCTATTAGGAATTTTATCTTTATCCATATATAATTAGAATATGTTTTAATGCCATATAATTTTATTGGAATAATCTTTATCCTATTATTTTATTTGGATTTGGATTATCTTTATTTCATTTGCTCATGGATTTGGCCAAGATTTAATTTGGCTTTTAAATATTCCTTATTTATTTATTTCTTTCTTTATCTTATAAAATCCATATCTTTTTATTTATAGATCCAAAATTGGTGATTCCAATTTTTAAAATCTTATTTAATATTTGTTTATCTTTTTAAATACTTTTAGGATTATTTTTCCCAAAAATTGGTATGGATTTTAGATAGGAGTTTTATTAGCTTTGAAATTTAATTTCTTTATCTTATTAAATTCATAAGATTTTATCCATGGTTCTATGGTTCTAAATTGAATGAAATCAATTTCTATGGTTCTATAATATTTTTATTTATCAATCTTGATCATTTATAAATGTTTGTTGAAAAATTTTATATGGAGCAAATCCATAGTCTTAGAGTAATCTTGGGATGACTTTCTTCCATTAGGGTTTTAGGGTTTTGGTTTATTTTCCAAGTGTTTAAAATTACAAGATGCATTTATGAAGAATGCATTTCACTTGATTTGAATTTTGTTGGATTCCATTTTATTCAAATTTGTTCAAGATGGATTTTGATGTTTCCATCTTAAAACAAAAAGTTTCTTTTTACCCTAAATTTCAACAATTATTTATTTTGTTTATTCATTTCACATTTCAAAATTTGGGAAATTTTGGGATGTGACATGCCTCAACGTACAATGCATGCGGAGGAAATAGGTGCTGGAGATGTGGTTGAGGTGCAGGGCGGTAATCCGTCTGACGCCACCATAGGGCCGAATGGCCCAGCGGCGATGGATGCTCTGTCTGCTAGTGGGGTAGGAGCTACTCGGGGCTGGGGGCTGGGTGTGGATGAGAGAGAGAGTTGACCTCATGTGTGTCATACATGACCCCACATGTCAATGTTTGGGGGAGTAGCCGCTCTCGGATTTTTGCATATCTCCCAAACTTTTTCTTTAAATTTTGCATATTTGCCACATGGCCACCACATGTCAGTGACACACAAAATGGCAAATATGTAAGTTGCAATCTAAAACATGGGAATTATGCAAATTCCCCCTCCAGCCCCACATCACGGCCCCATCGGTCATTGGCTTGACAACCCCACATGGGCCCCTTCGTTCATTGGCTTGATGGCCCCATAGAACAAAAAAATTCTTTGAAATTTGCATATTTGCCACATGACCACCACATGTCAGTGAAACACAAAATGGAAAATATGAAAGTTGCAACATAAAATGTGGAAAATATGCAAATCCCCCTCCAGCCGCACATCATGGCCCCATAGGTCATTACCTTCGACGGCCCCACATGACGACCCCATCGTTCATTGGCTTTGATGGGCCCACAGTACGAACCTTTTTTTTGAAATTTGCATATTTGCCTCATGACCACCACATGCCAGTGACACATAAAATGGCAAATATGCAAGTTGCAACATAAAACATGGCAAATATGCAAATCCCCCCTCCAGACCCACATCACGCCCCCATCGGTCATTGGCTTCGACGGCCCCACATGATGGCCCCATCGTTCATTGTCTTCGGTGGCCCCACAAAACGTCTCCATTTTTCATTGCCTGCATCGTCCACCCAATCAGGAAAAAAGTGGTACACAAGTCAGCGAGAGATGGATGGAGGGTCTGATGTGTATCATGGCCCCACATTAGCACGTATCGTACGGCAGGACCGCTAACGGTCCACCGTCGGCATATAACGGTCGAGGCCACGTAACGTAACGCTCAACGCACAACCCGACCCAACACGGTCCCACCAGTTAGCATATAACGGTCAAGCCTTTGACCTGATGGCATCCCTCCGTTCGAGCGCCTGCGTGCTCCTGCGAGGGTTTCATAACATAGTGAGGGGAAAAGTGAGGAAAAGTTAAGCGGGTGGGGAAAAAATGAGTACAACTAATGAACCAAGGGAACGAAAATAGAAATCCCTAAAACTAATGGTAAGATGAGATATATAGTGGTAAGATATACTACTCTGGTTGCTTCATTTCACACCCTGAGAAGACGAAGGATGCATGCGTCCATAAAAACACACAAAAAATGTCTGTGAGTGCCACAAAAGTGCATGGAATTTTGTATGCACATTTCACCCTTTTATGCTTTTCCAATCATTTTGGGTACAATATTACCCACTTAAATGACATTTTAGGTCAACTTTGAACTGCAATCGCGCGATATATTTCTCTTAAATTTATTTGGCCTATTTAATCCTTTTGTTGGTATGTGCTAACAAATTCACCCACTTGAAAGACTTAAGAGAATTTAGATAAATTAGGTCATATTTTATCTAAAAGCATGTGGTATATATACCCCTCCTAAAATTATCCATGAATCGTTTTACGGAGAAAGTGCAACATGATTTATGGACAATCTCTTAGTTTTACGAGTTTTCAAGCCTCCTATGTAATGTGGCCCACTTAAACCAAAGTTAGGTTAATTTTGAACTTCAGGCAAGTCTCACAAAGATTTCTCTTGAAGTTGTACTATGAAACTATTTTGAATTGTCAATATCTTGAAAATCACTGAGAGTTCTGAATGACTCAAAATATTCATATATGTGAATTTGCATGATTGTTACATGGATTTGAGAAAAACGCAAAGAAGATGAAGAAAAAATGAACAGACGAAAAGGTTTCACATGACGTCCTCTCGTGTGTAGTATCTTCCATGAAAAAAAAGGTAAACATGATATTTGAAACATTCAAAAAATCCATCGTCACATTACATATGGCCTACCATATATGAACACTTGAGGGTTTCTCGAGCCGAATGACCGATTAGGTCATGGCCATATCTACATCATAGTTCGTTGATAATTTTCTCATATTTGATCGATGGGTGCATCTTGCCATGGTTAACAATACTGGGGGGTGGGAGTTTCGAACTAGTATTAGGAAAAACATGTTCAATTTTCCTAGTGTATCTTTAGGGTCCGTGTTGTAAAAGTGTAGGTCCCGGATGTATTTTAGTTTTCTTTCTGGACCACTATGCAATTTTTATTCCCACCCTTGGATTTTAACGCGCACCTTCTTGGTACTTAGGGGAACATTCCTCGTTAGAAAGAAAAAGAAAAAGTTCCTAGTGACTAGAATTATTTTGCTGTGAAACAAGTATGGATATTTCGGATCTAAATGCCACATACCCTATTTTCAAAGAAAGAGGACTATTGTGGAAAACTTGAGTAGTCCATATTTCTAATGAACTACGGGCACCAGAAAATTAACCCCAAATTTGTAAAAAAAATGAGGAAAAAACAAAGAGCAAGAAGATATTATATGAGAATAAACGGGAGGCAGTGCGAGAGCAGCGAAGGAGTTGAAGGCGGTGCAATGTCAGAGTAAAGCTAGTTTGACAGGTTTCTGACACGAGGTACAGGTACCTACTACTAGGAGTATATTATGTTTTCTCTCTCCTTTGATGCCTCTCACCATCCATCCTCCCTCTCCCCTCCTGTTTAGCACCCCACGCGGATCGGCCGGCTGATATCTCCCTCATCCCATAGCGTGGCTCCGCACACGTGTGCCTTGGTACAGCCACACTTCATGTGTGTCTCTAGCATTTTTTAGAAGAGTCTCTGGCATGTTGGTCAACTGCGTTGTTGTGCATAGGAATAGGAAATCATAGATTTCACCATGTCCTTCTCCATGTGTTGCACAAACCACCACTTGGACAATATTTTTTGCAGTTTTCACCAGTTGTTGGTCTAATCCATTGAAATTTCCACCACTTGGTCATCTAATTATGTATTTAGCTCTGCTGACAATATAACAAATAGTTGGGCCTTCCTTGTCAGTACTCACATTAATTTACAAATTTGTGAAAACTTGCATATTCATAAAAGGTTAATAATTCATCCAATATTTATCTTGTCGATTTAACAAAATTATGTCAAACTTTTGCTACACCAGTAGGCACGATAGATTGCTCTAGAATTAAATGTATTTTCGGAGGTAGATGGGTGCATATTCTTGTAGTAAACAAGGTCATCAGTGTGAGTTTCCAACTATCAGGAAAGAACATTCAATTCTGAATTTTTCTAAAGATGTGACGATATTTTTTTGTTTCGTAAATAAAGTCGGAAGAATATGGATCTCAATGCCACAAGCCAAGTTTTAAGACATGTATAGTGGACCAACATCTTGTCTTGTGACATCCATGTTTTATTAGTTTTCAAACCTCATTTCTAACTCCACCAACTTGAATGACTTTATGCCGATTTATCTAAATTAGGTCAAATTTGAACTATAAGTAAATTGTAGGTTGCTTTGAAAGTTTTATGAAAAAAATTTGGAGTTACCCATGGGGGGTCAATTTATATATCGTAAACCAATGAGAGTTTTGACGACAGGTTCAACTTGTTGCTAAGATTTTGCATCTTGATAGTTTAACGAAATTAGGTCAAACTTGAGCAACAAGTAAGCCCAATAGAGTCCTCTTGAATTAAATGTAATTTTAGAGGTAGATCGGTTCATATTATTATAGTAAACAATCCCATCTGTGCAGGCGTCCAACTATATCCATAAAGAATAGTCTCAATTTTATGAGTGATGACGAGATTGTTCTTTTTCTGGAAAGAAAAGTCCAAAGAATATTGGATCTCAATGCCTCTAGAAAATTTTTTAGAAGTATATAGTGGATCAACATGTTGTACTTACAGTTCCCATGTTTTATGTTTTTTTCAAATTTCCTTGCTAACTATGCCCACTTGAATGAATTTATGTAGATTTATCGAAGTTAGGTTAAATTTGAAACTACAAGTAAATTGTAGGTTGCTTTGAAAGTTTACAAAAAAGCTTTTGGAGGTACCCATCGAGGGGTCACAATTAATATATCAGAAACCACCGAGAGTTTTGACAACAGGTTCAACTTCTTGCTATGATTTTGCATCCTGACAATTTATCGAAATTAGGTCAAAGTTGAGCTACAAGTAAGCACGATAGATTGATCTTGAATTAAATCTTTTTAGAGGTGGATGGCTGCATCTTCTTGTAGTAAACAGTGCCTTCAGTGTGAGTTTTCAACTATCAGGAAAGAACATTCTCAATTGTCTGAGTGATGATGAGATTATAATTTCCCGTAAATAAAATCACAAGAATATGGATCTGAATGCCACAAGCCAAGTTGCTAGACATATATAGTGGACCAACATGTTGTAATTACGATTTCCCATGTTTTATGAGTTCTGAAACTTCCTAGCTAACTCTGCCCACTTGAATGAATTTATGCCAATTTATCGAAATTAGGTCAAATTTGAACTATACGTAAATCGTGAGATGCTTCGAAAGTTTATGAAAAAGATTTTGGAAGTACCCTTTGGGGGGTCACTGTTAATATATCAGAAACCACTAGGAGTTTTGATGATAGATTCGACTTCTTGATAAGATTTTGCATCATGAGAATTTAATGAAATTAGGTCAAACTTGAGCTACAAGTAACCACAATAGATTTATCTTGAATTAAATGTCTTTTCAGAGGTAGATGGGTGCATATTCTTGTAGTAAACAATGTTGTTATTATGAGTTTCCAACTATCAGGAAAGAACATTCTCAATTTTTCGAGTGATGATGCGAGTTTTCTTTCCCGTAATGAAAGTCCAAAGAATATGGATCTGGATGCCAGAAGCCAAGTTTTCAGACATATATAGTGGACCAACATGTTGTACATATGATTAGGAGTTCTCAAACTTCCTAACTAACTCCTTCCACTAGAATGACTTTATGCCAATTTATCAGAATTAGGTCATATATGAACTACTACAAGTAAATCGTAGGTTGCTTTGAAAGTTTTATGAAAAAGATTTTTGAGGTACGCATTTGGCGGTCATTTATTATATTATAAACCACTGAGAGTTTTGACGAGTAGTTTGACTTCTTGCTAAGATTTTGCATCTTGACAATTTTAAACCTCTTTTGAAAATGATCACATGAAATAAATAAAAACTAAAATATTAAAATATTTATGCATGACGTCCTATCATGCTGTGCGTGCTATGTGACATGAAAGCGGTAACCATGGGAGTTAAAAAGTTTTGGAAAATGGCTCTGCAGTATTGTCCTTCCATGTATAGACATTATTGGGTTTCAACCCGAATGACCAAAGTCGTCAAGACCATAGCGATTGACACAATAGTTTACGACCCGATAGAATTGCCATAGTAGAAGGGTGCATCTTGGAGTATAAGCATTGTTTACCGTGGGAGTTTTCATACATATAGTGGATCATGCTTCCTATCTAACTACGGAAGTTAAATGAATTTCACAAAAAAATCGAGTCTAGCGCGGTATATATTGGAGTACAAGTTACACATGTATAAGAGCATCAGTAATGTAGGACCCATCCGGCTTATAGAAATTACCACAATATATAAGGTGAAAATTTTCCTCAAGGTAGGACCCACTTAGCTTGTCATATTGCTCCATGTAAGAGAGAGAACAGAGGGGAAATGATTTTTCTATTCTACATGGGCAACCCACAAGCTTGAGGCAACTTTATTTTCTCCACAATGTATAAGGCGAACCTTAGCGGATTACACATTGGCCTTAAGGTGTTGTTTTAATACATTGCAAATGCCTTAAGGAAAAATCAAATAATGGACCCAGTTGGTAGTGTATAATAAAACTCCTATGCAAAAGTTAGCATCTTTAGTTTAGTAAGTCCCATGAATCATCTCATATAGACATTGTATAAATAGTGGAGCTTACTCATATTAGTACATTTTAGTATTTCTTTTCTCAGGTATATGTTCACCTTTGTCCACACGCTATACATGCAGAGAGAATAAAACGTAGGCAGGGGAAGAGGGCAGCAGCAAAGAGAAAAGAGGAGTTGAAGGAGGTTTAATGTCAGAGAAAAGTTTATGATGGGTTCCTGACGGCAGGTACTCCTGCCGCCTTACAAACTACACTTTACTAGTAGTAAATTTCAGGACCTATGCACACAAAAAAATTGTGTGTTTTCTCTCTCCTTCGCTACCTCTCATCTCTCCACCCCTCTCCCCTCGCACACCGGCGCGGCTGAAATCTCTCGTGTCCATAGTGTGGTACTACGCACATGTGCCTTAGTACAGTGACTCTGTTTCTTTTTTTTTGAGAGGGTGTCTCTGTTTCTCTGGCATGTTCGGTGGACGCGTTGGGGTGGAGTAGGAGGAGTACATAGGAAGGAAACCACTTTGGTCCTTGGCGACAAAAATATTCAAACTTTTCCAGTTTAGAAATTTCCACTTGCTTCCCAAACATCGGGAGGGAAGTTTATTCAAAAGATCTTCATTCGCAGTAGTACTTATTATCTTATCTTTATCCTATCTTATCTGTTACAATACCATACCACTATGTAGTGTACGGATAACTTTGTACATTGACCATTGGATCAAGACTGGAAAATCCAAACATCTGTTAGATCGTTTTTTCCATTCTTAGCATCTAGAATATTCTATTGATAGTATTTAGCACAATGAACACTAGTATGCGCAAAACCTTAAAAACACTTAGTTTCATGGACCTTGTGATAAATGCATGGACTTGGATGTAATTCTTTTTTATGACGTCCTTGATGTAACTAGTACTTCCACGGAACGTGTTAAGTGAAGCACCTTGCTCCTACGGGACCTGCCACAGTTAGAAGAAAATGCAACTAGTTGTCGATTTAATGAAATTAGGTCAAACTTGAGCTAAAATTAAGCATAGTATATTGCTCTTGAATTAAATGCAATTTTAGAGGTAGATAGGTTCATCTTCTTGTAGTAATCAATGTCGTCAGTATGGGTGTCCAACTACATCTGTAAAAAACATTCTCAATTTTACGAGTGATGACGGGATTGTTCTTTTTCATAAAGAAAAGTCTCAAGAATATTGGATCTCAATGCCACAAGACAAGTTTTCAGAAATATATAGTCGGTGTGAGTTTCCAACTATCTGGAAAGAAAATTGTCAATTTCAGTGATGTGAGATTGTTCTTTTCTATAAAAAGTCTAAAGAATATGGATCTAAATGCCATAAGCTAAGCTTCCAGGCATATTAAGTGGACCAACATATTGTTCTTAATTAAGTTTTTCATGTTTTATGAGTTTTTAAACTCCCTAGCTAACTCTTCCCACTTGAATTAATTTATGTTAATTTATCAAAATTAGGTCAAATTTGAACTACGACTAAATTGTAGGTTGCTTTGGAAGTTTTACGAAAAAGATTTTAGAGGTACCCATCGGCGGGGTCAATTAATATATCGGAAACCACAGAGAGTTTTGAGAACAGGTTCAACTCTTGCTAAGATTTTGCATCTTGACATTTTAGCAAAATTAGGTAAAACTTGAGCTACAATTAAGCGCGATACATTTCTCTTGAATTAAATGTCTTTATGGAGGTAGATGGGTGCATCGTCTTGTAGTAAATGATGCGATTGGTAGGAGTTTCCAACTATAAGGAAAGAATGTTCACACATTTTCTGAGTGATGACAAGATTTTTCTTTCCCGTAAACAAATTATGAAGAATATGGATTTGAATGCTACAATCCAAGCTTCCAAATATATATAGTGGATGAACATGTTTTACTTACGATTTCGCATGTTTTATGAGTTTGCAAACTCCTAGCTAACTCTGACCACTTTAATGACTTTATGTTTATTTACCGAAATTAGGTCAAAATTATGGACTACAAGTAAATTGTAAGTTTCTTTGAAAGTTTATGAAAAAGCTTTTGGAGGTACCCATCAGGGGGTCACAATTAATATATCAGAAACCACCGAGATTTTAGACGGCAGGTCCAACTTCTTGCTAAGATTTTGTATCTTGACAATTTAACAAAATTTGGTCAAACTTGAAGTAAGCGTGATAGATTTCTCTTGAATTAAATGTATTTTTAGAGGTAAATGTGTGCATCTTCTTGTAGTAAACAATGTCGTCGAAGTGAGTTTCGAAGTTGTCGGAGATTTCTCCTGTGAAGGAACTAGGTTCCAACGATCCCTTGGTTTGAAAGGGGGCTTAACACGCATTCTCAAGGAACCTCGGCGACGGTGGAGACAGTGGAGTAAGAACCACGACAGAGAGGTTACATGGGGGTTTTTTACCTAGGTTCGGGACTCTCATGAGGAGGTAAAGCCCCTACACCTGCTTTGTTGTATTGCTCGCTTGGCTTCACGAGGGTACAATGGAGGTTGGTTGTCTAGGGTTTAGATAGTAGGGGATCGATCCTTATAGATGTCGGCATCGGGCCTCTTCCCCCAGCCTTTGGGCATGAAGGGAGTCCACAGTAATGCTCCTCGAGATCCCTGTCTAGGAGACTACTTTACGCTGACTTGGTCCAGCTCGCCTTGCTCCACTCCATCCTCCTGTAAAGCATCCTTTGCTGATGTCGCTTGTCTTCATCCAGCGCTCTATGCTTTTCCCTTCTTTCACAAAAACGGCAATGGAAGGGGTCTTCCACCATGAGATTGCTTGTCCTTTCCCTGCAAATAAAGGGGCGGACTGAGGCTTCCTATACCGAGGCAGTTGGCGCCGTGGGGCCACTGCAATCCCTGTCAGTCTATAACGCACGCTCGGCTTGATGAAGTTATCTTCTAGCCCTCGATGTGCTCTAAAGTATCTGAGGCTTGAGGGTTTGGCGGGGTGTGGCGTCAAGTTCCTTTGGGAGGCGTCCCCACCCTCGCGACATTGAGGCCTCGTGATGCCTGTAGGGCTTGTCCACCTCTAGAGGCGATGCTCCTTCGCGAGGGTGGCGATATCTCCACCGTGGGGCTCGTCCATTGCAGGGACGTGGCATCCTAGTTTCTAGTTCTCCGACAGTAGCCCTCGGGTGCTTGGATTGCATGTGTTCCTTTGTGGGCTCAAAAGGGCAGGCGGCCCTAGACGGTGGATGGGCCCCTGCGCTAGTTTGGCCAATGAGGACCTGACATGCTTGTATCTTGGCTGTGAAGCCCAACCTGACGTTCTTGTCGTAAAACGTATCTATAATTTTTTATGCTCCATGATTGTTTAGTATCTACTTTTCTTTGCTTTGTATACACTTTGAGGTGTTTTTATATCTTTTCTGGAACTAACCTATTAACAAGTTGCCACAGTGCCAGTTGCCTGTTTTCTTCTATTTATGGTTCCAGAAAGGAAGAAAACCAATATTCTCGAAATTGGACGGGACAAATGCCAAAGTCAATATTATACCGTGGGGGACACGAAGTCCAGAGGAGAGACGGCGCAGCGAACCAGGGCGGCCAGACCCCCCTAGGCGTGCGTGGGCCCACCCTACGCATGGGTAGGGTGTGGGGCCCCTGGAAGCCTCCCAGCCTCGCCTCTTCGCCTATGAGAAGCCACCGATGCAGAAACCCTAGGCACCCGATCAAAACTCCACGAAACCTTCTGTAGCTACCGCCACCGTCGTCCCTAGATCGGGCGGGGGGATCTGAAGATCTTCCTGGCACCCTGCCGGAGGGGAGATCATCCCGCAAGCCTTCTCTCCGGTATGATGCGTGAGTAGTTCCACCTTGGACTATGGGTCCATGTAGTAGCTAGATGGTTGTATCTCCTCCTTGTGCTTTCATGTATAGATCTTGTGAGCTCCGTTCATGATCAAGACCTAATCTATTTGTAATCATGCATGTTGTGTTTGCGGGGATCCGATGGATATTGAGATTTCTATGTCAGATTGATTAATGGTTTTGTCTTGATGATTATATCATGTCTGTGTTGTTTGTGATCTTGCATGCTCTCCGTTGTTAGTAGCTATCTTGGCCAAGTAGTTGCTAGTGACTCCAAGAGGGGGTATTTATGCTCGATAGTGGGTTCTAGCCTCTAGTTTCCAAGGGAAGTGACAGAAATCTCTTTTGTTGTATATGTGCCGTTGCTACTAGGGAGAAAATAACGGTCTCTTTTTAATGGAACAAGTGGATTGTTTACTTTAAACACTTTGCTTAAAGAAATTGTCTATTGCTTGCAACTTAATACTAGAGGGGTTCAGATGATAACCTGAAGGTGGACTTCTAGTCATAGATGTAGTTGGATGGTTGTCTATGTATATTTTTGTATTGCCCAATCGATTCTCATAGGGTCTTTTTGTCTGGTGTTGCATTGTTATGCCTTGCTCAGTTCCTATCAATTACCTGCTGTAATTTGTTTACCCTTCATGCCATGTTGTTTATCTAAGGAGAGCACCTCTAGTGAACTATGGACCCGGGTCCAATCTTTACAATTGATACATCTTTCACTGTTACTTGTTTACTTGCTGCAAACCATTACCTTCCACACCATACGTTTAATCCTTTGTTACAGAAAACCGGTGAGCTTGACAACCTCAATGATTCATTGGGGCAAAGTCTTGAGCTTGTGTTGTGCAGGTCTCTACGTTGCTTGCAACACATGTGAGATTTTTGCTACCTCCTTCTGGTTCGATAACCTTGGTCTCTCTTGAGGAAACTTGCTGTTGTGCTCTTCACACCTTCCTCTTGGGGTTTCAATGAAGCGTCCACGACAACCTTGGGCATGCCAACAAGCTTTTAAAGCCGTTCTTGGAGACTAAGGACGTCTTCAAAAGGGGAGTCCTCCACTTCCTTTCTCTTTACTTTGTTTCTAGTTTGCTTGTTTTCTTTTGCTTGGTTTTGTTTGCCACTTTTCAAAATCTCCAAAAAAATAGTTTAGTTTGGTTTGCTTTATTTATTCAAAAACACAAAAAAAATTAGTTCCTGCTCTAGCTACTGCTACTGTTTTTGGCTTGCCCACCTTTGCCAAAATGAACTCTGCTGAGAACACCAAGTTGTGTGACTTCACTAGAACCAACAACAATGATTTCCTTAGCACTCACATTGCTCCACCTGCTCCCAATGCTACCTTTTATGAAATTAAGCCTGCTTTGTTGAATCTTGTGATGAGAGAGCAATTTTCTGGTGCTAGTTCTTATGATGCTGCTGCCCATCTCAATAACTTTGTTGAACTTTGTGAGATGCAAAAGTATAAGGATGTAGATGCAGATATTAGTAAGATCAAGCTATTTCCTCTCTCCTTGAGAGGAAAATCTAAAGAATGGTTGTTATCCTTGCCTAGAAATAGTATTGATTCTTGGACTAAGTGCAAAGATGCTATTATTGGAAAGTACTATCCTCCTTCTAAGATTATATCTATGAGAAGTGACATTATGAAATTTAAACAACTAGATAATGAATATGTTGCTCAAGCTTGTAAAATAATGAAGTCTTTGGTTAAGAATTGTCCCACTCATGGACTCACTGCTTGGATGATTATCTAGACTTTTTATGCAGGTTTGAACTTCTCTTCAAGAAACCTGTTAGATTCAGCAGCTAGAGGTACTTTTATGGGCCTCACTTTGGGTGCTGCAACAAAGCTCCTTGACAATATGATGGTTAACTACTCTGAATGGCACACTGAGAGAGCTCCACATGGTAAGAAGTTAATTCTGTTGAAGAAACCTCCTCTTTGAGTGATAAGATTGATGTTATTATGGCTATGCTTGTTAATGGGAAAGCTCCTCTAGATCCTAATAGTGTTCCCTTGGCCTCTTTGGTGGCTCAAGAAGAGCAAGTTGATGTGAACTTCATCAGAAATAACAATTTCAACAACAATGCCTATAGGAATAATTTGGGTGGTAACAACAATTATAGGCCTTATCCTCCGAATAATGGCAATTCCTATGGAAACTCATACAACAATGCTAGAAGTGCCCCGTCTGAACTTGAAGTCATGCTCAAAGACTTTATTAGTAAACAAACTGCGTTCATCAAGACTATGGAGGAAAAGATTTTAACGGTTGAGAAAAATATTTCCTCTTTGTCTGAAGAATAGTCTTCCTTGATTAATAAAATGGCTACTAAACCTGAAACCATGGAAAGTACCTTTCCTACAACTCATGCCATACAAGTTACTATTGATGAAAATGTTAGGCTATTAGCTCAACTTCATGCTAAGTGGGAAAGGGAAGCTCAAATTGATAGAAACAATAGTGTGTGCACCATCACTAGAATGGATACCACTAAACCACAAGAAGTCCCTAATCCTCCTCCTATTATGCCTAAGCCTATTGAGTCTACTACTAGTGATGCTAAGTTTGAATTTGATATAGATGGTTGCAATATTTCTGAAGTGATTTTGTACTTGCAAAAGCTTGCTAGAAGTCCTGATGCTAGTGATATGCATGTTGCTTTCACTAAACACATTATAGATGCTCTTGTTAAGATTAAGGAAGAGAAGCTAAAACACAAAGCTTCAATCCCGAGGAAAGTAGAAGATAGTTGGGAACCCATTATTAATATGCAAGTGAATGAACTTGATCTCAAAGCTTCATGTTTTCTTGGTTCTAGTGTCTCCATTATGCTTAGGAAGATTTATGAAATGCTTGATTTCCCACCTTTGTAAGATTGTTATTTGGATGTTCCACTTGATGATAATGCTAAGAAGAAACTAATGGGGAGTATTAATGATGTTCTCAGCATGGTTAACAATGCTTATGTCCCTGCTGATTTCTATATTTTGGATGTTGAATACAATGCTTCTTGTCCTATTACTTTGGGACGACATTTTCTTAGAACTGTTGGTGCCATCATTGATATGAAAGAAGGCACCATTAAATATCAATTTCCATTCAAGAAAGGTATTTAACACTCCCTATGAGGAGAGAGAACTTTATTTTTGCTCCTCCTTTGAAATCAAGGTTTGATGTTAATGCTTCCTCATTTGAAAATACTTGATTCTTGCTTCTTGTGCCTAACTTAAAGGCGTTAAAGAAAAGTACTTGTTCGGAGATAACCCAAGAGTTTCCTTGAGTCTTGGAAGTTATTACTTCTGTAATGACCTCTCCTTATCCTCTTTCTTTGCTTTTTGTGCCAAGAATGACCTCTAATGAGAGGGAAGTAAGATTTGGGGAGTTGCTGTCCCGAAACAGATTTATGTCCTCCACAAAAACAATTCGTGAGGAGTCTCTATAACTCGGATTGAGCTGAAACTTAACTAATAAATCCCCCAGTATGTTAGATAACTTTCGTTAGTTCAACACTTTTTGATTTTAGCAATAGAAGATTTTATAAAAAATCAGTTTCTACCTGCTGGTCTGTTTTGACAAATTTCTGCCATTATTTGCATTTGTTTCTTATTGATTCCTTTTTGAGTTCTCTTTTGGGTAATTGTGATTTTTGAAGGATTTGCTACAGCATCTTGTGTTTTTATTGAAAAGTCTTGTTGTTCCAAAGCTTTTCCTAAAGGTCTATTATCTTTTGAATACACTAATGTTGCTAGTAAAGATTGTGTAAAGTTTTGTATGAAGGAAAATTTCAGGTGTAGAGAGAATGAGATGAAGAATGGACAAAAGTGCAAGCTTGGGGATTCCACCCCGGTGTCACCCCAAGAAATATCCAAGAGGTACAAGTGTCAATGCTTGGGGATGCCCAAGGCATCCCCTTCTTCATCAAGAAAAGCTCAGTCTGTCTAGACACTTTGTTTTATTGTTTCATGCCTTTGTTGTGTTGTTCTTGGAGCATCTTAGTTTTCGTTTGGATTGATTAGTTGTTTAGTTTGCTTTAATAAAGTAGTTTGGACCATCGTTCTCTCTGTGTTGTTTCAAATAAGTTGCTTGGTGTTGGAAAGGAGTAGGAAGTTCTTGCTTGAAAGTGCAAGAGGAGCTTGCATTGACTGTGACTTAGACTTTAGCATGACATGCTAGGTGTTATTTTAACCTTATGCTTAGTGATTATTGTTGTTGCATTTCTTGTTCCAAACAATTGGGATTTCTTAGTGTTCCTTGAAGAAATTATGCGTTGTTTTAGCATACAAAAGCATAGTATTGTGGTATTCTCCTTTGATGCTTTGTTTGGGTTGAGTTGGCACATGCTCACACCTTGTTATGACTATGAAAGTCACCATAGCCTCTATGATCATTTAGTCCATGACTTGTAGTACCACTCTATGATTTGATTAGTAATGTTTGTTGCTCTGCATGATTATGGCCATTATTGCTCTCTTAGTTGGTTGCTCCCAGTCTATTGCTAGCCTCCACTTGTATGAGTAATCTCTACTCATTATTCCAATTCCCAAGAAACCAAGTTATTCCAAACTGTCCACTATAAATTACTATGCATGGTGTGTTACACCATTCCAATTATATTCTTGTTTTCAACTATCTTCCAGTTAAAAAGTCTCTTTGTTATGTGAAAAAGTAGTGATTAAATCCCTCACAAACTTGATGGCACACTTTATATTCTTTGCCCCTAATAAACTTGAACCATTGTGTCATCTATGTTGTATATGCTTGCACTTATACGTTGGAATTAGCAGAACCGTGCTGTCACGAGGAACGTTTTCAACATTGCACTTGTACTTTGTACTCAGTTGATATTATGCTCTTTTGTCTATGGATGTCAACGGTGTGAAATAAAGAGGGAACTTGTAAGTACATGGAGTATGTATTTTGTGTTAGATAATCGCCTGGGCTGCTGGCCTAAGCCATGCCTAATCATGGTGGAAACTTGCAGAATCTCCATAGTGAGATATCTATGAAGCATCCTCAATAAAAAGCTATGCATTTAGTAAATAAAAAGATCGCTAAGATGCTCATTGTCTACTTGCCTTGTCATTTTGGTTATGGGATAGCTCCTGTACCATGTGCAAGGGGTACCCCGTTGGCGGTTATCTATGATACGCATGTACTTACAATGACAAGAACTTATAGGTGACTGAAGTTGAGTAGCATGAGGTGTGTCCCTTGTATTCAAGGGACTTGATATTGCCAACTTATACTTTGTCAAGCATATACTCCATAGTTTGTTCAGTTTAATCTTAACCACATCAAATTGCTTATGATAGGGGAAATGAGGGCTGAAAGCTAACAAGTACCATAATTTTTGGAAGATCTTTTTGAAACTTGAAATCCCTGCTTCCTTTATGAAAGGCCTTTCTTCCACTATTATATTGAGTCTCCACCTTCTACCTTTAGGAACCATTAAGAGAGCATAGTTGTCATTCTGTGCAGTGTTCCAAAACTTATTGGTTGATACATATTGTGATATTACTTGTTCTTGTGCTACTTGTTTCTAGTCACCCTTGTGAACTTTGAAGGTGTCCTATGCATCTATTTTCTACTCTATGAGGGACAAGCTGTATGCCACTATGCCATGTTTTCTGTATGTAAAACAAACAAGCGTTTTCTATGCATGTTATTCATGATCTTTGTTTGTAGGCTTTCATGTTGCAGGCATAGTTACTATTTTCTATTGTTAGAACTCCATGTTTCATGCACATGTTTAGAGTTCTTTGTTCCCAGCTTTCAATGCTTGCAAATGGTTTGATCGTGGTTTTGATGGTGCATGTCACCTCAAAAATTATTCTTTTATCACTTACCTACTAGAGGGGCGGAGTTAAGCTTGGGGATGCTTGATACATCGAAGCGTATCTATAATTTTTTATGCTCCATGCTTGTTTAGTATCTACTTTGCTTTGCTTTGTCTAAACTTTGAGGTGTTTTATATCTTTTCTAGAACTAACCTATTAACAAGTTACCATAGTGCGATTACTGTTTTCTTACATTTTGGTTCTAGAAAGGCAGAAAATCAATATTCTCGGAATTGGACGGGACAAAAGCCAAATTCAATATTTTACTGTAGGGGAGAAGAAGTCCAGAGGAGAGACGGAGAAGCGAACCAGGGCGACCAGACACCTCTAGGCGCGGGTGGGCCCAACCCCGGCCCGGGTAGGGTGTGGGGCCCCTGGCCGCCTCCCAGCCTCGCCTCTTCGCCTATAAGAAGCCCCCGATGCAGAAACCCTAGGAACCCGATCAAAACTCCACGAAACCTTCTGTTGCCGCTGCCACCGTCGTCCCTATATCGGGGGGATCTGAAGTTCTTCTCGGCACCCTACCGGAGGGGAGATCATCGAGGAGGCCTTCTCTCTGGTATGATGCGTGGGTAGTTGCACCTTGGACTATGGGTCCATGTAGTAGCTAGATGGTTGTATCTCCTCCTTGTGCTTTCATGTATAGATCTTGTGAGATCCGTTCATGATCATGATCTAATCTATTTGTAATCATGCATGTTGTGTTTGCGGGGATCCAACGGATATTGAGATTACTATGTCAGATTAATTAATGGTTTTGTCTTTATGATTCTATCATGTCTGTGTTGTTTGTGATCTTGCATGATCTCCATTGTTAGTAGCTAACTTGGCCAAGTAGTTCCTAGTGACTCCAAGAGGGGGTATTTATGCTCGATAGTGGGTTCATGCCTCTAGTTTCCAAGGGAAGTGACAGAAATCTCTTGATTTGTAGATGTGTTGTTGCTACTAGGGAGAAAACAATGGTCTCCACACTTTGCTTAAAGTAGTTGTTTGTTGATTGCAACTTAATCTTTGGAAGGGTTCGGATGATAACCTAAAGGTGGACTTCTAGTCTTAGATGCAGTTGGATGGCGGTCTATGTATATTGTTGTAGTGCCCAATCGAATCTCATAGGATATTTTTGTCTGGTATTGCATTGTTATGCCTTGCTTAGATCCTGTTAGTTGCCCTGCTATAATTTGTTTACACTTTCATGCCATGTTGTTTATCTTAGGAGAGCACCTCTAGTGAACTATGGACCCCCGGTCCAATCTTTACCATTGATACATCTTCCACCGTTACTTGTTTACTTGCTGCAAACCATTACCTTCCACACCATATGTTTAATCCTTGGTTACAGCAAACCGGTGACCTTGACAACATCACTGATTCATTGGAGCAAAGTCTTGAGTTTGTGTTGTGCAGGTCTACGCGTTGCTTGCAACACCTGTGTGACGTTTCCTTCCTCCTTCTGGTTCGATAACCTTGGTCTCTGCTGAGGGAAACTTGCTGATGTGGTCTTCACACTTGCTCTTGGGGTTTCCAACGAAGCGTCCCACGACAACACTGGTCACGCGATCAGTGCTCGTCCGTAAATCTCGAGTGCACTGTTCCCGCTCCAGGAGTTGTTCCAATGACGGGACGGTGCATGGGGCCAGGCAGTTAATACCACGCGTGTGGCGCAGTGATGCATCTTTTCGACTGACACGGTTAAATTGGGGAGCAGGGAAGGAATCTTTTCACTTACACGCCACCGGTCCCCTTTCTCCTTCCTTACGCTCCTGAGCCGACACTTTTGCCCCTTTCCAAGGCACCCATGTGCTTCTCAGCCAAGGAGAAGGGCAGGACGATGATGAACGAGCCGAAGGAGACTCTGCCGGTGAAGCGCGGTTGTGGACGACCACATGGAAGCAGCCGAGGGAGAGGCGGAGGTCGCGGTGCAGCTCTCGTCGTGGTTGCGTTCGTGGAGGCGGGAGTGGACGCTGGGGAAGCTACCAATAGGCGCGGTGTAACACCCCAGTTTTAGTTAAATAGTATTTAGGGTTGATTGTGCATTCATGAGCATCATTCCTTAAAATGCATGCAAAGAAAAATAAAGTAAATCCCTAAAACCCTAGTTTTTACCCTCTCTTTGAAATGCATACAAAAGGTTTTGTATTTTAAAAATGCCAGAATTAAGGAGCCCAAATGGACTAAGAGGGCCCCAAAATATTTTACTAGTTTTACAAACCCCTCTGGTATTTTTGATTTACCCAAAACTTATTTCAAATGGAAACACAAAACATGAATTTGAAAATAGAAAAAGGTTTTGATAAAAAAATAGAGAACAGCAGCTGCAGCCCAGGCCGGCCCAGATCCCTCTTCTCCTTCTCTCCCGCCCGCGTGCAGCTTCCAGCAGCCCAGTTGGCCTAGTAGTCGGCCCAAACGTCGCCCGTATCCCTTCGCCCTGCCTGTCGTCTTCTTCCTCCAGACAGGCAGGGAGCTGTCTGTCGTCGCCGGCGTCGTTGATTCTGCCACCTGATCCTCGCTGTTCGTCGAGTTCGGGAGGAGGATAAGGTCGCCACATTGTCGCCCTCGCTCCCCTATCCATTCTTCCCCTTCCCCAGAGACCCCTCTCTCTTATCTTCCGCACGGAGCTGAAACCCTAGCCCAGATGTCACCGGCGCCCCGCCGACCCGTGCCGCCCCGAGCTTCGCCGACACGCCCAGGAGCTCCGCCATGAACCCCTCCGTCTCCCTCCCAGGGGAATCGAGCCCGCACATCCCCAGCTAGCCCCGACGAGCTCATATCCCTGATGTCCGACCGCCGCCATCGTCTTCAATCACCGTCATTCTAGAGCTTCTCCGGCCTCGCCGACCATCCTCACGCGTTCAGGGTGAGCATGTGGTGCTCCAGCACCACCTCGCGTTCTCCCTCTCCCTCTAATCCGCTCTGCTGCTGAGCGCCGCCGCAATTGCTTATCGTCTAGGCCGCTCCGGTGACCTATTTTGGGTGGCACCGCCACTAGTTGGTCCAGCGCAGCACCCTGCGTCGAACGCGCCCCCTCTCGCAGCCCCGCGCGTCCTCGCTTGGCACTCCCTGCCTCCGTCTGGCCCGTTGGCCGGTGAGCCGACGTGGCCCCACCGTGGCGTCCATGTGTCGCTGACGTGGGCGCTGACCAAGCCTCGCCAGCGTGGCCTGCCTCAGCCCCAGTACGAAATGTCCCCCACCCATGTGACGTCAGCTCTGTGTCATAGTGATGCAGTAAAATCTTTTAATAATAGTTTTAATAATTCCATAAATTGGTTTAATCTTATAAAATCACTAACTAATTATCTGTTTATCAGAAAAAATATGTATAATATATCAAAATGTTCAAAAAATGAGATCTACCTAATTAAGATATAATCATGCATCGTTAAGAAACTTACATGACAAGTTTAATTAGAACAACATAGTAACCCCTCATAGGTGATTCCGGAGTTTCCCCGAGTTAAGGTTTGCACCCCTCGGAACCCCGATTAATTTGTCGAGCATGTATTAGGGTTACATTTCGACACAATTCAACTTGTCATATCATCATCCTTGCTTGAGCATTGCATCGATGCCATGTGTTGATTGTTTCCCTCTCTTTCCGGTGTTTGGTTCTTCCTGGTAGAGTACGATATCGAGATCGAGATCAAAGACCGAGATCAACACCGTCGAATTTCGAAGCTCGAAGACCAATACTTGACCAATTGTAATCAAGTCAAGTACAAGATTCCCGAAGATCTGCTATACATTATCAATGGCAAAGGCAAGCATAGTCCCACCATGATATAATTCTATGTTTTTGAAAGCATTTCAATTCTTGCCATTTTGCATATGATTCTACTATGGTCTTTTATCGATAGATAGAGTATCCTATCTATTGCATTACTTCCTTTGAGCTTATATTACCTGATCCACTGCTCCTAGCATAACTAGGTTTGGCTTGTGTGCAGTGCTAGATCTTATATATGTGTCTTGCTTAGCCATGCATAGCTGTTGATTCTGGTCCTTCCAGATGATTTATGAGGTGCGGAGAATCTAGTATGACAGGAGATCATGATGATATGTTATCAGAGGTGATATGAGTTAAACATGCTAAGGCTTGTATGGGAGGCCATGGTGGGATGTGGTTTTTCTAGTCCCATGCTCGCCACCACTAGGACCTGAGTTCTTGCCTTTGGAACCGAGACGAGCGTACAACCACACAGGGCCTAGAAAACCTCACGATCAACTAACTTTCCTAGTAGATTCCATGAGTCACATAGTTCGGGTGTTCCATTCGACATATGCATAGAAAACCTTTTGAAAGACTTGTCGGGTGAAGGTGCATTCATAACAAGTAGAGAAGCGTGGACCGGGTTGCTTGGGGTTGATAGCACCCCTGGTAAACCAATCTTGCGTCACATCTTTAAGTACCGGCTTCGGGATTTGACCCGTTACAGCGGAACCATACTTTTTGCGCGATTCAAGGTATTGGAGAAAGCAAGGTAAAGGTCGTGTATAACCACCCTCTACCGACCTTCCAAGGAAGAGGGCTAATCATGTGTCATTAAGAGAAGGTTAGTACATGTGGATAAAGTTGTACACCCCTGCAGGGTAATAATATTTTCAAAAAGTCGTGTTCACGGTTATGAACGCTTGGTGACCAGATTCTAAGATAATAGAGAACTATAACCTAATCGTAAAACTTGGCAGATCAACATGTGCTTAAGGATGCTTCCTCATGGGTACGAGGGGGTGATCCTAGTTGTTAGATGATGATGATTTGGTGGATATCAGAAGATGATGATCAATATTTCGGAGACGTCGTTCTCTCATCCCCTTTTAAAATATTCTGATTAGACGAGATTCTTCTCTCTCTCTTGTTTTATAAACAAAGATGGATTTATGCAAAACAACTCCACCAGCCATAAGTCTTGTGGAGTACACCTGTACTCACCCTTGCTTTGTTGATACTTTTGGCAGAGTAAGTGTTCCCTGAAGATCAGTTTGGTACTACATCGACATCGACGAGTAGCTTGGGGTTCCCGGTCGGCACCCTTGAATCTATGGGCTGGGACGTCATCTTTATGCTTCAGGACTCTTAGGCCATTTGTTAAGTTTGCTATACTTAATAGCATAATTTGCCTTCCGTTGTTTGATGTTTGTGGTCAGTGACCTCTGCTTGTAATAATTTGGTTCTTTGCTCAGTTATGAGCTTGTTGTAATAAATTTTTGTGTCATAGGGTCACTATTGTGTTACCAATTCTTCACTGGATATTATCGAGCTCAAGGAGGTCTGGTATTTGTTTAGCCCTGATCCCGGGGGTGTCACACGCGGGCACTAACACCCCCGTGGAAATGGCAGGGGTCACCGTGGGGGGCGTGGCGGTAGGTCCGGGACTTAATCTAGGCCAGACGCTCCCACCGCTGCCGAGGCCCCTGCTCTGGAGTCCCCCACTCCCATGGTCATCAAGATCGAGGATGACCCTCAGCCTGAAATGGTCATCGACTTCATCGTCATCCTAAACAACCTGGACTAGTTTGTGAGGGTTAAGCTCCTTCAGTGATTCATGCTCGAGACCGCGCACGACCTTCCAGACGAGGTGCAGCTGGGCCACTCTGGGGGCGCAAGAAGAGGGAGGTGAACATCAGCACCTTCTCGTGGGGAGATAAGTTCATTTTCAGCGGTTGTCATCGCTTCCTATCTGAGCACATCATCCAGCTTGGCTTTACGATGCGATTTTGGTATGCTAGCAGGGGGAATTCTCCATCTTGGTGTTTGATACCCAGTTGTGCCGCGTCGACTACCCTCCTCACCTTCGGGCAGCCTGATAGGTGTAGCCGCCATGGTGTTGCCAGGGGCGCAGATCTCGGCCCCTAGAGGGGTAGTGCTGAAACATTTGTTGACCCCTTTTCCCTTGTAACTAGGACTTTAGGATGAACTTCTCTGTATGGGCCCTTGTGTTGCTTTCCTCCTTTTGAATGTTCTCGTTTTTCTTGCTTTACGAGGTCGTTGGTGGTGGATCGTGCCTTCTTCCTGCAGGGGCAGACCTCTTCAGTCTTTGAATGTGTTTGTCGAAAGGCTAAGTGTCCTGGGACGACGCCCTCGCGAGGCGATGTTGCCGGGATAGCACTTGAGGAGGTAGCTCCTGAAGACAACATTTGCAAGGTGTTGCTTGTTGGGCTTCTTTCCGCCAGGGGCTAGACAGCCATGTAGTGGGCTCCGCTTGAACAACTTAGGCTTTTGGACCTTAGGTTTCCCAAGCAGTTCGCCGTATCTTGCCAATTGCAGCAGATTTGGGAAGTTCTCCCAAGGATAGGCTCCAACGCACACCCTCGTGGAGGGATCCTATGCTAAATTCTAGGGCCCGCATTCTTGAGCGGGGAGCGGCCTCGTGAGGCTCGCGGGCAATGTTGTTCCTTGGTCGCGCGGGCGAAGGAGCCGTGCACCTTCAGGAAGGAGGCGAGCCTGACCACCTGACTCGAGGCGGGGCCCGTGATCGGGGTTGTCTCCCGAGCTGTTCTACAGGTCTCCTGGTGGAGTATTGTAGGGTCAATACCTGGTGTAGTTGAGGCGATCCAATGATGGTTGTGACATGGAGGGTCTTCGCCTCGCATTCCTTTCCTAGGCGCCTCCCGAGGGGATGACCATAGTGTGTGAACGCATGCAGCTGGAGACCTGAAATGCACTTATGCAAAGTGTTGTAAGCGCTAGGAACCGTAGGTGAGGTAACTTACTGCCGACTGGGTCTATAAGTTCAGATCTCACGCTCTAGGCCCTATGAACTTTGATTGCTAGAGAGGGTGTCTCCAGGGTCGCCCTGTAACCCTCTTGAGGAGAAAGCCATAGGATTTAATGCTCTTCCCACCAGCCCCCATGTCAAGGGTTTTGTGGGTTTCACACGAGTTTTTATAAATATCAGGAACCATGGGTGAGGTGACTCATAGCCAGAACCGGTCCATGAGTTCAGAGATCGACACTTTAGGTCCTGAGAGACCTCTGGTTGCGTAGGAACAGGGCCTCATGAGCCGTTGCTCAAACATTTTTTATTTTTAAGGTCCAGGAGCATGGGCGAGGTAACTCATAGCCGGACCGAGTCCGTAAGTTCAGATCTCACACTTTAGGTCCTGGACAGGCTAACGGAGGAACAGGGCCTCACGAGCCGTTGCTAAAACATTTTTTCTTTTTAAGTTCCAGGAGCGTGGGTGAGGTAACACCTAGCCAAACCCAGTCTGTAAGTTCAGAGCTCACACTTTAGGTCCTGGACAGGCTAACGGAGGAACAGGGCCTAACGAGCCGCCCCGTAGATCTTACAGGGAGAGGCGTGAGGGAAAATGGATGTACCACTAGGTTTTTATTTTTAAGGTTCCGGAGCGTGGGTGAGGTAAATCATAGCCGGACCTAGTCTGTAAGTTTAGAGCTCACACTTTAGGTCTTAGACAGGATAATGGAGGAACAGGGCCTCACGAGCCTCCCTGTAGACCTTACCGGGAGAGGGATGTAGGGCAAACGCACGTACCGCTGGGGCTCGATAATGCACCGTGCGAGGGACACAAGCTCCATAGGCCGTAGGTAAGGTAAATTATGGCTAGAACAAGTCTTTATGTTTAGATCTCTACACTTTAGGCTCTGGTGATGCCGGGGAGTGACTGGTGTCAGGCACCGTGCCTAGCCCCCGCTCGCATCGTGTATGCGAGGTAACTCAGTTAGGTACGGTTTTCACCTAGATCTCATACCTACAAATATATTCCTGGATAAAAATATGTTGACAAAAATTGCCAATTTTTGGTCTGTCAAGATGCTCCGAAGGAAAAGCAAAACCAGGCCTGCTACTGCATCAAAACCGCTAGGATCTATGAAGGCTGGTTCTTTGAGCTCTCACTCACTGGCATCACACTCAGCACTGCTTCTATACTAGCTGTAAAACAGAGAGAGAAGAAGACCCTTCCAAATGAAAAACCAAATGGCAAGACATGCACGGAGCACAAGATCGAAAAAACTGCTGAGAGTTCAAGCTTATTACAGCACCTCCATGGCTCACACAGGCTCTTACTGAAGAAAAAGCTGCAGAGGATCGGAGTTTCTCGAGGGTCACCTTCAAAAAGTCATGGAATCAGGCGCGTTGCTTGGAGAGGCTTGTCCGCCTTGATGCAGCCATGCGCTCCTGCTCGGCCGGTAGACTAGCTTCCCTCAGTGGGCTATTGGTGTTGTCCATGCGTTGGGTGCAGTCCATCGGGTAGTCGGGATCCCTCAGGTCGAGGTCACCCTCAGGAGACTCTTCATTACTCACCCTACCCCTTGCAAGGCGGGTACAGCATGGCCATCGCCCTCTTGGCCATGGCGCTCTCCTGAGCCACCATCTGCCTCCTCCTCATAGAGCCCCTGACGTAATCCAATGTGTCCACGTCCTCAGGGTAGGCAGTGGCTGCTTCTATGTAGGCGTGATCGAGGGAGCACAGGTCCTCCACTTCGTCACATCGTACTGTGATGTTTTAGCCGTTGCCTCCGGGAATCTTGAGGATGTTCTAGGTGTGGTGAGTGGCTGCATAAACTTGGCCAGCGTAGGGTAGACGAGGATGATGTTGTACGGGAGCTCGATGTGAGCCATGTCGAAGTCGACAAGCTCGGTGTGGTAGTTGTCGCGCGTCCTGAACGTGACGGAGAGGTGCACCTCTGCCCGATGGGTATGGTGGTTTCGTCTGGCACGGTCGGCATTAGCTTATCGTAGGGCACCTGCAGCTATGTGAACGTCTCGGTGGAGATCATGTTTAATCCGGCGCCACCATCGATGAGAGTCTTCACGACCACAATGTTGTTGATGGTGGGGGTCCAGATCAAGGGGAGAGTGCCCACGAGCCTGGTGGAGATGGGGTGGTCACGAGCATCGAAGGTGATGGGGTAATGAGACCACATGAGCTTCGGGGGCAAGACTCCTGGCCTAATGCTAATAACCTCGCGAGTCAGCAACTTGAAGTGATGGTTGGACACCGGTTCCTAGGAACCACCAAGGAGGTTGGCGACTGCCCCTTGTGGTACTTGGTAGCCCCCCAGGGTCCTCGGCAGGACCCTTCTCCGGCTGTGGGGGGAGCTGTTGCATGGCGTTGGCCTGATGGCCCGCCTAGGGCATGTCGTGGCCTCTGGAGTTGTTGTTCCAGCGCTCGCCTCCATGGTGTCCGACTCTCACCCCGCCATGCTTGCCATCGGACCTTCCCCTTCTCTGGTTGTTGCGCATGTCATCGAGCTTCTTTAGCTTGTAGCATTCGTCGGTGGGGTGTCCGCTCCTCTTGTGGAAGTGGAAGTATGCGCTGTCGTCCCGCTCCCCTTCGTTGCGCTCCTCGTGAGGACTCTTTCGGTCAGGCTTTGCGGCCAGGACGATGACGATCTTGCGCTTGGGATCTTTGTCCTTACTATTGGATGATATCGAGGCCTTGGGGTGATCTCTGCCTCAGTGAGGCCAAACATCCGCCCCACCTCTGCCTTGGCGCACTTCTTAGCCATGACGAAGAGCTCGGCAGCCGTGGTGAGGTTCTCTCCCCGGATGGCGATTGTAACTACCTCGGTGAATTACGCTCCTAGTTACAAGCCTGGATGAGCGGAAATGGTTGAAATAGTACGGTGGGGCCCAAATGCCACTCACAGGTAGACCTTTTGGCCGTCCCAACCATTTCCAAACATCGAGACAAACGTAGGCGTAATGTCGGCGAAGGGATCAACTACATACACAAAAGTATGTATGCAAGCCACCATACAACATTACATCGAGCCATTCCATCTAAAAAAGGAAATATATAGCATACATACGGCAAGATTCAAATTTCCTAGATAGATATAATATTTTAGGATATCTCCTCATACATCAAACATCAGTGTCGGTAGGAAGAGGCAAACAAGATCCGAGTGCGGATAAGAAGCAAATAGGCATAAGATGCCCCATAAATAAGCACATCCGCCCCAGATCTCACGGAGCCCGTTCAGGAATCTCTACACGAGCGATTGTTGCCCACATCGTCGCCTCCTCCACCGATATCCATCTTGTGAGTGTACTGTTCATCCGAATCAAATAATTTATCGTGAGACCTAGGGTACTCGGCAAGTCTTTATGCCTCTAAAGGGACACAACAGGGTGACGCAATTGCAGCAAAAGATAAACCCTAACAGTTCTATAGATACTGCTAACCATCCGCCTAACCAAAGATAGGCGGATGTCCGTAGATTAATGACAACATTATAACGATAATATCATCAGATACATCCTCCTCCTCGCTTACCAGGAAGCGAACAAACAACCCCATCCGTTGGCGTTTTATTATCCATTCCATGAGTGTTGCACTATTTACTAGTCGATTACTTAGTCAAATTAAAAGCGGTACTTTAGTTGTACTTGTCTATGATCGGAAACGTGCTCCAAGTCGTCCATAACCGGACACGGCTTTGAAAGTTTTACCTGCGGTGCACAAATAGCAACACACACTCGATCAACCTCGGAAAAACCAAATCAAAACCCGAGGCCTTCACGACAAAGCAATCACAGATTGAGAAATATTTGAGGCCACCCATTAAGTATACCATAGCGAAGTTAGGCGACTCGAGACGGACTCAAGGATTGGGTGGGCGGTACAGTAACATTCGGGAACCCGAAAGTGTGGTGGGCTTGTCGATACAGCAGCGTGTCCCGATCCTAAACACTACAGTGCTCCTCGCACAATTGTAAATAGAGCGATAAAGCATGGCATAAGTGCAGGATAGTAAATAAAACCTCAAACTAGTTTGTGGCCCCAAGAAATAAGAATGAATCAAGCTACGGCTCGGGGGGTCCCATAAGCCTCCGGATGTGGATAGCCTTGAATATTCAAGGAACAGGAATCAAGTACTCGGGGTCCTCACGGGACACAAGTTAGCAGGAAAAACCAAATAGCGAGATATTGCTCACGGTGCCACTTTCATTAGTTATCCCATTACTACTCGAGTTAAGTTGTTTAGGTACCTCGTTATCCATCGGACACTCACATACCCTACACATCTTTGTTCTCGACTCGCATGGCTCAAACAACTCCTGTAGTAATGGCTCATGGGATGGAGGAACAAGCTTTGGTGGGGTTTGAAAGTAAAGGCTATGCAATACTTGGGATTCAGTTTAATGCAATCGCGACTCAATGGTGCAAGAATAAGATAGAGGCAATAGGTACTATATGTATGCAAGCATGTGGTAGTGCTTGCACAGCGGCTCGGTTAAGCGAGAGAAGGATGCAGGTAGTGCTCACGGGTCTCTTGATATATCCCACCTTTCGCCTATTCGAAGAAGAACCAAACAGACAAGGGCCAACATAAATAAAGTGCACAAGCATATGAATAAGATGCGACAAGCAAACAATCATGCCATGATGAATGATGCAAAATTTGCATGGCAATAAAGTATCATGGCATGGGTGAGGTGAGAAAACAAGAATAAGGCATTTTATGGAGTTTTGGACACATTTTATACTCAAATAAGTTGCTGTAATCTTTATATTTATATGATGCATGCTGCAATTTAGAACATGGAATGCATAAACAGAACGGTCTCGTCGAGCTAATCATTTTAGACATATCATTTGTTAAATTTGGAGTTATAAAGCAAAAGTTATTAAATAATTAAGACATGGGCATTTTATTGTAATTTAATTCAACTTGAAATTTAAAGTGTCCAAAATATATTTTGAAGGGCAAATTTGAATTCCTCACATTTTCCTGATTTCAAAACATATATCATATGTCTAATTTGAATTTATATTTTAAAAGTTATTTAAAAACAGATTTGAATTTTGAATTTCAAAACAATTTGAAAAGATTTAGTTTAAAACAGATAACAGAAAAGCCCTCTTGTACTCAGGCAGACCTAGCCCTCTGCTTGTGGTGGGCGGTCGTGGGCCCAACACGCGCACAGGAAAAGGGGGGCTGCGGGTTGATGGAACCAAGTGCCGGGCCCCTTTTTGCAAAAAGGCAACAGCCGCAGACAGGTGGGTCCGGAGGGATCACGGGTTGAGGAATCAAAAAGGAAGGGGGTTTTCTGAGAAAAGCCACGCGGCACTGTGGATCTTCTCTGAACCTCTGACGACAAACGGCGTTCGACACGCGGGGCGCGATGCAGGGTTCGAACCCGCGACCTCGCGTGCGCGCGCGGCGGCGGCTACCGCTGCGGCTCGAAGGGGATTGTCGGTAGGTTGCTGAGGCGCGGCTAGGTAAGGTTCTCGGTGGCTTAGGAACTGGCTGACTCCGACGAACCCGACGCACTGACGGCGCTCGACGAAAGGAATGGCGGCGCTAGACGGTGATGGCGAGGCGGACCATGTCAGGGAGGTCAGGGAGCTCACCGTGGGGGCGTCGGTGGAGGTGGTTTGGGCTGGGGGGCCGCCGATCGACGGCGAGGCAGATGGACGGAGAGCTAGGGGCCGGAGAGCTAGGCGATCCGGGGGCTCCTCCTACTCGCTGGCGTGTACGGGGCCGCTGCAGGGGGCCTCCTCGTCCTCCTCGACAACCCAACCAACACGCCGCCGGCTTGCAACGACTAGGTGGGGTAGAGGCCGACGGTGAGTTCGTCGGGGCTAGACGGTGGTGGAGAGGGAGAAGGGAGGCGAGGGCAGGGCCCTGGGGATGGATCTGGCGAGGCAGAGCGGGGGAGAGGGAGTAGATAAGGACGGGGGAAGGAGAGGGGTGCCGTGGGGAGGTGGTGAAGGAAAAAGGTGGCTCGGGTGCCACCTTTCCTCCTCCTCACGTGCTCGAGCATGGGAGCCATGGCAGGGGCTGCAGGTGGGATCAGGGAGCAGCCAAGGATGGGGCTCGATGTGGGGCACGCTTGGCAGAGAGAAGGGAAGGAGAGAGGAGAGGGGAGGCTCGGGCTAGGGTCGGGTGTAGCTCGGTTAGGAGCTAGGGTTGGCTAGGGGAGGGGTAGATGGGGTGGTTAGGGAGAGAGGGTGGCCGTGGGACCTGCAAGGCAGAGAGAAGAGAGAGGAAGGGTGTGGCATGGAGCTAGGGTAGGAGGGGGCTCGGGTTAAAGAGAGGTGAGGTAATAAGGGGAGATGAGAGAGGGGTGGCATGGTAGCTAGGGTTTGTAGAGAGAGGGGGAGTTTTAGATTAGGTATAGATTAGGAGAGAGGTTTAGAGAGAGGTGAGATGTGATGGTTTGGTTTATCCAAACAAAAGGTAGGTTTAGGGTTTTGTTTGAGCTAGATTAGAGAGAGGAGAGGTGAGGGCTTAGGGTTTTAGTTTATGTGTAAGATGGTGGTAGAGGTGTAGATTGGTTAGGGTCAAGGTTTGGAGAGAGTGGAGGGATAGAGAGATGTGGTGGTAACTAGGGTTTGATACATGCCCAAAACAAGAGGTGGCCCAAGAGAGAAGAGAGAGATTAGGGTTTAGATACTAGGCTAGGAGAGAAAGAGAGGAGAAAGAATAGCCTCATATGATCAAGCCTAAAAAGAGGTAGAGGGATAGATGGGAGATTATTCAAAGGATCAAATAAAAACAAAGAAGGTCAAAAGATGGAGATGGTTGCATGGCCCATGCAAGGGTAAGATGCCATGTCTTAATCTTGTGAAAACAAAATAATAAGCATGGCATTATTCCTATGCATTACCCAAAAGGTGGAGTAAAGACCAAGCAAAATAAAATAGAGTTGGATCCACCCAACCCACATGAGCTAGAATAAAATCCAAAGAAAATAATTACAAGCTCATGGGTTATTGGAATGGTGGAAGTATAGGTGGTGACAAAGAAAGGTGGTGGAGTGGAACAAAATATATGCCCCCAACTCAACTTGGGAATTTAAAAAATATATCAAGAACCAAATACAATATCAAGAGGCAAATACAAATAATAATGCATATGAGATAAGAACCAAGACAAAAAGGGTTTTTGTATGATTCTCAAATGCAAGGTGGCATGATGACATGAGCATGGTAGAATGATGATGCAACAATTATATATATGAAGTAGCCATTATATTACTAAACCAAGTAGCATTACAGTTGTTAGACAAATGGGATGCTACAACGATCTTCTCCCTCATCTTGACGTCCTTGATACCCTCGGAGAAGGCGGAGTCTGAGATCTTTGGGATCTTGTTGTGGACTCGGATGAACCTCTGCGGGAACTTGAAGAGTGGTTCTCCGGGTTGCTGGCGCACATGGCGGAGGTCGAAGTATGTGAGTGGGCATTCATAGCTCCCCTTGAAGTTCGCGATGAAGATGGATCTAAGCTCAGCCCACGAGTCGATGGATTCCTCCAGAAGGTTCATCATCCAAGTGCTAGCCGTCTCCTTCAGGCACAGGGAAAGCCAATTTGCCATGATGCAGTCGTCGTCTCCCATGGCCTCGATGCCCATGGTGTAGAGCTGCAAGAACTCACATGGGTTGTTTGTTCCATCATAGCGCGCAGGTGTCTCTGGGCGGAACTTGTACTACCAGACTACACGACGGATCAGAGCACCTACATGAGGGTGAGGCAGCCGTTGGACTGCACAACCTTGTTGTAGGCGAGGGCCGCACGGTTCTTTTGGCCTGCAGTAGGGATTTATTCAGCGAGACGGTCTTCTAACCTGTGTGGTAGCACCGCAACTATGGCGGGCATGACAATCTGGCAGCTGTTGGCCACCGGTGGGGTCACCTGGTCAGGCATGGGGGCCCCGTCATGACGCTGGGCCATACATGAGCTTCTATCCCCCAGCGTCTGGTCCTCACATCAATCCCCTGTTCCCGTGAGGAGAGCGTGGCAACGTGAGCAGCTCGGCGATCCTGCACCATGCGTTTTGTCGTGGTATTGCCGACAAGTACGCCATGGAGGGGTCCTCACATAGCGTGTTTAGAGATGCGGGGGAAGGAGGCAAGTTGGCGGGTACGAGGTAACACAGCTTACCCAGGTTCAGGTCCCACAACAGTGGCAGAACCCTACTCATGCTATAAATCCCTATAATGGAAATACGCCGAGTTACAGGGATTGGTTCGATGTACGAGGTGTGTAAATCAACGTGTCCAAAAGGCTACCAGAGTTCTGGATTATAAAGCCGCCAGAACCTAGGGTTATAGGGAAAAGTCCTAGCCGGACGAGTTATAGATTTCTACACAGATACTAACTAGTCTTTGCATCTTGCACTCTAAGGCTCCAGGTTGGTCGGTGACTACACCGTAGCCTTCCTTAATCCGACATATGCCTCCCTTACGGATCCGTCTAACTAGGCCGCGTATCAAGCCATGGGTCTGGCTACCAACCATGGGCCACCTGGGTTAGTCAGATTAGAGACATGCAATGGTGATACCAATTTAGCATATCCCCAATAGTAGCCCTAGGAGAACTCCAAGATCTTGTGACATCTTGCCTCTTCAGTTTGAATGATCCGTCTAGGTGACATTGGAAATTCGTCAAGTAATATTATAGTCCTCCAAAGAACCCTGCAACATTCATTGTCTTCAATACATAAGTAGGATGATCACTAAGTCTTCCACCTTACTCTTCTTGTAGCCAGACAGGATCCATCCATGCCAGAATCTTCAGATGGGACTGTTCGTCTAGATTTGTTAGTGAGATGACGTAGACAGTAGCTAGTGTCGTATCAAAACTCACACATGCGATAAACATAATGATAGTGATTTTCACGTGCAAGAAATCCAAAATGTTGATGTCAGGTATATAAACTCACACATGGGATCACTAAGCAGCGATGGTGGGAACATGGTGAAATCTGCGCGCACGCTCGCGCATGCTCTATCCACGCGTCGACCATTAGATCGTCTTGCACGAATCTTGATGTCAGGTCTATCAAGTTTTCACGGCGTAGGTAAATTTCTTTTTACCCTCATTCTCTCCCGCATTGTCTTCTTACTATCGCCAAGATCCCCCTCGAGCTCTCCGCATAGAGAAAACAATAACCCCTACTCCAGTTCCTGTTTCCTCCTCCTCCATTAATGGCGAGCAGGAAAGCACCCACATCCATGGCGGTGTCCGGCGAGACTTCGAATAAGCCATCGAGCTTGGTGCACGTCCTGCTGGAGGGTGTGGAGGTGCCACTTTCCATGGCGGTGGAATCCACCGATGGCGACCATATTCCAGCGACGCTCAAGACGTTCGAAGAAGAGGCGGACTCCCACAAGGGAGTATGGAGGGGCTCTGACATATCTGTCGGGGAAAGGAAAGATATGATCTCCGAGGGGTACCTCACGGTGACAAAGGATCTTGTATGTCGGCCAGCACCGGCCAGTGAAGTGGTCCCTTCTTGCCAAGCCGGAGATGATGGGGATAAGCTGAATGGGGTATACCCAGCAGGACGTTTCCTACTGAACCAAGCTCCTAGCAAGTGCGCCTGTAGGACAACGACTGGAATGCGGCTGAAGATGAAGCCTGGCGACTCGAAGCTGGAGGCCCAGAAGCGTAGATAGGCCTAGTCGGATTAGGTCAAGTCCTCCAAGTCCTTAACTTACTTGGTTGTGTATCTGTAAACCCTAGTGAGGTACCCATATATAAACCTCCCTAGGGGACTCTCTGTACTCATGTTCCATCATACACCCCATCGACCCATTGCCTAGCCACCGAGCTCGCCACCATTGTACTCAAGCAATAATACAATCTAGCAGGAGTAGGTATTTACCGTATGGGGGGCCGAACCTGGGTAAACCCCTGTGTCTTAGCCCCACAGATGGCTGATCGCTCTTGCCCCAAATCCTACTACTCGCTACCCCTGGAAGCATATGTCGTGGCCATTCCCACGATAGTGACGCCCACCAAGGGCATGGCCGATATGGACTGAGTTCTACGGCGAGACCCTATTCGCCAATCAACCGGTCGATCACCACCGGCCGCATGATCGCATCTGGCGAGCCTCCAGATCTTGCCTAGTAACTACATCCCGGCGTCGAGCCCGGTCACGCGCAGCGCCATAATGCCGGTCGGCACCATCGACCTGTTCGTCGGCTTGATGAACATTGTCGCCCCAGCGGAGACAGTGATCATTGGCGGGTCGCTACCACATCGCGGTCTGCTCTCGGAAGGCCAGATCCGCACCATCACCCGCCTCGGCTCCGAGTATGACTCGACCACCAGCAACGCGGTAGGAACTGATGTGGCCGCGAACGACGCGCCCTCCATGACGACGCCAAATCGGCGACCCCTGTCTCGATCGCCGTACCAATCACCACCGTGTCACCTGAGGGCTCCATCACACGAGTCTACGCCGGGGATTTCGAGGGATCATCCATCCTCGAGATCTTCGACTCCGACTCCGGGTCGGAGTCTTCTTGCGACCTCCGCGCTAGATCCAGTCGCTACATACATGGCGGGCAGCACGAACGTCCCTCCAGATCCCTTCTCCATGTCGATCCTGCCGACCGCGACGGCGATGGAGGTCGAATAAGCTTGCCTACGACTGGAGGAGGCGGCACGCAAGGAGCAAGCCGAGCGCGAGAAACTCTGCCTCGAGCAGGAAATGGCGCAGGAGATGTCTCTCTACCACCAGCGCCGCATCAGGAGCCGCTTGAACTCCAACGTTCAGGGCCGCGCCCTGAACTTCAGCGATGGCAACGACCCCTCCCGCGTGGCCAACCGCGAGTTCTGCGAGAACGCGCCAGCGGGGGCAGCAATAGCCCCCCACCCGGATTGCCAGTGACTGGGGCTCCTCTTCCACCCTCGGGTCGTGCACCTCCTCCTGACCAACCAAGGGTCATCATCTCTCCACAATCCCGTGACACAAACGGGCTCCCGCTATACTCCACCCTGATGGACAATGTCATCGTGGGGCAGGCAGCAGTCGCCAACCTCAACATAACGGGAGAGGGCGCACTGCAGGTCAAGTACGCCTAGGCCCTACATGCTAGGCCCGTCGAACAGCAAGCTACGGGAGCACATAGGGGCGGATGTACTCCCGCTCGTCCGGAAGCAGGGCAGCCTTGAGCGGCCGCCCAACAATCGCCAACACAATCAATTGCCCACCACCCGAGCCCTCGCAACACCCTTTACGGGCCACGCACCCCATGCTATCCAGCAACGAGTCGCGACGGGGAAACAACACGGTCGCCGCTAATGCTTAGCCGGTCGACGCACGGCGCACATCGTCAACAACCAAACCTGGTGGGCACGCCAGCCCAATGACCTGAGGCGCACCCTCACCAACCGCGACGACCCTGAGCCAAGAGGCTCCCTCAGCCAAGTCGCCCCCCAGTGCTTTGGACTAATGATTCGAGGCGAGAAGTACCCCGCCAACTTCAAGGCATCGAAGGAGATCGAAAAGTATGATCCAACATGCGATCCAGCGGTGTGGCTCGACACATATCTCATGGCGGTGGGGATCACAGGCCATACCGACCTAATGATGGAGGGAGCGACCCGGCAATGGATCAACACCCTCCCTGCGGATAGCATCGACTCATGGGAGGACATGCATGAGGCCTTCGTTAGGCACTTCGAGGGCTCCTACACCCGCTCCACAACCATCGAAGACCTGGATTGATGCATCTAAGGACCACGCGAGTCGACCCGCCGCTGTGTACAGTGGCGGCAGGACCTTTGGATCAATGCCTCTGGCATCCACCCGGATACGGCGATCTACTACTTCAAGAACTCGTGCCGATACGAACTCTTGGTCACCAAGATCAAGAGGGTCTACGGGACGCTCGACAACATCCCCGACCTCCTCGAAATCGCCAAGCTATATGCGGAGGAAGACCCCAACAAAGACTTCGACAATGATTCGGGTGGAAGACGCTGCACAAGAGGCCACGACAACGGGAGGCAGCGCGAGATGCTCTACAGAAACACTCGCCTCACCGGCAAGCGCCACGGTGATGGGAGAGTCGACTTCGTCGCCAACACCGGCTATGCGCCACGCGACCCAAAGAACCTCCGCCGCGACAGAGTAAATTACTGCGATAGCGGAAATTACCGCGTGAGGCCGAAATTCGACCCCGCAACTCTACTCAACCAGCCCCGTTTCTACCACAGCTGGGAGAGGAAACCCGCGACTCACACCTCCGCCGATTGCCAATCCCTAAAGGAGATCAAGAAGGCAAGGCGAGCAAGGGAAGGACCCAACAACAACCCGCCAAACGGCAATGCCGGTGGGTTCGGAAACAACGCCGCTCACACATTCACCAGGCTCGGCACCAAGCGCGAGAAGAAGGTGCTCGCCCGCGTAGTCACCATGAACGCAGTGACTCAATCCTACATCCCCCGCTTCCTCAACTGGTCCGAGCAGCGCATCATGTTGAGCCGCGAGGACCACGCGCCACAGATCGAGTTCCCTGGGCGAGTCACCCTGGTAGTCAAGCCCAAAGTGGATGACTACTGGCTCCCCAATACACTGATGGACACCGGGAGCTCCATCAACATCCTCTACTTGGACACGTTCAAATGGCTACAGCTCCCGCAGTCGGTGGTCGAATCGACCCTCACCACGTTCCACAGCATCGTCCTCAGTTGGAAGGCCTACCCGATCGGGAAGGTGATGCTATCCGTCACCTTCGGCACACCCTCCAACTTCTTCACTGAGCGGAATGTCTTCGAGCTGGTGAACTTCTGCAGCCCCTACCACTGCGTCTTGGGTCGACAAGCATTCGCCAAATTCATGACGGCACTACACTATGCGTACAACATTATGAAGCTCCTGGTGCCGTGCGGCATCATCATCATCCATGGCGACCTCGATATGGCCATGGAGTGCGAGGAAAAAGGCGCTGAACTCACGGACGCTGTCATCGCCGCAGAAACCAACTATGCCGACGAACTCGCCAAATACGCAAGTGGACCCCATGATCCTCAAGAATCCCAACGCAGAAAATGTCGGGTCGTCAGCCTTCAAATCTTCCACGCACACCCGCACCGTCGAGTTGGTCCCAGGAGACTCCAGCCAGACGGTCACCATCGAGACAGGCATGAGCCCCTGATAGGAAAGCGCGCTCATAAAGTTTCTCCGTGAGAATCGTGACATCTTCGTATCGAAGCCATCTGACATGCCAGGTGTCCCGAGGGAACTTGTTGAGCACAAGCTTAATTCCGCCCCAAATCGCAACATGTAAAGAAGTCGCTATGACCCTTCAATGAAGAGAGCCGCCGAGCAATCGCCGAAGAAGTGCAGAGTCTACTCGATGCGGGCTTCATCCGGCCCATCAAGTCCTCCAAGTTGCTGGCAAAACTAGTCCTGGTCATCAAGAATAACAAGACCTGGAGAATGTGCATCAACTACACCAACCTCAAGAGCGCCTGCCCGCAGGAGGAATTCGTCCTCCCACGCATTGACTAGATCATCGACTCGGTCGTGAGATTGGAGTCGCTGTGCTTCCTCGACGCTTACTCTGGTTACAACCAGATCAAGATGGCGTCGAGAATGAGGAGAACATGGTGTTCATCACGCTATTCGGCGACTACTGCTACACCGCCATGATGTTCAGCCTCAAAGACGGCAGCACAAATTACCAGCAGTGCATGCAGGAGTGCCTTGTGAGCCAAATTGGCTGCAACATCCACGTCTACATCGAGGACATGGTGGTAAAATCCACTCGCCAGAGTGACCTTCTTGCCAACCTGTCTGAAACCTTCGCAAATCTACAAAGGTACAAGATCAAGCTCATCCCAGGGAAGTGCACCTTGGGCGTGCCCACCAGACAGCTCCTTGGGTACGTGGTCTCCAAGCGGGGCATGAAAGTGAACCCCACCAAGATTGAAACCATTGCACGACTTCGTAAACCCGAGTGCCTCTACGACATCCAAAAATTGGTCGATCGAGTCGCAGCCCTCAACCGCTTCATCCCCTGGCTTAGCGAGAAGGCAATGCCTCTCTACCGCCTGATTCTTAAGAACCCCACGTTCCAATGGGACAAAGAACCGGACGATGTGCTCAAAGCGCTCAAACAAGTGATACTAGCAGCACCGCTACTTGTCGCCCCCGTCGACAAGGATCCAATGATCATCTACGTCACGGCCACCACATGTGTCGTCCACGCCGTGATGGTCGTCGAGCGGCCAGAGGAGGGCAAGGAACACCCTGAGCAATGCCCGGTATACTACATCAGTGAAGTCTTAACGGACTCATGACAGCCCTACCTGCAATACCTGAAACTGGTATACACAGTATTCAGAGCCCAGCGACGGCTCCCGCACTACTTCCAGGAGGACCCCATTACGGCCATCTCCTCCGCACCACTTCAGGACATCATCCTAAATCGTGACACGATTGGGCGATTCGCCAAGTGGGCCATAGAAATCGGCGTCCACAACAAAAGGTATGGGCCGTGCAAAACAATAAAGTAGAAAGCCCTGGCAGATTTTCTCGCTGACTGGGAACTAGCACAGCAGCCGGAGAAGCTGCCCTATCTCCGTTATTGGTCGCTCTACTTTGACGGGTCCAACAACGCAGATGGTGCAGGGGCTGGGATCATACTCATATCCCCCAAGGGCGACAAGCTCCGCTACGTGCTACACCTCGACTTCATGTTGTGCACCAACAACATGGCCGAATTTGAGGCCCTCCTTCACGGCATGCGGGCTACCAAGGAGATGAACATCAACCGCCTATGGTGCTACGGCGACTCCGACCTCGTCACCGCACAAGTCATTGGTACCTGCAATGCCATCTCCCCCACCATGGCAACATACCGCCAAGTGGTGATCCAGCTGGGGGCCACTTAACCGTCTACTCCGTCGAGTGGATCGACAAGCGCAAGAATGAGAAGGACGACGCCCTCTCCCACATTGTATTATCTCGGCAAACCCCACCCATGGGCATATTCGTCAACACTATCCACAAGCCTTCGGTCTCCCCGCCGAAGGAGATCGACATCGGGATACCCCTACAACCCGAGCCCACCCTGGTCGCCATGGTTACAGAACCCAGCGACTGGACCGGACCATACATCGCCTACCTCGAGTGCGGGTCTCTACCTTCGGACAAAACGGAGGCATGCATGATAATACGATGCTGCAAATCCTTCGTCATCATCAACGACGAGATCTATAAGCGCAGCGCGATTGGCATGTTCCAACGCTGCGTGCAACCAGGGGAAGGACGCAAGATCCTCCAGGACATCCACGCCGGCGACTACAGCCACCACGCCGGTGCCTGGTCTCTAGTCGCCAAAGGTATGTGACATGGATTCTACTGGCTCACCATGCATGCTGACGCTGTCGACATCGTCCAACGCTGCATCGGGTGCCAGAAATACGCCAACCAGACGCATATCCCTGCCTCGGCACTCAAGACAATCCCCATCACCTGGCCATTCACCATATGGGGCATGGACATGGTGGGTCCCTTCAAAAAGGCTCATTATGGCTACACTCACCTCCTGGTCGCAGTCGACAAATTCACCAACTGGGTCGAGGCCAAGCCGGTCAGGAAGTGCGATGGGAAGACCGCCACCAAGTTCCTCGGCAAGCTCATATATCGTTACGGGTACCCACATAGCATCATCACGGACAACAGCACCAACTTTGCAAAAGGTGCCATGGCCGAATTATGCGAGGAGCACAGCATACGACTCGACCTCACCTCAGCCGTGCACCTAGAGTCGAATGGCCAAGCAGAGCGTGCCAACCAAATCATCCTCCACGGCCGCAAGCCACGACTATAGGTTCCCCTCGAGCAAACTCCGGGATGATGGGTCAAAGAGCTCCCCTCCATCGTATGGGGCATTCGCACCTCCGTCAACCGGTCAACAGGGTTCACACCATTCTTCATGGTGTATGGCATCGAAGCCATCCTTCCAACTGACCTAGAACACGACATGCCTCAGGTCATCAACTACATGGAGGCCGACAACGAGCTCACATGCCAAGATGGGATCGACTAGCTCGATGAAGCACGCGACCTAGCTCGCTCCCGCACCGCCATCAACCAACAGGGACTCCGCCGCTACCACAACCTCTGAATCCGGACTCGCACCTTCTAGGAAGGCGACCTGGTCCTGCGACTCATCCGGGACAAGAAGGGCATACACAAGATTTCTCCCCCATGGGAAGGACCATTCGCTATAGTTCGAGTCCTCAACAATGATGCCTACTACCTCATCGACGTGCGAGGTGATGACAAACTCGACGTCAAGTGGCCGTGGAATGTAAACGTCCTCAAAGTTCTACGTAGAACTTAAACTTGTACTCCCCGCTATCCAATGCAATAAATTATACTCGCACAAATTGTGCCTACTCGCCAAACTCTTGTGCGAATCGCACTCGTAAATTTAGCAATACGCTACCCATGGAAGTCAACCCTTGGACGAGCGACCGACATAGCTATGTAGTGTAGAACAAGGGCACCGAAAGTATTTGGGCCTTGGTTCGTCCACGAAAACACTACCCCGGAGCCACCATAGGAGTCGCCTAGCTCGACTAGCCCACCAGGCCAAGACAACCACACAGGCTTCGTACAGCGACTGGTCCTCCACATCCTTGTGCATAGCGACTCAAATGGTTAAATACCACGCATGGGGACTTGCCCAAGTCTAAACCCACGCGGCTCGAGAACACACCAAGTATGAGAGCGTGCCCTGGACTCGCCACGCGACTGGCTTCCCGAGCCAGGTGGAGAGACCTGTTACAAACAACGCACTATGTCCTCACCTACCTTGGGCATGCGACTAGAACAACTAACTACCACGCTCAGGGACTCGCCTAACCGACCCCGCTCGCATTCGAAAAAACATCCAAGTATAGAGTACCCCTTGGGTTCACCAAGCGACTATCTCTACGAGCCATGGCGAGTCGACTCTGACTAAACTAACAGTCTAACATAAACAAACTTACACACATGTGAGGTAAACCCCATTAAAGGATGCACACGCTCGGGGACTCGCCCAAGAACGCCCAAAACGGAGTTCGTATGAAGAAATGGTGACCAAAATACGAAAGGAGGCAGAAGGTTTGACAACCAACTATATGGCCGTCCGCCTTATAGTTCCGGCCGTATAGTTGCAAAAAGGTAGAAATGATGGGAAAACATACCAGAAAAGCTCCATAACCTTCCCCAAGTCATATGTCGGTATGATGGGTACCCTAGGGCACCCCCATGGCCTATATAAAGAGGGTAGGAGCCAAAGGAAGCCACAATACACCATATACAAGATCTAGATCCCATCTACCGCCTCAACGGCGGCACCCTGCCTCCGTGCCACCTCCATAGCCTCTCAAGCTCCACCAAGATCCAATCTCCATCAACACCATCAAGACAACCAAAGAAAGAAGAGGAGGAGAAGGAGGACACCGCCATCACCATGCCATAACCACCATCACCACACTGTCATTACCATCTCCATCGCCGCTACTCCTTCATCCTTCCCCATCATGATCTTCGTGATGGGCTGTAATATTGCTTGAACCCCTTTTTTATTAATGTTATGATGATATGAGTAATCTAAGAGTGGTGTGTTCTTGTTAATTAATATGTTTGTGCTTTCTCTTTGCATTGTTCTATTCATGATATTATTCTAGTGGTTGGAGACGTCCAATCCATTATTGAGGAATTTACTAGGGATTCACGGGGTGTCACAAAACTTATCATTAGTCTCTACTCTTCCATGGGTCCTGACAAGCCCATGGGTAGAACTAATAGGCTATTTGCTATAAGTGATTTTTGGAGGCAATAGCATCTTAGGATGCACCACCCAGAGTTCCCCAAGATCACTCATGATTAGATAGTTATAGTGTTGTGAATTGCTTGATCCCAAAGTGACATACGAGATATCTTGTGACTAGCACACTTGCTTAGGAGTACGGTGGTCCATAGATCATAATGCCTTTGCTCTGGTTTACCTTGATTGGTCTTGTTACCTTAATACACTAATATGACCCATGTCCGAATAGGGTGTGGACAATTGAGTTGTCTAGTTGCCACTTACCAATGGTGGGAGACAACGGTATATGAGGGACCGCCACAATTATAGTTAATAGCTATTCCATAAGCACTTATCATGCACACCGATATACAAAACATTACTTGAGGAATCATAACATTAATATTTCATCTCATTGGATTCACCTCTTTCTAGTTTTACTTTTGTTCTAGTTTTCTTTCTATCCTAGTAGTAGTTGTTACAAGTCATCTTAAATTCATTTATCCTAGCAACCTATAGAGTTGAATATTTCGAAACCACGATTTGGATGCGTACGTGGATGCATTGACAACGTAGCTACGGGTTCGTGTTTGCTAAGCTCCCATCAGGACAAACTCTTAAATATTTGCTGCTACAGGTACTACAATAACCCTGTTTTGGTGCAGGTGTACCCAGTCATCAAGTCCTCTAGCGGAATGAAGAATGCAGTCAAATACTCGCACAACAACAACAATACAAGTTAATAAAGGTGTCATCAACTCACCTGCAGTCACCTGTAACTGCTGATTAGCATCTTGCGTGGCCCGCAGGTCGTGCTCTAGGCGTTCCTTCACGGCTTGCCGCCGATTCCCGCTGAAGACGCTACAAACAGAAGACCACATATGAGCAAATGACTAAAGTTCTAAGTATCTAGCCGCTGAAACTTAGCGACTAGACACTCGGGGACTGGACAACAAAAGATCTGAGAATCTAGCCGCTGAAATTCAATGACTAGATCCTCGGGGACTGGACATACCTGGATGGCAGCGCCTTGCATACTGTGGAGTTCGATGGGACGGCAACACGAATGATGTACACCCGCGTCACTTCCCGGCATCACCATCAACAACTTCAGGAACATGAGGCGAATGCATTCCGGCAGCCGCGGTGGATGCTCTCGCCACGAAGCGAGGGAACGTCGTGGTCATCGCTGCTAGAGCACTAGCTGCGGGCACCGACGCCCCTGCCGACACGATCGACTCACCCAGCTACGAGCTCGCGACCACCTCAACCTCCAATGCAACAGCGGCTCCTACTGGCGTCTCGGCCGGTGTGTTGACTGGACATTCCGTCGTAGCAGTGGAGTAGCCCTCCTTCTTCTTCTTCGCGACTTCGACTGGCGCCTCGATTGTGTCACCCTTCCTCTTCTTGGAAGGGTCGACCTACCCTTTGGGGGTGACTGGTGGAACATTGGCCACCAAAGGGTGACCATCTTCTTAGCACCGGTCTTGCAAAATGGCATGGTCAGCGATCCACTAAGCGACCCCAAAAACTACTACGGGCAACCCGGTGGAAACTTACTGAGCGACGGGAATGAAGCGCAGGCCAGTGCTGATGTGAGCTGGCTTCTCCAACTCCGGGCCCAACTTGTGAGTGATCCCTCTCTTGAACACGCTCGTGGCCCATGACACTGCGGGATTCTTCGACAATGAGGCCACGGTCGCGGGCACATCTGGCCCAAACGACATAGGCGCCACCCTTGGTGGCGAGGACTTCGACTCCGTGGCCATGGAAGCCCCTGGCCGCGAAACCACTGAGAATGGTGGCGGGATCGCCCCGAGTGGGATCACGCCCTCCACCACGGCCTCAACTCCCGATCCCTTCACCGGAGCTAGAGCCTGTAGGGTTCGCAGCATAGAAAACAAAAATTTTCCTACGATGGGAACAACTATGTACCAAGATCTATCTACTAGATACAAACAACGGGCGGATGTATATCCGTAGAGAACATACCCTTGAAGACCGACAAAGCTTAACGAGTCCAAACTCGTGGTTGATGTAGACGATCTCTTGCCGATCTCAAGATCGAGAAGAAGTCCTAGCGCCGCAAAACAGCAGCGCATCCGTGCTCGCACACACGTTCGAGGCACCGAGCAACCTCCGCCTCCTCGCTCCAGCGATGCAGCGGAAGCACAACTCTTTCTTGCCGAATAGCCACTGGGAACATGTATCTCGCTAGTCCGAGACCATGGGGATAAATTCTAGAGGGGGAGAGAGATCCTTCACGAGGAGGTGTGGTGTGAGAGGAGGAGAGGGGGCCTTTTATAGGGAGGGGGGGCACCCAAGGGGCCATGCGCCCAGCCATGGGGCTGCCCCCACCTCTTCCACATTCATGTGGGTGGAGCTCCCACTCAAAATGAAAAGCCTCCACTCCCATTAAAAGCCTCCACTCAAAAATCCACTCACATGCATTAAATTTCCACCAAATTTAATGCAAGCTCTCATTAAATAAAACTCTTTTATTTATTTATTCAGAATTTTGTTAATTACTTTAATTAACAAACATTCACATAAAATCCTTGCTAGTATTCCATTTCACATGTAACCAGTTTCAAGAATTTCAACCAAACAGCTTTGTGTCTAGTGAAATAAATTCCTGCGCTTTTCCTTTTCTTTTCGGCATGAAACTTTTGCTCCAAATGGATGTCGGTGTCTCTTAAGTGTGTCACCCTACGGTTCGCGAATAATGTGGACATGATCGAGACCCTCTCGATCAATAATCGAAGCGGATCCGAGACCCATACGACTCCCACACATTCAACGATGACTTTCTTGTGATCGTCGGAACCTTTTACGCTAGTATCTTAATCCTTTGTTTCGCGATATTACATGTCCGAGATTCGATCATCGGTATCTCCATACCTAGTTTGATCTCGTTCGACATGCACTCTTTTCTCGTTCCGTGATATAACATTCTAGTGATCAAATCACTTGCTTGCAAGCTAACCAATGTGATATCACCGAGAGGGCCTGAGCATATCTATCCGTCATCGGGATGAACAAATTCCACTCTCGATCCATGGGCCTCAACATAACACTTTATTAGTTCGAATCCATATTTATAATCACCTGTTACGGTGTGACGTTTGATGTTATCAAGAAACTCTTCCGGTGTTAGTGATTGACATGATCTCATGGTCTAAGGATTAGGATCACTTCGTAAGTTGTTATAGCAATATAAACTCAATGACTTTGATCGTAATGCTATACTTCAGATGAATGTTCATCACACCATTACACTAATGTTGTGACCTCGTTATTAACAACATCCAATGTCCATGATCAGGAAACCTTGATCATCTTGTTAATCAACGAGCTAGTTTATGAGAGAGGCATAACTAGGAACTTTCTGTTGTTTATTAAACACACATGTATTAACGTTTCCGTATTAATACAAATATAGCATGTACAATAAACATTTATCATAAATAAGGAATACTATAATAACCACTTTATTATTGCCTCTCGGGCATATTCCCTTCAGTCTCCCACTTGCACTAGAGACAATAATCTAGTTTGAGAACTTTGCGTATTGAACACCTATGGCTTTCTGGTGTTCCAAATACGCAATTGCAAGTGGTAAACATAATCTACGATCGACGCTCGTGTCCGTGTATTTGCATGTCTTTATGTCTCCACGCATCACTCATTCTCAATGAGATGGCATTGTATAAATTTGGTCTTTTGGTGAGACCTTTAGTTCCTTGGGGTTAAAACACATCGATACTATTGTCATACAATATATCTTTAGTGTTATCCGTTTGCGAACCACACCTTAGTTTGATAACAAACTACTTGACACAAATTCTCCTTTGTCGCTACTATAGCAGTCATATACTTAGCCTTTTGTTGTAGTATTCGTCACAATGTCTTAACTTTGGAACTCTTCCAAATCCATCATGGAATCTCCTTTCCATTACATTGTGCCACCCATAGTTTAAATTGAGATAAACTTAATTTGTATCTTGTGACAAAACTAGTATCAATGTAACGCTTTACAATGAACTATTTGTAATTGTTTGTCACAAATATATTCTTAGTTCTTCCAAAAGATCATAAGAATATCCTCACTATCGTCCAATGATCATTTTATGATTCATTCTGGTATATGCTCATAACACTTAGAGCATAGGACATATCTGGATGTGTACATATGATGGTATGATTGATCAAAACATTCTCGTGGTTTCACTCATCAAGTGTCAAAACACTTGAATCTTGTTTCACTTATTAAGTGTCGATACACTTGAATCTTGATACAATTCCTTTCCATGCAACAAGAACTGTTTCTTGTCGTTTCTATATTGAACTCCTTCAATATCTCATATATGTACGTTTGGCATAACCATATTGGCGTTACAGTCTATCCACTATAGACATTTACGCTAAATATTCGGGTTTTGCCTAAGTCTTTCATCGAAATGAAATTCTTAACCTTTGTCAATAAAAGATACATCATTTCTAATCAACAAGATGTCCTTCACATAATGTATTAGAAATATGTCTCAGCTCCCACTTAATTTCTTGCAAATGCAAGCATCTTCATCGTCTCGATGAAAACTCCTTTTCATCATGGTGAAGATTCCAACTCATGATGCTTACTTCAACCATTGAAGTTTGCATGCCCTTTTAGCATCTTTTGAATTTAACAAAACCCTTTGGACCGTGTCATGTACACGTCCTAGGTAACCATTCTATTAGAAGAACTTTGTTTTGTTTATTCATCTACCATATACCAAATTATATGTAGTGGTTGCTACTTTAATCCGTTCAGACTAAATATCGCTATGAAAGATCAAATCTTTTCATAGTCAACTCTTTGAACATTGTCATAAAATACTTTACAACATGTCGAATATTTCATAGATGTGAGACATCCATGTCTGTTTCTTTATAGATCCAAATACTACCGATAGGTTTTTACACCTTTCCGGAGGGTCTTCCAAGTTCAAAACTTGATTTCTCGTGTATGGAACTATCACGGATTTTATGGCTTCAAGCCATTTGACGGAGCCAGGGCCCATCATCGCTTCTTTGCATATAGTCGGTTAATCATTGTCAAACAATGATGATTTACTCTCAAATCTTAGTATTTGATTGTTTAACCGACCTTCTTGGTTCAATAGGAACTTTAGACCTCCGTGACCACAACCTTTGAGGCACATAAGCTATGAGCATTATGGCAGCCTCCAGAACAATTTCGGTGCTAACTCAAGACATTTAGCTAAGGTTCGTTAACCTTATCAAAGTTCTATTGTCCTCCCACTTAACTTTTATGAAAAATTCCTTCTTCAAGAAACTTCACATTTCAAGCGACAAACCCTTTTGTCCTCGGTGTTAAGGAGGAATAACCAATTGTTATTCGAAATAACCTACAAAGACATGCTCATCCGACTTTGGTTGTAAACATCTTACTTATGTTTAGCATACCAAAATTTAAGAAAGGACAACTTGGGTTTTACCCCAAACCATAACTCATATGGTGTCATTTCAACGGATCTATATGGAGCTCTTTTCAGTGTAAAAGCGGTAGTCTCTAAAGCTTTAATCTTTTAAAACATAATGGCAGTTTTATAAATAACACCTTTGATCCAACCATGTCAAACAAGGTTTCATTACAAATCTCAAACACTCCATACTCCTATGGTGTTTCGGGAGATGTAAATCTAGGTGTTTTGCTAAACTTGCAACTCAAATAAATCCCTTTATGATAAAATCATAATTCATTTATTTTCTTGTTACACTTGTAACTCAAATAAATCCCTTTATGATCAAATCATAATTCATTTATTTTTCTTGTTACAATGATTTTCCACTTCATCTTGAAAGTCTTTGAAACATTTTCAAATATTTCATACTTCTTTCTCATTAAGTGAATATTCACTCAAAATTCCGGAGAAAGCATATGAAGTTGAAACCCATCGCTTACGACTGCACATAATGGACTACATACATCGATATGTATAAATTCCAATATTTTAGTCGTTCGTTCTTCTTTGGCCTTTGAACGAAGTTTTAATTATCACGTGGAAAGTCTCACAAGCGTCACTTGATCAAATCAAAGACTCCAAAAATCCATGAATATGGAGATTCTTCATGTTTTCTTTCCAATATAATTTAAACGATGTCACTGTAAGTGATCTTTCAATCATTTGTCTTGCGACATTTTAGCATTAGGTTTTATGGATGTGATTTCTCCAACTAGATTTGTAAATCATCCATCTTATATGTAACACGGTAATTATTTGAACAACCTTTATTCTTATAATACCTGATTCAAATAACAATTATTAAAACAAATCTTGAAGTCAAGCTTTGATGTCAACGAGAAATACAAACAACAGTTTGTTTGTTTTCGATGAACATCGTCACATATTCTCTTGCTAGTTACTTAGGTCATTGTGGTTCATGAATTGCGTTGTTCCGTATGACATTTCATACCAACCAATTCGGTATCCAATACCCAAGAACCACATTGTTTAACAAGCAAAGAATACAACCATAACATGTATATCATATATATACCTAAATTGGATATTTCCAATTTTTTCTTTTCTACCAAATATATTTTATAGATTCTCTTTCAGCATTTCCTTTTCCTTTTAAAAGAATTTATCAACATCAAAAGTGGCGCCATATACATGACACCTAGTCCAAAGCGTGTATATTCAAATAATAATACCTTTGGACTTGCACTTTGAAGTAGATCACCATCATCAAATGATCGGTATTCTTTCAAAATCCATTCTTTAGTAATCTTTTAGTGTAGTAAACATTTTACATACATATTCTATTCACCCTTATCATGATGACTTTCATGATCAAGCTACTTTAGCTTATAAAGGCGAATCGTGAGTATAACATTACTTTCCAAAACCCTTTTGGATGATTAGGATGTCTAGCATCTCCAACCTTCGCAAATTCTCATCCAATATGAGAACATATATTATACTCTATCATATTTCAACCAAAACATTGTTTAGATATCGTATATCTGCCACACATGATGGTTTGAAACAATTCTTTCAGCTCCTAGATAAACTTGATGTTTAAATCAAGAATCATGGAGGCAAACATGATACTTAAGATACTAACTGGAATTGTTACTCTCGATTTAATACCAATTATTAAATTTCACGGAGTAAATAGAATTTTGCTGAAAGTTTGCAATAGGACTTTAAACTTTAGATTGACACTCAACACAATACGATACCGGTTCGTAAAGTATATATCCAGAATTCTATAGTTCTATTATCTCAATTACAACTATGCATAAGGTGGTGAACGAATGCCAATGACTACAACAAATTATGCAAATTCACTTTGATTTAATTTATGATAAATTGAGTTCTACTAATCCAAATTAGAAATGAACTCCCACTCAAAAACGACATCCCTTGTGTCCTTTTTTGGTGATTACATGAACCAAATCCACTACACCAAGTCCGATCATCACGTGAGTCGGCGTAGCTTCAAAGGCGAGCATCCATATGGTCATCATATCAAAACATATGACTCATGCTTAACCTTTCGGTCCGTGTTCCGAGGCCATGTCTGTACATGCTAGGCTCGCCAAGTAAGAACCTTAGTATTCGCGTGTGTAACTGTCTTACACCCGAGATATGCTCGTGGATTCAAGTACACCCGATCATCACGTGATGTCTTGAAGCGACGAAACATTGTCGGTGCATACTTAAGGAAGAACACATTTTTATCTTGATATCTAAATGAGGGATCATCTTATTATGCTAATAAAACGCCAAACAAGCAATATAAGATGCTATCAAACATCACATGTTTATTAGTGGAATGATATGGTTCGCTCATATGATCTCTATCATGTGCATCGTGGTATGATCACTATCATACCTTTATGTAAGTCCAAGGTCTATGGAGATTACACGTTATGTGTGTTGTAAGAGTATCATCTTATACTTACTTACAACATCACCATATCATAACACTAGCCCACAACAATCTAAACTAGACGCCTCTAATTTATCCATTGCAAATTTTACGTGGCTTAGAGCTTTGAAGATAGAACCGTTCTTACCTACGAACATGAACCACAACGAGGATAACCAAATTGTTGACAACTCGTTGCAAATTAGATATTGACTATAGTAGGAGAGCAGACACCGCTAGCCACTTATGCAAAACTAGTTGCATGTCAAGCGTGGAACAGGTCTCATGTGAGGACATGTAAAGTTTGTCGGGCTTCATCCCACTATGCCACCAATATCCAAAGTACAACTAAGAAGCAATAAAATGATCATCATCGCCCACATACTCATATGTGTACTACCCGTGCAAAGTATCTACGCATAGATCCGGCTCGACATCATTTGTAGGGTTCGCGCATAGAAAACAAAAATTTTCCTACGATGGGAACAACTATGTACCAAGATCTATCTACTAGATACAAACAGCAGGCGGATGTATATCCGTAGAGAACATACCCTTGAAGACCGACAAAGCTTAACGAGTCCAAACTCGTGGTTGATGTAGACGATCTCTTGCCGATCTCAAGATCGAGAGGAAGTCCTAAGCGCCAAAAGCAAGGCGCATCCGTGCTTTCGCACACGTTCGAGGCACCGAGCAACCTCCGCCTCCTCGCTCCAGCGATGCAGCGGAAGCACAACTCTTTCTTGCCGAATAGCCACGGGAACATGTATCTCGCTAGTCCGAGACCATGGGGATAAATTCTAGAGGGGAGAGAGATCCTTCACGAGGAGGTGTGGTGTGAGAGGAGAGGGGGCCTTTTATAGAGAGGGGCACCCAAGGGCCATGCGCCCAGCCATGGGTGCCCACCTCTTCCACATTCATGTGGGTGGAGCTCCCACTCAAAATGAAAAGCCTCCTCCCATTAAAAAGCCTCCACTCAAAATCCACTCACATGCATTAAATTTCCACCAAATTTAATGCAAGCTCTCATTTAAATAAAACTCTTTTATTTATTTATTCAGAATTTTGTTAATTACTTTAATTAACAAACATTCACATAAAACCCCTTTCTAGTATTCCATTTCACATGCAGAACCAGTTTCAGCAATTTCAACCGAAACAGTTTCGGTGTCTAGTGAAATAAATTCCTGCGCTTTTCCTTTTCTTTTCGGCATGAAACTTTTGCTCCAAATGGATGTCGGTGTCTCTTAAGTGTGTCACCCTACGGTTCGCGAATAATGTGGACATGATCGAGACCCCTCTCAGATCAATAATCAGAAGCGGGATCTGGAGACCCATATTGACTCCCACACATTCAACGATGACTTTCTTGTGATCGTCGGAACCTTTTACGCTAGTATCTTAATCCTTTTGTTTCGCGATATATTACATGTCCGAGATTCGATCATCGGTATCTCCATACCTAGTTTGATCTCGTATCGACATGCATGCACTCTTTTCTCGTTCGTGATATAACATTCTAGTGATCAAATCACTTGCTTGCAAGCTAACCAATGTGATATCACCGAGAGGGCCCGAGCATATCTATCCGTCATCGGGATGAACAAATTCCACTCTCGATCCATGGGCCTCAACATAACACTTTATTAGTTACGAATCCATATTTATAATCACCCTGTTACGGTGTGACGTTTGATGTTATCAAGAAACTCTTCCGGTGTTAGTGATTGACATGATCTCATGGTCTAAGGATTAGGATCACTTCGTAAGTTGTTATAGCAATATAAACTCAATGACTTTGATCGTAATGCTATACATCGGATGAATGTTCATCACACCATTACACTAATGTTGTGACCTCGTTATTAACAACATCCAATGTCCATGATCAGGAAACCTTGATCATCTTGTTAATCAACGAGCTAGTTTATGAGAGAGGCATAACTAGGAACTTTATGTTGTTTATTAAACACACATGTATTAACGTTTCCGTATTAATACAATTATAGCATGTACAATAAACATTTATCATAAATAAGGAATACTATAATAACCACTTTATTATTGCCTCTCGGGCATATTCCCTTCAGAGCCTATGGAATCTTCATCGAGGCCCCAGTCTCCGTGTCGTCAGGCTCTTCATCCGACTCGAAAACCGCCACCGATCTAGGCGGCGATGCCGCCTTTGGCACTGCCTTCTTTGCGGGCGACTTTCGCTTCCGTGCAGTCTTCGTCGGCATAGCCACGAGCCGCGAGTTGTTCTCCTGTACGTCTCCTTCATCATTGTCATGCTCCTAGAGGCTCTAACTCACCTCGATTCCACACTGCTTCTTCCCGTGGGTCTTTCGAGCCACGAGCGTAGGCGCAATGACCTCCACCGCCTCTTCCTCTCTATCGGAGGACTTGTCCGAATTCTCTCCAAGATCCTTGGCAATCTCCCCATCAACAAGAGGGATCCAGTTCTCCAAGACCTGAAACAACTAACAAAGAAAAACAACATCAAGAAACTGCGACTGCGAAGTCAAGGAAGAAACTCGCTGTTGGTGCCTGGCGGTTCCCCATGGTGGTATACGGAGCAAGTACGGCCTTCGGGTCGGTGTACTGAACCTCCGTAATATTCTTCAGCGCGGCGGCGTAGTCGTCAAGATCGATTTACCGAAACGCCTTTGTTTCTTCATCCCTTCCGGTGTACTGGTACATTCAGTGGGTCTGACTAGCCAGCGGCACCAGTCACCACCCAAGCCAGCAATTGTATAGGTTGATGGTTTCCAGACCCTCCTTCTTGAGAGTTTGGATATGTTTCAACATTTCTTCCATGACCATCCTTTGGTCATAAGCTTTTGGCGTGGCTCGCTTCTCTCGACGGTATACATTGGGAGCAACACCTCGCCGTCCGACGTCGACTCGCTCACATAGAACCATCTCTTTTTCCACTTGATGGTGGCTTTCTTTGGGAGCATGAGGTTCGGGAAGGTGGCGTTGGTCTTCAATTGGAAGGTAAGGCCGCCCGCCGCTAGGATTGGGCCGCCCTTCATGATCTGACCAAGGAACAGGTCCAGCCACAGAGGAAAATAAGGGCGACACCCCAGATAGAACTTGCATAACTCCACGAAAAAGGAGAGATGCTCGGTGCTATGTGACCCTAGATTTGACGGCTTAATCGCGTAATACGCACAGAACCGTCAGAAGAAGATCGAAGTGGGGAAGTCAAGCCCCCTCTCTATGTGACTCAAGAAATAGATGAACTCTTTGAGGCTGGCCTTGGGCTCTGTTCTCCCTAGCCGTAGGGATTCGACACTTTCCCTTGCAAAGAATCCCCGCTTCCTGGAAGGATTTTAGTGAGGATGCGGTGCATTTGGATTGCCCCACAAATCCTTCGGAGGCGCCATCGATAAGATCAAGACTCGCTCACTCTGGAAATTCTGGATCAGGAGGAGGTGGAAGACTGAGGATGCGCGGGGTTAGAGAAATGCGGAGAAGCTTCATAGCTCCCCTCGTCATTCTCTTTGTAAAGGGACGCTTCCCGCCAGTCATGGAGGAGTCGTTACCTCATGGTAATTACGCCAATATTACCGTTGAATTACCCAGCGGCTAGTTTGACCAAGTTGATGGTCCAACTTCACTCACTCGACTCGTCGACCCACTCGCCGATGATGCGATTCGACTGGTCATCAATGCTGCGACTGAAGACACACGCAGAAGATTCCTTCCTTCATCGAGGGAGTACACCGTCAATTCGACTGAGTGCCCAAATTGGACCCGCCTACTCCGACTTCCAAAGAACACCTATGCCAAACCAACGCTAGCCTCGTGGACTCGATGGGGATATGCCAAATGGGGTATACCGGAGGACGTTTCCTACTAGACCAAGCTCCTGGCAAGTGGTCCTGCAGGACAGCAACAGAATGTAGCTGAACATGAAGCCTGGCGACTGGAAGCTAGAGGCCCAGAAGCGTAGATAGGACCAGTCGGATTAGGTCAATTCCTCCGAGTCCTTAACTGACTCGGTTGTATATATGTAAACCCTAGCAAGGTAACCCTATATAAACCTCCCTAGGGTACTCTGTGTACTCGCGTTCCATCATACACCCCACCGACTCGCTACCTAGCTGCCGAGCTCGCCATTATACTCAAGCAATAATATAATCTAGTAGGAGTAGGTCTCTACCCTATGGGGGGCCAAACCTAGGTAAACCCCTCTGTCTTAGCCCTCATCTCGCCTCGCAGATGGCTCATCGCTCTTGCCCCAAATCCTACTACTCGCTACCCTTGGTAGCATCTTTCGTGGCCATTCCCACGACAGGAGAGAAGGTGTACTTCAAAGCTCAACTAGTGCATGACGTCGCCCTCCCGATCTCTGATTTCTTCCTCCAAGTCCTCCAACACTTCCGGGTTCAACCTCAAAACCCTTCTCCTAACAGCATCTTAGCACTTAGCAACTATGTATGTTTCTACGAGGGATACCTAGGGATTAGGCCTAGGTTAGATCTATTTGTCTTTTTTTCGCCGTCAAGAGGGAAGTCGGAGATAGGAAGGATGAGGTTAGGAACTGCAGAACTATTAGCTTCAAGATCCAGCCTGGCCGGCGGTTCCCCGACATTGTGGGACATGAGTCCTGCAAGAATTGGAAATGTAGCTACTTCTATGGACCAGATATCCCTCTGGCTAGTCGAGAAGGCACAAACCTAGACTTCATCGACGGGGCCGCCACTGAAGCCACCGCATGGAGGTCCCAAGCCCTCCCTCCCTCCGCTGACGAAGCCTCATGTGCCGTAAGGCAGATCGAGTGGCTCGTCGACACGGGTCTGACCAGCTTGAACCTAGCCATGTGCTGGTTTATAAGGAGATCTAGCCTCTACAGCACCGTGAGAAGCTGATGTGTCAATACATGAAGGACAAAAAAGATACCCTCCAGCATTCCAAGGATAAATTTTCTAGTGACTTTATCAAGCTCCACCGCAAGGACATCATCAAGGTGAAGGACCGGAAGCGTGGCTTCTCCATCACCTATGACATGTTTGAGGACGGCAAGTGCCCAAAGGTAACTTCTGATTCTTTACATTGCTTTGACACATACTCTAGTTCTTCCACCTTTAACACATCATGCATCTAACACTTTGATAACTTAATAGCTAGGGGATTTGGTGGAGACCTACATGGCTTCCCAGCTCTATGACCCCAAGATGAAGTAAGTCATGGTGGTCAAGCGATGATGTCCCCGGCACGAAGAGGAAGAGCTCCACCTCTAACACTGCTGGCGGACGCAAGAAGGATAAGACGGACAGTGGAGTCTCCAATAAATCCACTGCCTCCCTAGAGGCAGATAAAAGAAAGTTAGTTGGCATTCCTTTAAACAAGGCACCAACTATTGTGTAAGTCTCCTTTCCTGTGACTGTCTCGCTTGCATTGCTTCTTCCTGTACTTATACTTTTGTCATTTTGTATGTTTCAGGAAAAAATCTAGTTTGAGTTTGAAGATCTCCAAGACTGTTGGGGCTTCTAAAAGTATTCATGATATGTTGATCCAGGCCTCTCCTGCCATCGATCCTCCCACTCCTACTGTTCAGCCCTCTATCGTTCCTGTCGGATCTCCGACCACGGTGGCATCTGATACCTCCATCATGGAGGTGGACATCACTCATTCTTAGGAGGTCCTAGATGTTGCCAAGATGGTCATTGTTCCCGATGACTAGGCGATGCAGGAGAGAACCTCCTCCCAAGTGGGTGAAGCTCCGACTAAGGATGCCACCAAAAGAGGAAAGGAGTTGGTGGTGGCAAGCGGATTGTTGGTGACCAAGAGCCAGGCGGAGGCCTCCAAGACTATAAGCCCGACCATTTTTCCAAGGGCCTTTGCCTCGGCTCCTAGTGCAGCGCCAACTTCTCCAACATATGGCCTTGAGGAGCTTCTCAAGCAGGCGGAGATCCTCCGGCTGAACACATTTGCCTTTGGCAAACTGTACTCAGAGGCCGCCAACAACCTCAAGATAATTACCAATGTAACTTTTGTATGCTTTTGCATTTCACATATAATATCCCACTGTAGTCCCCGAGGACTTAGAAGGCTGTAGGTATTTTAGTCTGAGTGCTCTAATAGTGACTAAGTAAGAAACTTTGTACTATAGCCCCCAAGTATGTAGTTTGAATGAACAATTCCGACTAGATACTTTTAGAGTAGCATACGCAATGTTTGTAAATTTCAATAATGTAGACCCCAAGCCTCTAGTTGAAATAGAGATAGTTCCGACTAGATGATTAAGGAAGGACTAAGCATAGCTTTGAGTTTAAAATTCACACTATAGCCCCCGAGCTTCTGGTTTGAACAAAATAGTTCTGACTAGATGCTCTAAGCAAGCTAAGCACATTTAATTCTACAAAATGAGAATGCCTAGAAGGTCTCCGCCAATGAGAATTTCGCCAAGATCCGCAAGAAGCTTGAAGATGAAAAGGGTAAAAATGCCTTTTTTGAAGGAACAGATCACCAAAAACAAGAGTGCGTTTTCTTTTCGGTTTCCTTCTCAACTTGGTCTTGTGATTTCATCTTCCGACTTACTCATTATGCCTTGTTATTTCGCTGACTTGCAAAAGCTGTTGCCAAAGCCAAGGACATTGTTGAGCAATCCAAGCCTATCCAGGAGCTTGACAGTGAAAATAAAATCTTCAAGAAAGAGAGGGCTAATACTCTGAAGATGCATGAAGAGGCACTGGCGGCCGTGCAGGAATCTTCCAACATGGAGATGAACCGCCTTAAGGAATAGGTTACGATCCTCAAGGAGCAGAAGAAGGCTACCAACGAGAAAAATGCTTGCAACCTTGAGGCATACAAGACTCTCTGAAAGGAACAGGACACCGTGGTAGAGGTTATCCAGCAAGCCGAGAGCAGCATCTTTGGTAAGCTTCCTCCATCTCCAATTTATGTAAGTCAGGTACTTTAAATTGATTTGTTGTACTCACGCCTCAATTTGTTTTTCGGAAATGTAGCTCCCATTGGCCTATACAACCTGGGTGAAAGTGCTCCTCCTCCAAAATAGTACATGGTTCTTGCTAGCAACTTCATCAACACTGCTATCGCCTAGGCCAAAGAGATTGCTAAGCCCTTGGACATCAACATCAAGGCGGTGGACTCTGTCATGAAGTACTTGGAAATCCTCCACCAAGCCCCCGAGCGCATCGTAAGCTGGAAAGCTTCTTGTACCCGGGCTGGGCGCTAGGAGGGCCTTGGCCATGGGAAAATCTCATTATGACGATGTCGACATCGACATGGTGACCGCTGGTCTCCCCAAAGTGGACGAGACATAAAAAATCGACAATGATGCAATCTAGTCCTCCTCACCGCCACGATACCGAGTCACGTGATTAGTCAAGGCGGGCATATTTGTGCCTTTAGAGTTTATCGAAGCTGACCAAGCAGCCTCCGAGTCCTTGAAGACCACCAAATTTGTTGATGAACAAGATGGCTCTCCTGTTGCCGACGACACAGCCTCAAAGTCCCCTGCAATATTTGTCTCTTCTTTTGTCTCTTCTGGTATGTAATATGCCGAAAACAATGATGTCTGTAAGGTGGAATACTTGTCTTCAAGCCTCCATCTACTTATGATCTAGCTCCAGCATGTATGGTTGTATATTTTTAAGCCACTACTGGCTTATCCATTACTCCAACTTTTCTGCTTGACTTTTCATGAGTCAGAAGACCCTCAACCAGAACCATGCACTCAAGTGATGATGCCTAATATCAACGTCAAGAACCTAAGCACAAAATCGCCAAGTTTGAGTGCTGAATGTCATTATTCTAGAATCCACATAAAAACAACGGGGAACGTGTAGACCAGAAAACTTAAGCTAACGCCAGTAGGCAGAATTTTCACAAGTGCAATTGCAAAGCTTGTGCATAAAGGGTTTTACATGATCCAAAAATGAACACTAAAGGAGGTAAAAGACTCAGGAATATGAGTAAACCAAAAGCTTTATTTCATTGATCATATAATAGGTACATAGTAGATAGTAAAATATGCTAAGTGTAAAAGGGACGTAGTTGTGCTATGTTCCATGGCCAATCAAGCTTCGGGTAGTCATCCTCAGGGTCACATCACTTACGATTATGATCCTCGCTTGGCCTATCTTTCAACTCACGACTATCAATGAGGTAATAGGAAACATTGAGTAGCGCGTTACTTATGATGAACGGTCCTTCCCATGGCAGGGATAATTTGCGTGACTTTTTCTGCCTAAGTCGGAGCACCAGATGCCTTTCTTTAAATGAGAGATGCTGAACGTGGTGACTATGGTATCTGTGTAGCTTCTGCTGGTAGATGGCGGATCTTTGGCATGCTAGCATGCGTTCCTCCTTAGGCAGGTCCACATATAAGTGTTTGGATTCTTCAGCATTATCTTCATCATGGGCCAGAACTCTTGGTGAATCGTGGAAGATGTCGGAAGGTAGGACTGCTTTTGCTCCATATACCATGAAGAAAAGGGTGTAGCCGGTAGATCTGTTGAGAGTAGTTCTTAAACTCCACAAAATAGATGGTAATTCCTCGCCCAGGCTCCAGCTTCTCTATGTAGCAGTTCTTCTAGGCAGATTAGAATGTGGATGTGCCCCAGATGCTAGGTCAAGGCAGATGCCTTTCTCGTGATAGTAAGCCTCTACTTCTCCGAGTGACAAGTTGCTACCATTTTCACTGATGATGCTATGTGGGAGACCAAATCTCACCACTAGATACTAGAAAAACTTAAGGGCACTTGCCCCATCAAGCTTTATAATGGGTTTAGCTTCTATCCATTTTGTGAATTTGTCAACTGCTACAAGCAGACACGTAAACCCACAAGGTGTCGTCTGTAGCGGCCCAACCATGTCAAGCCCCCAGACTGCAAACGGCCAAGTTATTGGTATAGTTTGCAATTCTTCAGCTGGTACATGTGGCTGCCGTGCATAATATTTACACCCAATACATGTTTCAACCAGCTTGTCTGTGTCCACCTTCGCGGTCAGCCAGTAGAATCCTTGACAGAAGGCTTTGGAGACCAATGATCGAGGAGTGGCATGATGCCCGCAATCTCCGAGATGAATCTCATGAAGGATATCCATACCTTGCTGCTGGGAAACACACTTTAGGAATACACTTGTAGTGTTTGTTTTGTAGACCTGCCCATTTACTATGGTATAGCCCTTTGCTTGACGTACTATTTGCCGACTTTCGACTTTGTCGATGGGAAAAGTTCCGTATTTGAGCTAATCCATGAATGGTTTTGTCCAAGCCGGAGGGCCTATTGTTACTGCATTAACAAATGATTCAACTCTATCCAGGTTCTTGGGGTCTGCTCCCTTCACGGATGGAGTCCGGAGATGCTCTAGAAAAATGCCTGGAGGAATTGGTTTGTGGGAAGATCCAAGCTTTGACAGTAGATCTACCGCCTCATTTCCTCCCTTTTGACATACTTGACTTCGTAGCCTTTGAAGCACTTGGCTATCTCATGTACTTCATCTTGATATGTCACCATTATAGGGTTCTGCACGTTCCATGTGTCAGCCACCTGCTAGGCAACCAAGTCGGAATCTCCACAACAAACTATGCGCTTGATGCCAATATCCTTGGCTATGTGATGTCTGTGAATGAGTGCTTCGTATTCCGCCATGTTATTTGTAGCCTCAAAGTGAATTTGTAGGACATAATGTATCTTTTCTCCTATTGGAGATTGAAATAATACACCAGCCCCCGAGCCATTGAGTAGCTTTGATCCGTCAAAGTGCATCACCCAATACTTTGGTTCTGTCATAGGAGTATCATCTGGCAGCTCTGTCCAATCTGTAATAAAATCCGCCGAGGCTTGTGACTTGATAGCATCATGACTTTTGTAGATGATTTCACAGGCGAAAAGCTCAATGCCCACTTCGCCACACTTCTCATAGTGTCGCTATTTTTGATGATGTCAAACAGTGGAGCCTTGCTCACTACTGTGATTGGGTGCTCCTAGAAATAATGCCTTAGCTTTCGAGAAGCAAGGAAAACTCCATAAGCTAGCTTCTAGTAGTGTGGGTAATGCTTCTTGGACTCCGTCAAGACCTCACTTACATAGTAAATTGGTCATTATACTCTGTACTCATGTGTTGGTTCCTTCCGCTTCACGATGACGACGATGTTGATAACCCGGTTGATGCCTGCCATGTAGATCAACATAGGCTCCATTAACTCAGGTGCCGCAAGTATAGGTGTAGAAGAAAGTATTCCTTTCAGATCCTTAAGCGCATCATCCGCTTCGTATGTCCATATGAATTTGTCTTCCTTCTTCAGCAACTTGTATAGCGGCAGGGACTTCTCTCCAAGTCGGTTTGAATCGGCTTATCACGTAATGCACTGTGAACCATTGGATGTCATTTAGGAATGACAAATGATTAATGTTGCGGATGGCCTTGATTTTCTGGTTGACCTCGATTCCTCGTTGGGAAATGATGAAGCCCAACAATTTGCCGGCTGGAACCCAGAAGACACACTTCTTAGGGTTAAGCATCATGTTGTACTTTTAGAGGTTATCAATGGTTTCCTTTAAGTCGATGATTAGGTCATTTGATTTATTTGATGTGAGAAACCAGATTTACGGTCCGAGAATCCCTGTTATACCTGCAATTTATGTTCCCAAGAACAGTTAGGCATGAGCATAATCGACGAGTATCATTACAACATCCAGAATGTAACGAGTACAAAACTTACATCATTGTCATCATGGCGATTACAAACACCAATAGCGAAAGTCTTCATTCATAGATACCATGTCAATCCTTAACCTACAGGCAACTAACTGGGAAGACGGCCTAGCTCGCATAAATTTCAGCATCCTTATCCTTCTAACGTCTACAAATCTGACCAAGTAATTAGCCATGGACAAAGCCGGTGAGTATATTGAATATACTCACAAACCAACTAGAAAAGGTATACAAGGAAATTCAATTTGGGCGTATAGATAGCTCTAATCTAAGGTTATTTTAGAAAAAGCCTAAGTTTGGCATCTCTATATCTTTGTTGAAAAGAGTTTTGGAAAGCATGCCTCTTTTTCGAAAACCTGGATCATATCTGTTTTATAAAACATTTATAAAACCTTTTAATAGCAAAACCCTTTTTAAACTATTGGAACCTTGATGGTTAAAACTAGATCTCAGCTTCTTTATTTATTCCATTCCTCAAACTCATCCCAAGGGTACTCCTAGCGATCACCTTTCCAACCATCCTTGACTATGGACATGGCTATTCGAATAGATTATACTCTGCAGAGTTTGTTCACTTTACCCACAAGAATCAATACATCCGTCGGGATACAACCACGGCCCGCTACACACAGTAGACAGGGGTTCGGATAATCAAACCTAACCTTTCATTTGTCATCCTTGGCAACGACGGCTTTTCCTTTTGGGTTTGTTCTCCCCGGCAATGAGTATGTGGCCCCCGGCCATAGTCCTCCCTTATGCACTTCCGTATAACCAAACCGTAGCTTGGCCTATACAATAACCTCGGTGACTCCACTTCCTTCTCCACTCCTAAAGCATACCGTCTGCGGGAGACCAAATTATTTCACGGGCCTCCTGCCGAGACAGGCTCAGTTTTGTGCCGAAGGAAGTTGCAGGCCCCAAATCTGAAGATCTATTTTAGAGCCCACCCATAGTTCAGGGGATTTCTCCGAATTAGCAAATACAAGCTGCCTCGGCTAAAGACAACAAACTACGAGCTAAGCCCCAGCTCCTGGGGTAGTGTGGTTGCATGATACGTCGGAAACGTATATATAATTTTTGATGCTCCATGCTTGTTTAGTATCTACTTTGCTTTGTCTACAGTTTGAGGTGTTTTATATATTTTCTGGAACTAACCTATTAAGAAGTTGCCACAGTGCCAGTTGCCTGTTTTCTTCTGTTTTGGTTCCAGTGTGGAACTAACCTTCTGTCAATATTTTGTCGTGGGCCTCACGAAGTCTAGAGGAGAGACGAAGAGGCGAGCCGGGCCCGCCACACCCCCTAGGCGCGGGTGGGCCCACCCCGTGCCTGGGAAGGGTGTGGGCCCTCCGGCCACCTCCCAGCTTTGCCTCTTCGCCTATAAGAAGCCCCCGATGCAGAAACCCTAGGCACCCGATCAAACCTCCACGAAACCTTATGTAGCCGCCACCATCGTTCCTAAATCGGGGGGATCTAAAGTTCTTCCCGGCACCCTGCCGGAGGGAAGATCATCCCGGAGGCCTTCTTCTCCGGTATGAAGCGTGAGAAGTTCCACCTTGGACTACGGGTCCATGTAGTAGCTATATGGTTGTATCTCCTCCTTGTGATTTCATGTATAGATCTTGTGAGCTCCATTCATGATCAAGATCTAATCTATTTGTAATCATGCATGTTGTGTTTGAGGGGATCTGATGGATATTGAGATTACTATGTCAGATTGATTAATGGTTTTGTCTATTTGATACTATCATGTCTGTGTTGTTTGTGATCTTGCATGCTCTCTGTTGTTAGTAGCTATCTTGGCCAAGTATTTGCTAGTGACTCCAAGAGGGGGTATTTATGCTCGATAGTGGGTTCATGTCTCTAGTTCCCAAGGGAAGTGATAGAAATCTCTTCGGTTGTAGATGTGATGTTGCCACTAGGGAGAAAAAAACTGTCTCTTGTTCATGGAACAAGTGGATTGTTTACCTTTCACACTTTTCTTAAAGCAGTTGTCTGTTGCTTGCAACTTAATACTGGAGGCGGTTCGGATGATAAACTGAAGGTGGACTTCTAGTCATAGATGCAGTTGGACGGCGATCTATGTATATTGTTGTATTTCCCAATCGAATTTCATAGGATCTTTTTGTCTGGTATTGTATTGTTATGCCTTGCTCAGTTCCTGTCAATTGCCCTGCTGTAATTTGTTTACCCTTCATGCCATGTTGTTTATCTAAGGAGAACACCTCTAGTGAACTATGGACCCCAGTCCAATCTTTACGATTGATACATCTTCCACTGTTACATGTTTACTTGCTGCAAACCATTACCTTCCACACCATACGTTTAATCCTTTGTTACATCAACCGGTGAGATTGACAACCTCACTGTTAGTTGGGGCAAAGTCTTGAGTTTGTGTTGTGGAGGTTTTCACGTTGCTTGCAACACCTGTGTGAAGTTTCCTTCCTCCTACTGGTTCGATAACCTCGGTTTCTTACTAAGAAAAGACTTACTGATGTGCTGCTTCAACCTTGCTCTTGGGGTTCCCAACAGGCTCCACATCAACTGAGCCATCATTTCACGGGTAAATTGTTCCGGTAATGGCGTAGACTATCCCTTCTCTTTCTCTTGCTCGACTTTCTCCTTCTCCTCTTCATATTTTCTTTTGTAAAACATCCACTCAGAAACGATACCTCTTTCCAAGGGTTTTATTTTGAAAACTTTGTAGTAGGGTAAAACCCAAAATAGTTCTTATCATAAAAAACCGTAGTTTCCAAGGAGGAGAGATGCTAATCATCCCAACATCGATCTAAAGGGTAAAAGTGGGTGTCAATAAGGGTAGGTGTCTGAAGGGACACTCATTTATAACTTGGAGGGGCCAATTTATCATTGTTGTCTTATATAAAACAAACCATGCAGGTAACAATGTAGTTTATAAACAAAATTCAGAACAAGTAGTAAACAGGAGTAGGACATATATCGGAGTTCAGGAAGGGTGGCTTGCCTGTGACCAGCGAGATGTCCTTGGACTTCTTTAGAATACCAGAATACCGATAACAATAATAATAGAGATAATAATCCGATGCTTCCTTCTTCTCGGTGCCACACAATCACAACTATCGCCGTTATCGAGCATACATGCAAGCAAACAACACCACATTCAATACAAGGCATACAAACATCATTACATACAGCAAGCAATCAGCAATACAAGTTTACCATTTAGTAGGTTCTGACTAATTGGATTTAGAGCAAGTGGAAATAATTGAAAAGCATTTGTGGGTTTTCTTTAATGATTTTGGAGGCCAAAACTACTTATTAAAGGGTTTTACACCATGGTCGATTCTGCATGATATCAATATGCAAAATGATATCATCGATAGGTATCGATAAAATGAAACCAAAATGGTTTCACTATTTTATCAATTTACATTGATTTATAATGAATTTGTTAATGATTAAAACACTGGTTTTAGAAGATAATTCACCAGAAAAATTCTGTAGTTCCAAAAATGATTTCCTAGGATGGTTAAGTAAAGTTTGATGGACTGATTCACTAAGAGTTGGAATCATCTCAAAATATTTAACATAATGCCCTTAGGAAATTTCCCAAAACGGTTCTAGAAGGCTTTTGTCTTTTTAACCGAATTTAATCTATAAGATCTTTTGATATGATTTAAGGACACATATTAGGTATTTAAAATACCTTTCTGCAGAAATTGAAATCACCCCCTTATTAGATATTCTTCTATAGCTTAAATGTGAGCACGTGCAAGCTCTCCAAGGATGTTTTCCACGCGTATCGCTTCTCCCTCTCGCTGTCTATGGGCCACGGAGGCCGGTGTTTCACGTGCGCTGCAGTTGGCGGGCGGTGGGCGATGGTGTTGTGCCACTACCTGGTGGGATCGAATCAGCCAAACAAAAATTCTCCAAGCTCTCTCTCCTCTCGATCTCTCCTCCTGGTCTCTCTCCTTCATCACCGATATCCCACACGGAACAACGACGCTTGGGTTGGTGTTGCCAAGCAGCCGGCCATCAGCCTCCATTTATGTCGCCGGCATCTTATCTGGATTCGTAGTTCTCAGGCGACCCGACTCGACCTCTCTCGCACAGAAGCAGCGGTGCTAGGGTTAGCACCGCCGACCGCCAGCCTCCACCACTGCCCCCCGCCTCCTCTCTGGCTCCACCTTTCCCTGGGCTCCATCGTTCTCCGGCCAGGTCGCAGCCTGCATCCCCTGTCCTCTTTGTCAAGAGCGAAGGTGGAAGAAATACCACACCTCCTTAGACCAGGCCGCAGCACTGCATGTAGACGTAATTGACAGGTGCGCCTCTACCTCTCTCTCACACACACGCACATATAATTTCCTCGCCCCTGCGTGTCTGAATATCGGATCTATCAAATCAATTCATAGTTGAGAGGGGAAAAGTTCCCACCCCACAGCTTCAATCTTATCCGAGCAATGCTTCGCTTGGAAAAAAAGGAGAAACCCCATTTGCCCTGCCACCTCCTCCCGATCGAGCGGCAAACAGCTTCAATCTGGCCGCCATCAAATTTGTTGAACTGCCTCACATTGCTCTATGTTATTTCAGCACAAGGAGGAGCAGTGGTCTCTGCCTCAGGATGGCCTTGGCTAATTGAGTTGTTTGTGTGCCTCTGAAGCGACGAAGACCTCCCAATTTTACTTCATCTCCAAAGCGCCTATCAATTGCGGATATGCAACAAGACAATTACAATGCTCGGATAGTCCGATGCATGTATGATGTGAGAGGATTTAATCCTGGTAAGCAAGGGTCTTGTTTTTCCCAAGTGTGCATGATGCTATGAGAGGATTAATCTCGGTATGATTTTACGGCTCTGACATCACAAATAAGCACCACTAGCTACAAGTACCGTCGGTAATTGACAGATATATTTATATTTTCTTGCACTAAAATTAATACTCTACATCAGGTAACACATCTTAGGTGATTGAGTCAGGGTTATTTTATTATTAATTACTGCTGGATTGCTATCCTTGGTTTCCTTTGATTTTAGTGTTTTCTCAGCAGTTCTGTGCAGCCATTGATTGAGAAGCCTCTCCTATACGTTGTAACGGGGAAACATAATTAAGGTGTCTTAACATTGCGCTAACATTATGATGAATTTTAAGGAAAGAGACGGGCTTGGAATCATATTGGTAGCACGGCATCATCATCCAGTGTTAAACAATGGAAATAGTTTTTTATATATATTTATTACACTCCATGCATCACTAAAGTAGGTTGAATATTTATGCTTCTAAAATTGGTTCATGGGTTATTATGGACACAAAATAAAACATATGAGAAGGATTCAATTTGTACACCTTAAAATTTCAGAGGCTTATCTTCACATAATCACAATGATAGTTAAATGAGTAGATGCCAAATATACATCATTTCACTTTTGTTGTTTCTAATGGTGTACTTCTTTGATAGTTGGGACCAACTAATTCCTGATGATTTTAAATGTAGGAGTCTTCTTGGTCATATTTCTATGTAGTTTTTCTGCATCGCTCATGATGTGACTATGCTTGAACAAAAATATGATATATTGCTTCTCTCAACTGCGTGTGTAGCTTAGACAAATATTTATTATATAAGATCAACTGACAAAATGTGGGTTGCTACTTTATACGACACCACATTTTCTAGGATCTTAACTGAAGGAGAATACGAGTACATTTTTTCCATACAATGCATGTCATCTATGACATTGTTTAAACCTAAATAAATTTAATTGTTGGCGCCCATCATCAGAGCCTATGCCTCAGACGCCCATTTGCAACATTTGATATGGTCAACTGGTTGATTTTCTTGCGACCCTCTTCTGAACTTAAAAGCAAAATTTTGGTTTCTTGCTTTCAACATTACCGCTTGGCCAACTCCATATTTCCCCTTTTCTTAGCCCATGACAAAGGGATGAAGCGACTGCTATTGAAAATTGAAACTAAAGGACTGAAGTTGGCATGACTATTCCAACACAAATCTGATACATTAAGGGCTGAAAGTTTTCCACTTTTTTTGCTATCTAATGCAGCAGAGATGCACTTTCTTGGAATTTTTTGGAGCTTAAGGTTTTATAGAGATATAAAGAAGCATCTGTCACCCTGATAAGAACTTCTGTTTAGTGCTTGGTGCAATACTTACACGATGTGGAAAATATTGCTTGGTGTATGCTCCGAGGAGTTAATGTTCATGTTTCGAAATTATTTGGTAGACTAACATGGTCGGTTTCCTATTTTCACACTAATGGATTGTGGTGGTATAAAGCACCTTCAAATTTGAAGTCATTTTTTACATATTTGGAAATATGAATGGCCGTTACTGGGATATTGTAAATATGAATGTTTGTTACTGGAATATTCTTAATTCCTGATGTTTACATATTATTACTTTGACTTTAAGGCCACAAATGTTTTTGTTTGTGCATACTATAAAGGAACGTATCCATGGATAAGCAATCACATGATTTCATTCTACTGGAAGTACGATCTCCTGATCATATGAGTGATTTTTTCTTAGTCAAATGTACACACGCTTTGATGAATAATGATGTTCAGAAAATAACGGATGATAGGGGAATGACTTCACACGGTTCATGTGATGTGTTGCTTTGTAGAGGAAAATTCTCTGCTGCTCCTTTTTCTTGCCCTCTTTGGTGGGGTTCTGCAGATTCTGCTCTATGATAAATATTTGATTTCTTGATATTCAATCGTCTCTAAGCATCAACTTAAAAAGATTCGGATACATCTCATTTAGTTTTAAAACCAGCTTAGAGAAATAAATACTGCTAATTTGTTATTAGATTTTTCTTAATTAATGATCATAGTTTAGATTATTGTTCTTCATGCTGGTTAGAACTGCAAATCCACCAACCCAATAGTATTCTGTTGTAGAATTTGTTTTGACTTTGAGGAATGATGCCGGGAGCTTATTCCTGTAATTTTCACGTCCAATATATAGGGTAATTTGAAGTTGGATATGCTATTGATTTTCCACTCCTTATTGAGGCGGTCTCTACTGGCAACTTGGTGTTTCATGCAGATATGTCATCTAGGTATATAGAAGTAACTTTTTTGGGTTATAAATTTTAAGCTAATAAAAAATTTAGTCCTAAAAGTTGTTGCTTCATGATATACATTGTTTGGAATTGTATTTTTTATATCACGAATCCTGACTTTTAGTGGTTACCATATCATAGGTTTGTTGGGGGCTTTGAGTAAGAGGGCTTCAGAATGATAGTGAGTATTATGGAAATCTCCATGAATTGTAGCCTCCAAGTTCCTTAATATATATGGAGGGCACATGTATCTTTCACTATTTACAGTATCATAGGATATAACTTTTGTCTTTTAACTTCTTTTGTGGAGCACCATTTGTTTTGCAAATTAGATTGTTAACGACTGTTTTGTTTGAAGTGCCTAATTTATATTTACATCGCGTATAATGACACATAGATCTCACAAGCGAAAAACTCAGACATAATTGTAACGGTTGTCTCATGAATTAGCATGAAGCAAATCGTATTTTTATATGAGTAGCATGGAATGAAGTGTTTTCTGTTGTATGGATTGCTTTTTCCACGTCATTTTTTTCCTTTATTGTTCTTACAATTGCTAATTTTCTTCATGCGTAAATGATTTAGTACTATTTGACGAAATAAAACCTCCATAGTTCTGATTGCTTGCCCTGTAAAAACCCTAGTTTATTAAATAGTAATTAGGAATTGATTGTGCATTCATGAGCATCATTTTATTAAGTTGCATGTAAGAAAATAATTATAAAACCCTAACCCTAGTTTCCCCCTCTCTATTTCAAATGGCTTTTGAATTTTGAAAAACCTCAAAATAATTGGAGCCCAAATAGTATAAAGGGCCCCTTAGTGTTTTTAGATGTTTTATAAAAGTATCTTGTATTTTGAATCTATTCAAAAACAGAAAAGAAATTGAAATACAAAGAGAAAAGGGAAAACATAAAAAGAGAAATATTTCTGTAAATAAAAACTACTCCTAACTCTTCCTGGGTCGTGGCCCATCTCCTCCTCTCTATCTAGCGCCAACAGAGCCAGCACGCCTGCCCTATGTCGTGGGCCCATCCGGCCCACCAGCCCACCCCAAATTGCATCGCCTTGAGACATCCATGTCGTCGTCTTTCTCGCCGGCCAAGCAGCTCGGTGGTGCTGCCTCCGCCGCCCGCCTGCGCCTTGATGCATGCCACCGCCTCCCCCGAGCATCTATTAGATCACCAGCGCCTCCCGGACGAACCCTAGTTCCTTTTCTTCCCCTTTTCCCCATCCTTGCTGAAACCCTAGTTCATCGGAGCTCGGCGACGTCGCCGATCCCGACCGTCCCGGGCCAAGCCGAGGACACTTCCATGACTGTCGTGTCTTCCTTGTTCATCTCGTTCAAGCACGCGAGCCGGAGAGGCCCCATGCGCTCCAATCGGCATCAGCTTCCCCGACTCCGGCCGCCGTGATTCATCGTCGATTTCGGCGCTCCGACCGCTTTGGCTCCCCGACCCCTTCGTTGCAACCACAGTGAGCTAGTGGTCCTTGCAGACCCCTCCATCTCCTTCCTCTCTCTCTCTGGCGTCTTCCCCACGAGGATCTGCCACCGCCACCGTTCGCCGTTGTCGGGCAACCGTCTCCGGTGACCAAATAGCAGCGGCGCCGCCTCTATTTGACTCAGCACGCATGCCCGCGTCGAACGCGCCCGCTCTCGCTCGCCCGCGCGTCCCCTATCGCCAGCCCCGCGCTTGATCTGCGAGGTCGCCATTGCTGATGTCAGCATGACGCAGTAATCCCCATTTCCTTTTTATTTCTTTAAATGTTTTGTAAATCATTTTTGTAATTAAGAAATGTATGACAGGTGGGGTCTAGATGTAAGTAAGATAAACATTTTCAAAAATGTTTCTGATTAAATAAAATGTAAAAGTAATTCTAAAATGTAAATTACTTTACAATATTCCAAAAATGATTTAAAATGAATTAAAATTGGGGAAATTCATAACTAATTCATTTTAATTCATAAAAATACAAATAATATATCAAAATGTTTAGAAAAATGAATTCTACCTAATTAAATTATAATCATGCATTGATAAGCAACTTCAATTGCAAGTTTACTTAGAACAACAAGACAACCCCTCTCATATGCCTCCGAGGTTCTCCTGGGTTAGGGTTTGGACCTCTCAGGACCCCGATTAATTTGTCCAGCATGCCTTAGGTGTTTATTTTAATACAATTCAACTTGTCATATCATCATCCTTGCTTGAGCATTGCATCGATGCCACGTGTTGATTATTTCCCCTCCTTTCCGGTATTTGGTTCTTCTCCGGTAGAATACGATATCGGAATCGAGATCAAGATCGAAGACCGAGATCAACACCGTCGAAGCTCGAAGACAAATACTTTACCAACTGTAATCAAGTTAAGTACCAGATGTCCGAAGCTCTACTTTCTGGATATCAATTGGAAAAGGCAAGCGAAGCCCCACATATGATATAATCCTATGTTTTCAAGTATTTCAATTCTTGCCATGTGCATACGATTCCAAAGTCTTTTATCGATAATAGAGTAATCCTATCTGATGCATGTTTTCCTTTTAGCCTAAATTCCTTGATCCACTGCTCCTAGCATAATTAGGGTTTGGTTTGTGAAGCGTTGATAGAGCTGTTATATCTGTTGCGCTTAGCCATGCTTAGCTGTTGTAAGATCCCTCCCCTTATAAAGGTAAGGATCCCTGTGATTGCAATGCTAGTCCCTGGATCAATGCTAGCATCCACAGTTTAAGATGAAGTACACAGTAACAAAGGTCATTATTACATATCATTCTAGAGACAAACATAGTCTTTTAGAACTCCATGGCCACAGGCCTAATACAAGAGTTCAAATATATAATAAGATAAATAAGTCTTCATCTTCATGTGCCACAGGCAAGCATGTTGAGTGTAGACTCATAACCCCTAATCATCATCAGAATAACCTACAACATCACAAGTTACAGCCACAGTGGGTCAATATATTGGAATAGTATTGGCAAGTGATACCTTAGTAGAATATTTGTAGACTAGATACTATATGCATTTTTGGCTAAGTGTAGCTTAGGCTTGCTTTGCTCAAAATAGGTTTTACCTATTAGTTGAAAACACTAAGTTTTTCTTTGATAAAACTTTACCAAGGAAACACCAATAGAAATTGGTGTACCTTCACCCTTGTTCACCCAAAAGTTTTAACTTAGAAATTGGGATGAGGAGATTCTTGATAGCTTCCATGTCTTGATTCTCAAGTTGTCCAATACTAGGGACATGGCTAAGTACTTAGATTCTTCCATCTACAGAAGTTGTGCACTTTCCCCACAAGACCTGATTTTCACCAAGACAGGACCTTTCAGAAGCCTTCCCTTAGACCAAATGGACGCGCTCCAACCTATCATCCCACTACCACCAACTGTCCAAATGGCTAAGTTATTGCAACCTATGTGATCCGCAGTAACCCATAATGCCATGTGGCTGCACTAGAAGCTTCTTAACATTTGGCATCTCAAAACCCTTTGTTTCTGGGTGGCTTTCCACAAGTGAGATACACAAGGTAAACCATAGAAATGGGCCTTGTGTAACCACTCAACACAAACCAATCTTTCCATTCCACCCAGGTGATTCATTCACTTAGTTGTTTTATTACAAAAAACACAAGTCCAAAGACTTAGAAATATTTTATCATAACATGAATATATAACCACTCTTGGTTGCTACAGCTAGGCTAAGCATGGCATAGATAAACATATTAACTTAGAAATTTCTAGCAATTCTACAACTACTAGGATTTCCCAAGCATAGCATATATATCAAAATATTCATGCAAGTCTAGCAAAATATTTCTAGTGCATAGTTGAAAAACATAGGAATAAAATCATGAAGCACCACTTGCCTTGGTAGTTTGGAGAGTAGCAACAATCCTCACAATCACAATCACTATTTGCACCAAAATCTACACATAAAATAATAGCACCAAAATCACATACAAAATATATACAAGCAAAAAATATATGGATGCATGCAAAATGCCAAGTGATGATTTTCTACACCAAACAAGCCAAGTGCACAGTACTGAATCATAAACAAGTACAAAACAAGCCAAAATAAACTTTATTTGAATAAAAAAACATTTTCCAAATAATTACTATACTCAAATTATGCCTATAAATGTTTCTACAAAAACAACCATTTTAACAGGGGCAAAACATTAAACACATTGCATAAACAGAAGGTTTTTCTCTCCTGATTCCAATGATATAAAATTTGTCAAATTTGGACGTGGGAATCAAAAGTTATGAATTAAACAAGTTTAAACATCTAATAGATATGAAATCTGATTTTAAATCAAAGAACCGCCACGCGCAACATCCGATTGGACAATACCGTTACCTGGATCACGCTCAAGACCGTCAGATCTACTTAAAACCAGCGGCTCAGATCGCCCGCATTCTCTTCGGGTGGCGTCTAATCTAGACCACTGGATCTAGATCCAGTGGATCTAATCGTCTTGACTCTAAATCGGCGGTGATCATGGGCATAGCGGCGGCGACGGTTCTGCCGGCGATGGATCGGCAATTCTAGCGAGGGCTGGGGATGGTGATGCTGCTTACCAGACTCGCACGTGCACGAGGAATCTCAACGTGGTCGCCATAGGCACGAGGGTGTGCTGTAGCGGCGGCTAGGGGTCGTCGGAGCTGCGGGCGGCGTCGGGTTCACGTGGACGGAGACGTTGCCGATGCTCTAGACTTTCCTAGCATGAATCAAGAGTATCAGGAGGTGCGCAAGGTCACAGCGAGCACGACAATATCAACAAGAAGACAAAGGGCGCTCAGAGATTACCGTAATTGCTCGTCGGAATTGGGCCAGTCGTCGGTGGCGCTCAGTTGAGAAAGGAGTCGATGCTCTGGGGCAATACAAAGCAGTCCAAGGACACAGTAAGCTTCGCGAGAACAAGGAGAGCACGATAGTATGGTTTAGCAGGCAAGGGACAGACGAGGCTCACCGGAATACTTCACCGATACGAGTCGTCGGGCAATGGTGGTGAGCTTCACATTTAGCAGCTTGGGGCGATTGCGTGTGGGTGTTTGGAGGGAAAGGACCGCAGCAAGGTGGTGATTAAATAGCCATAGCAGGGGAGACAATCTCGCGGTGAATCAATGGAATTGATCACGACAGTGAAGAGGAGGAAACGGCTGGCGACGACGTGGTCGCGCACGGGATTTGGGGAAGAAGGGAGTGGTGGCGTGGGCCCTGGCGATCTGCGGGGTAAGCTCAGCGTGGAAGAGGAGGAAGGGAATGCTCGGGTGGGCTTCTTGGGCGGTTCAGTCTTTGGGCTCAATTTGCAGCGCTGGTTTTTATTCTTTTCCTTTTCCCTTTTCTTTTTCTAATTTGATTTTCATGAATGTTTTTCAAATGAGTTTGAATTCAATCTTATTCTAGATTTTTGTAAAGTGTAGCCTTCATATTTTTGGGCATAAAACCATGTGGTCTCTCTGAACTTTCTTGGTCCCTTTTGAAATAATCAAAATAAACAGTGTCATAGCACTTGATATGAATATGTTTGGAAGATGGTTTTGAAATCATATTTGTTTTTGTAAATTTTTGTCCAAACTTAATCATTCAACCAAGAAACCAAGTAAGCAAACAAAGCTTGGTTTAAAACACTTATACTCTCAATTGAGAATGGTATTTGATTAATGGTTGCTCACATAAAATAATGAGCATTAGATGCTCCTGTTTTTGAATTGGTTTTGAAAAGGAACCCTAAATGATCATGGATGCATGGATGATATGCATGAGTTTTGAAACATGATTTTAGGGATGTTACAAATCTCACCCCCTTAAGGTGAATCTCGCCCTCGAGATTCGGGTTGGCTAGCAAATAGGTGAGGGTGGTCCTTCCGAAGATTATCTTCTCTTTCCCATGTTGCTTCTTCCTCGGAATGATGATTCCATTGAACTTTGCAGAATTTGATAGTCTTAGTCCGAGTAACTCTTTCTGCAGTCTCAAGAATCTTGATAGGTTTATCCTCGTAAGTGAGATCACTTTCCAATTGAACCTCCTCCAAAGGTATGGTATCCTTCAAAGAAGTCTCCTCCATTTCTGGATGGAATTTCTTAAGCTGACTCACATGAAACACATTATGAACAGCATATAGTGATTCTGGCAATTCAATCTCATAAGCTATTTCTCCTTTACGACTCAGAATCTTGAATGGTCCAACATATCTTGGGGCCAATTTACCTTTGACACCAAACTTATTCACTCCACGAAGTGGTGACACTCTAAGATAAGCTCTATCACCCACTTCATAGGTGACTTCTCTACGCTTAGGATCTGCGTAACTCTTTTGTCGGGACTGTGCTATCTTCAATCTGTCCTTAACTAGATTGACTTTCTCCTCAGCCTCTTTGATTAGTTCTGGTCCGAACAAACTTCTTTCTCCCACACCATTCCATAGCAATGGGGTGGTACACTTTCTCCCACAGAGAAACTCAAATGGTGCCATATCAATACTGGCTTGATAGCTGTTATTGTAAGAGAATTCCATGAGGCACTTTCATCCCAACTAGCTCCATAGTCTAGGGCACATGCCCTCAACATATCTTCAAGAATCTGGTTGGTCCTTTTTGTCTGTCCATCAGTCTGAGGATGAAAAGCAGTGCTAAATTCCAACCTCGTTCCCAATGACTCATGTAGTTGTCTCAAAAAAATGAGAAGTGAATTGAGTTCCCCTATCAGACACAATACTCTTAGGTACTCCATGTAGACATACAATTCTACTCATATAGATCTTGGGTAAATTAGCACTTGTATAGGTTGTCTTCACGGGTATGAAATGAGCCACTTTAGTTAGGCGATCCACTACTACCCAAATAGAATCATATCCTGGCCGGGTCCTTGTCAATCCGGTAATGAAATCCATACCAATCTTGTCCCACTTCCAATCAGGAATGGGTAGTGGTTGCAGAAATCCTGCTGGTTTCTGATGTTCCGCTTTCACTCTACTACATACATCACACAAAGCAATATGTTCGGCAATGTCTTTCTTGAGATTATTCCACCAAAATCTTTCTTTCATATCCATGTACATTTTGGTGTTACCCGGATGAATAGAATATGGTGAGTTATGTGCTTCCTGTAAAATCAGTTTCCGAAGCTCCGGGTCTTGTGGAACACAAATACGTTTTCCATGCCATAAAGTACCCTGTTCGTCTTCATGGAATCCTTTGGCTTTTCCCTTGCCAAATTTTCCCTTAATCTCTTCAATTTCCTTATCTGTCTTTTGGGCTTCTTTGATCTTGTCCAACAAATTGGGTTGAACGTCCAAAGACATGAGACATCCCTCAGGCACAATCTCCAATCTGAGATCTCTGAATTGGGAACATAGATCATCTGGCAATTCTCCCTTAGTAAGGCCATTCACAAAAACCTTACGGCTTAGATCATCCGCTACAACATTTGCTTTACCGGGGTGGTATTGCAAACTCAAATCATAGTCCTTGATGAGTTCTAACCATCTTCTTTGTCTCATGTTAATTTCTTTCTAGGTGAAGATATACTTCAAACTTTTGTGATCTGTGAACACTTCACATCGCTTTCCCAAAAGATAGTGTCTCCATGTTTTAAGTGCATGGACAACAGAGGCTAACTCTAAATCATGAGTAGGGTAATTTACCTCATGAGTTTTGAGTTGTATCGAGGCATAAGCTTTAACTTTCCATTCTTGCATAAGTACTGCACCTAATCCATGATGAGATGCATCACAATACACCTGGAAATCCTTCTCCAAATCTGGCAGACATAAGACTGGTGCTGTCACTAGTCTCTTTTTCAATTCTTGAAAACTGAGTTCACATCCCTCAGACCAAGCAAATTTCTTGTCTTTCTTTAGCAATTCTGTCATAGGCTTTGCTACCTTGGAGAAATTTTCAATAAATCTTCTGTAGTATCCTGCCAAGCCAAGGAAACTACGAACCTCTTTTATTGACTTAGGAGATTCCCATTCAGTTACAGCTGAAAATTTAGCAGGATCAACCGCTACACCATCTCCTGACACAATGTGTCCAAGAAAACCAACTTAATTTAACCAAAATTCACACTTGCTGAATTTGGCATACAACTTATGTTCTGTAAGCTTCTCAAGTATTAATCGCAAATGTCCTTCATGCTCTTCTTTGCTCTTGGAGTAGATCAAAATGTCATCAATGAATACGACAACAAACTTGTCAAGTAACTCCATGAACACCTTGTTCATCATGTTCATGAAATAAGATGGTGCATTGGTCAAACCAAAAGGCATCACGATATACTCATACAATCCATACCTTGTGGTGAAAGCTGTCTGAGGTATGTCTTGTTCCCTTATCTTGAGCTGGAAATAACCTGACCGGAGATCAATCTTTGAGAACACACAAGCTCCTTCTAACTGATCAAACAAGTCATTGATTCTAGGCAAAGGGTATTTTTTTTTGATAGTCACCTCATTGAGTGAACGGTAATCTATGCATAACCTTTGACGTCTATCTTTCTTTTCCACAAACAAAACTGGTGCTCCCCAAGACGAAGAACTTGGTTGAATAAATCCTTTCTGCAACTGTTCTCCAAGTTGTTTCTTGAGTTCTTTCAGTTCATCAACTGACATCTTATACGGTCTCTTTGCTATTGGTCCGGATCCTGGTAGCAAATCAATCAGAAATTCAACATCTCTATCTGGTGGCATTCCCGGCAATTCTTCCGGAAACACATCCGGATATTCACTCACAATTGGCACACTATCTATGCTAACCCCCTTAATAGAATTAAGACTACTTCCTTTCGATTCAAAATTAGACTTGAATCTTATCCGTTTCTTTTCCGCGGTTGAGAGTGCAACTGTTCGATTAGCACAATCTAGTACTCCTTCATACTTGGTCATCCAATCCATTCCTAAAATTACATCCAGTCCTTGGGAATCTAGGATTATCAGACTCACAAGAAACTTATGCTTTCCAAACTCTATTACTAGATCCCGGCATCTAAGACTTACTATCATATCTCCACCTGGAGAACTTACTTTTATTGTACACCCAATGTTTTCAGTTGAAAACCCATTTCTATCAACAAATGCTTTTGATATGAATGAATGTGATGCACCAGTATAAAAAAGAACAAGTGCTGGAATAGAATTGAGTTTGAACTTACCAGCCACAACATCTGGCTCTTCATAAATTTCCTCCACATTGATGTGGTTCACTTGTCCCTTTTGAAAAGGGTTGGGCTTGTTGGGTCCTTCAACTTTATTTTCTGGGCATTGATTTGCATAATGCCCCATCTTCTTGCACTTGAAACATTCAACCTGACTAAGATCCTTCTTGACAGGCTGGCTTCCACTGCCACTTCCACTTCCATTGTGGTGGTTCTTATATCCACCCTTGTGATTTTTATATTTGTCATTGTCATGACTACGGCGGTGCTTGTTGTCATGATGGCGGTTGTGGTTGTGGTGCTTGTTGTACTTCCCATGCTTGTGGGATCCAGAACTCCCACTATCATCATAATGGGAACGCTTGTGAGACGATCCTGAGCTGTGCTTGTCAGAGTGCTTTCTCTTCCTGCTTTCAACTTGTTTCATTTTGCTCTCTAAAATAGCAGCCTTGTCACAAAGAGACTCATAAGTGGGAGCATAAGCCACAGATAGCTGCAGGTTCAGTTCATTGTTCAATCCTTCAAGGAACTTTTCTTTCCTTTTAGCATCAGTGTCAACTTCATCAGGTGCATAACGTGCCAGATTGTTGAACTCCTCAATATACTCAGCCACGCTGCGGTGGCGCTGCTTCAAGTTATGAAATTACTTTTTCTTCAGACTCATCACTCTGGATGAGATGTGAGCGGTACGGAAACCATCTTCAAAGATAAACCATGTCACATCCGCAATGGGAGTGGTGATCTGGAAGTTATCCCACCAAGTGGCTGCTGGTCCTTCCAACAAGTGTGGTGCAAATCTGACCTTCTCTTCATCAGTACAACCAACGGTTACCAAGTCCTTGTTCACAGAGCGTAGCCAATCATTGGCCACCATAGGATCAGTAGTTCCTGATAACTTTGCTGGCCTCAGTCTTAAGAACCTAGTAAGCATGTCAAAACTCGGTGGGTTGTTCTAATTGTTGTTGTTGTTGTTGTTATTATTATTATTATTGTTGTTGTTGTTGTTGTTGTTGTTGTTGTTGTTGTTGTTGTTGTTATTGTTGTTGTTGTTGTTGTTGTTGTTCTGATTCTGGATGAACGTGGTCATCATTTGCATCAACTGTGTCTGAGCTGTCATCATCTGTTGCATCTCAGGGGTGATGTTGTTGTTGTTGGGATTGGCACGCTTGGGAGGCATCTGTGCTTTTTAATAGAGATAAGAATGAGATACCTGTAGATGCTAACATGCACAATACATCAAATAAACAATATCCAAACATGCATCATAGTAGTAAAAAGTTCAACAACAAAGACAACAAGTTTTGAAAAGTAAACACACCAATAGCAAGCCATCCACATGTTGGATGGTCATTGCGACTCAATAATCAAAAGTATGATAAATAACGGTAAATGAGTAGCCATCACTACTCCTCTGCATCAACCTCCTCATCAACAAGTGTAAGACCTGCATTCTCCATAGCGGTCTTGTACTCCTCAACATTGGTGGTCAAGGTCTCTATTTTGGCTTTGAGAGCCCTCTTCTATGAACGAAGCCTCTTAATCACACCTTGCTGATGCTCGAGCTCGAAGTCCTTGGCCTCTAGTTCTGCAGTCATGTCTCGAATCCTCTTGTTACTATCTTGGACTATCTTCTCTTGACTCTTGAACTTTCTATCCTGACTCTCAAACTTGGCATCCATTTCTTTGACTATCTCATCTTGCTCTGCGAAGAGCTTGTCCTTCTCACTAAGCTACACCTGGAGTTCGTCATTGTTGAGCATGACGTTGGTCCTATCAGTATCTAGGTGCCTAAGAAGAACCTCTAAGTCCTGGAGGTATAGCCGAATCGGCTCTACCGTCTCTCTCGAAGTATCCTCGAAGTCAATGGCCTCACCATCCTCATCACGTCTACCAAAGGCGTGGAAGTGAGTACCTCTAATCTCTCGAGAGTGTCTCCCTAGTAAACGTCCAAGCAAATCCTGCATGACTACCTCTAGGCCTCTCTCCTTGACATCATGCATGATCTTGAAGATGATTGCCTCCGTGGTAGGCTCAAGGCCCCGTCTGGTGATTAACCTTGAAGCCCCAAAGGTCTTTCCTCTCAAACTTGGTGAGGGGAAGCATCATGATGGTAGGAAGTGGAAGATTGAGCAGACTAGGGAGCTCAATAATACGAGTGCCAAAACGAGTTCCCTTGAACTCTTCAGCCATGCTGATAGTAACATTAGGCATCTATTTTATAAGATAGAAAAAGTTAGAATCAACACAATTAAATGATAAATCACAAGACAAGGAATCACATGCATATCTTTGGAAATCAACACACACAAGTCATGGCATACATAAAACCATTACAAACATCCAAGGTTCAACTTATTTTAAACAACATTTGGGAAATAAAATGATAAGTGTGGTGGTCCAACTAACGAAGTACGTTACAATCCCATCTCACTTGCCAAGTTGGCTAACAGGGCATCCCTAGAGGCAATCTGTCGGTCCTGATCACATGACTCAATGGCTAAGTCTATGACGTCCTATCTTAAACGTTGGTTGGTAGCCTCTAACTCTTGGGTATGCTTCTTTTCTTCCCTAAGGTCATTATGGGTGTTGAGCATTCTGCACTTGATTCTATCACCAAGCTCTTTGATGGCCTTCCAAGCTGCATCCCTTGCTGAATCAAAGAATGTGGTGTGCATCACTGAGTTGGTGACCATGCAGAAATCCTAAGTCCTTGTGGTTGTCTTCCTTGTTTTTATACAAGTGAAGTTGCACCCACCAGTATTCAACTCCTTCATCCATCACAGGAAAACCTTTGTACAGTTGCCATGTATTCCCATGGTAACCATGAGGTCCTTGAGAGCCTTGGGGAATTCATCTCACATTCCAAAGTCATAGTCATGAGTGGTCCATTCCTCACGGCTTCGTTGATGGAGTTCATCTACAAATAGAGATGAGAAAGAAGATTAGAAAAGTTTACGAGAAGAAAAGACAAGTGTGGAAGTTGTTGAAAATTTTTCCTTAGTGGTTTCCAATCCTAGGGTCAAAATCCTACAGGCACACAGTGCTCTGATACCATCTGTAAGATCCCTCCCCTTATAAAGCTAAGGATCCCTGTGATTGCAATGCTAGTCCCTAGATCAATGCTAGCATCCACAGTTTAAGATGAAGTACACAGTAACAAAGGTCATTATTACATATCATTCCAGAGACAAACATAGTCTTTTAGAACTCCATGGCCAAAGGCCTAATACAAGAGTTCAAATATATAATAAGATAAATAAGTCTTCATCTTCATGTGCCACAGGCAAGCAGTTGAGTGTAGACTCATAACCCCTAATCATCATCAGAATAACCTACAACATCACAAGTTACAGCCATAGTGGGTCAATACATTGGAATAGTATTGGCAAGTGATACCTTAGTAGAATATTTGTAGACTAGATACTATATGCATTTTTGGCTAAGTGTAGCTTAGGCTTGCTTTGCTCAAAATAGGTTTTACCTATTAGTTGAAAACACTAAGTTTTTCTTTGATAAAACTTTACCAAGGAAACACCAATAGAAATTGGTGTACCTTCACCCTTGTTCACCCAAAAGTTTTAACTTAGAAATTGGGATGAGGAGATTCATGATAGCTTCCATGTCTTGATGCTTAAGTTATCCAATACTAGGGACATGGCTAAGTACTTAGATTCTTCCATCTGCAGAAGTTGTGCACTTTCCCCACAAGACCTGATTTTCACCAAGACAGGACCTTTCAGAAGCCTTCCCTTAGACCAAATGGACGCGCTCCAACCTATCATCCCACTACCACCAACTGTCCAAATGGCTAAGTTATTGCAACCTATGTGATCCAGGCAGAACCCATAATGCCATGTGGCTGCACTAGAAGCTTCTTAACATTTGGCATCTCAAATCCCTTTGTTTCTGGGTGGCTTTCCACAAGTGAGATACACAAGGTAAACCATAGAAATGGGCCTTGTGTAACCACTCAACACAAACCAATCTTTCCATTCCACTGTGTGATTCATTCACTTAGTTGTTTTATTAAGCAAAAACACAAGTCCAAAGACTTAGAAATATTTTATCATAACATGAATATATAACCACTCTTGGTTGCTACAGCTAGGCTAAGCATGGCATAGATAAACATATTAACTTAGAAATTTCTAGCAATTCTACAACTACTAGGATTTCCCAAGCATAGCATATATATCAAAATATTCATGCAAGTCTAGCAAAATATTTCTAGTGCATAGTTGAAAAACATAGGAATAAAATCATGAAGCACCACTTGCCTTGGTAGTTTGGAGAGTAGCAACAATCCTCACAATCACAATCACTATTTGCACCAAAATCTACACATAAAATAATAGCACCAAAATCACATACAAAATATATACAAGCAAAAAATATATGGATGCATGCAAAATGCCAAGTGATGATTTGCTACACCAAACAAGCCAAGTGCACAGTACTGAATCATAAACAAGTACAAAACAAGCCAAAATAAACTTTATTTGAATAAAAAAACATTTTCCATATAATTACTATACTCAAATTATGCCTATAAATGTTTCTACAAAAACAACCATTTTAACAGGGGCAAAACATTAAACACATTGCATAAACAGAAGGTTTTTCTCTCCTGATTCCATTGATATAAAATTTGTCAAATTTGGACGTGGGAATCAAAAGTTATGAATTAAACAAGTTTAAACATCTAATAGATATGAAATCTGATTTTAAATCAAAGAACTGGCCACGCGGCAACATCTGATTGGACAATACCATTTCGCGCTGGATCACGCTCGCGCACCGTCAGATCTACTTAAAACCAGCGGCTCAGATCTGCCCGTACCTCTTCGGGCTGGCGTCTAATCTAGACCACTGGATCTAGATCCAGTGGATCTAATCGTCTTGACTCTAAATCGGCGGTGCTCATGGGCATAGCGGCGGCGACGGTTCTGCTGGCGATGGATCGACAATTCTAGCGAGGGCTGGGGATGGTGATGCTGCTTACCAGACTCGCACGTGCACGAGGAATCTCAACGTGGTCGCCGTAGGCACGAGGGTGTGCTGTAGCGGCGGCTAGGGGTCATCGGAGCTGCGGGCGGCGTCGGGTTCACGTGGACGGAGACGTTGCCGATGCTCTAGACTGTCCTAACATGAATCAAGAGTATCAGGAGGTGCGCAAGGTCACAGCGAGCACGACAATATCAACAAGAAGACAAAGGGCGCTCAGAGATTACCGTAATTGCTCGTCGGAATTGGGCCAGTCGTCGGTGGCGCTCAGTTGAGAAAGGAGTCGATGCTCTGGGGCAATACAAAGCAGTCCAAGGACACAGTAAGCTTCGCGAGAACAAGGAGAGCACGATAGTATGGTTTAGCAGGCAAGGGACAGACGAGGCTCACCGGAATTCTTCACCGGAGTTCGTCGGGCAGCGGTGGTTCGAGCTTCAATACGAGCAGCCTGGGGGCGATTGCGTGTGGGTGTTTGGAGGGAAAGGACCGCAGCAAGGTGGTGATTAAATAGCCATAGAAGGGGATAATCTCGCGGTGAATCAATGGAATTGATCACGATGAAGAAGAGGAGGAACGGTGGCGGCGTGGTCGCGCACGGATTTGGGAAGAAGGGTGGTGGCGTGGGGCCACCGGCGATCTGCGGGGTAAGCTTCTGCGTGGAAGAGGAGAGAGGGAAGGGCTCGGGTGGGCTTGCTGGGCAGTTACAGTTGGGCTCAATTTGCAGCGCTGGTTTTTATTCTTTTCCTTTTCCCTTTTCTTTTTCTAATTTGATTTTCATGAATGTTTTTCAAATGAGTTTGAATTAAATCTTATTCTAGATTTTTCTAAAGTGTAGCCTTCATATTTTTGGGCATAAAACTATGTGGTCTCTCTGAACTTGCTTGGTCTCTTTTGAAATAATCAAAATAAACAGTGTCATAGCACTTGATATGAATATGTTTTGAAGATGGTTTTGAAATTATATTTGTTTTTGTAAATTTTTGTCCGAACTTAATCATTCAACCAAGACATCAAGGAAGCAAACAAAGCTTGGTTTAAAACACTTATACTCTCAATTGAGAATGGTATTTGATTAATGGTTGCTCACATAAAATAATGAGCATCAGATGCTCTTGTTTTTGAATTGGTTTTGAAAAGGAACCCTAAATGATCATGGATGCATGGATGATATGCATGAGTTTTGAAACATGATTCTAGGGATGTTACAGCTGTTACCACTTGTCCATCTGGTTGATGAATCGAGCTGAATGAACCTAGTATGACAGGATGACGTGGTATGATCAGAGATGAAAGTTAAACATGCTAAGGCTTGTATGGGAGACCACGGTGGGTTGTGGTTTTTGCAATCCCATACTTGCCACCCTTAGGACCCGATTTTCTTCCCTCTTGAACCAAGACGAGCGTATAGCCACACGGGGGCCTGGAAACCCCCTCGACCAACTAACTTGCCTAGTAGATTCCATGAGTCACATAGTTCGGGCGTTCCATTCGACATATGCATTTTGTCTCTTCCTCGAAGGAGGTGAAGGAGGTGCATTCATACAGGTAGGTACGCATGGCAGGGAATGGGAGATGCTCGTCATCCGTAATCTCAAACCCTGTTCACATCATTAGGGACCGTTTTCGGGACTCGACCCGTTACGGCGGCACCTCCCTAGTGCGTGACTCATGGTCTTGGCTAAAGCAAGGTAAAGGTCGTGTCTAACCACCCTCTGTCGGCCTTCCAAGGAAGAGGGGTAATGTACTGGCATTAAGAGAAGGTTAGTACATGTGGGTAAAGTTGTACACCCCTGCAGGGTTATTAATCTTTTCTAAAATCCGCGTCTGCGGTTATGGACGAACTTGGGAACGGACGTGAAGATCATAGAGAACTTCCTAAGCTTAAAACTTGGCAAGTTAAATAATGAGTGCTCAAGGATGCTTCCTCATGGGTACAAGGGGTGATCCTAGATAGGTTCAGCTGATGATGAGTCGGTGGATATCAAGATATGATCAAAGTTAGAGATAGTGCTCTCTTATCCCCTTTTAAAATATTCTGATTAGTCGAGATTCTTATCCCTCTTGTTTTCTAAAACAAAGATGGCTTTATGGAAAATAACTCCACCAGCCAAAAGTCTTGCAGAGTACACCCTGTACTCACCCTTGCTTCGTTGATAATTTTGCTGCTGAGTAAGTGTTACCATAGAATATGAGTTCTTCACGGCATCGACATCGACGAGTAGCTTCGGGTTCCCAGTCGGCGGTCTGGGATCTATGGATTGTACGCCATAGTTATGCTTTAGGACTCTTAGGTCGTTTGTTAAGTTTGCTATACTTAATAGCATAATTTGCCTTCCGTTGTTTGATGTTTGTGGTCGATGACCTCTTGTAATATTTGGTTCTTTGCTCAGTTATGAGCTCGCTATAATAAATTTTGTGTCGTAGAGTCACTATTGTGTTACCGATTTTCTCTCTGTACACTTTCGATATTAGGTTAGGCTTATGTTCAGACGAAGGTTTGGTATTTGTCTAGCCATAATCCTGGGGGTGTCACATGTTTTGGTATCAGAGCAGTACCGACTGTAGGAAACCTTTCTATTGGTCGATGTTGAGTCTAGTATTTGTGAAAACTATTTTCAAAGATGAAAATTATGTGCAAAAACTCTGGTATGCTTATTTTTCTCCTTATCCAGTTTTTCTCTAACTCTGGGTCATCTTATCTTGTGTTGACTTTGGAAAAGTTTTGCTCTCTTGTCTTGTCTTTCAAAACTTAGGTGCCTTTCCAGGCATGCCGGTTCTCAACCACTTGACCTAGTGTCAAGTTCTCTAGAGTCTGGTGTGTGTGTGCTCTTTGCTCCCTTTGATCCTATTCGTTTGAGAGATTTCTTTCTATCATAATCTCTCTATTTTACGGGTCCACAACATCATGTTGATGGTTCCTCAACGTTCTATTCTAGGCTTCGAGGTCTCCTTTCGCCTCGTGTGCCTTCTTTCCATTCGTTTGGGTACTTAAGAAGTTATTTATTCTCTTGGGAGCTACCTTGTGATTACTATCTTGTAGTGTACGCGTTGTCACTCAAGTAGTAGTTACTCCTTTCTTTGGGTTTTAACCCTCGGACTTGAACCTAAGATCCCCGATTGTGCTGGATTCTGGTGTTGCGAATCTTGTACATGAAGTTGACCTTTAACCCAAGATCCATTTTGTTGACCTCTGTGGTTAATGTTTACTCATTACCTCAGGATGGCTAGTACCTTCTAGTATAGTCTTCAAGCTTGTGGATATTCTCGCTATTGCGCAGTGATGATAAAGGACTTTCCCTGCCACAAGCTATGGCAGATGTTCTTTAATGGAACAAAATAGATCACGACATGAGTACTCCTCGTGAGTCCCACTTCTGTATTCGTGACTCTGCCACACCTTCCTTTTCTGCATTGGTCTTCAAAAGATTGTTGACTTATGCATCCACATCTCGGGATTCCATCCTAAGCATGTTATTTACCTTGCTGTTTTCTGACCTTTGTCTACCAGTTGGTAGCCAAGTAGTAAATGCATTGGTTTCTTCCGATGCAAGATACTCTTTTGGTCCATCATGACAAACCAGTTCGGGATTTTAGCAGAAACAACTCTAGTACCTCGTCATATCCAGGACCGGGTCAAAGTGTTGTAATCCACGGATCAAGAAGTATTTATTAGCTTTTGATCTGTTCTACCTTAAAGTATCACACCCTTTCTATACTAAGAGGTCGTGTTGAGTTTCATGATCCTCTTAATGAAGTGATGCTCTTACACATATTTACCCACCCTTCTACTGAGTTGTCTGTGCTCAGAAATGTTGCGTGTGCGTAATGATGTGGCCATCTGAGATTGTTAGCAATTCTTATTGCTTTGAACTTTATGGACATTTGTGTCATTCTTAGCGTGATTGGTTAACCCTATCACTAAGAAAAGGATGATTGTGCTACCAAGTCCGCTACTCTAGTGCACTCTCTTCGGTCAAAGAGTTAGGCTTGTGCCGAAGCTCCGAGACTATGTCTTCTTGCCCTACCAGGCAAGTTTCCTCTCAAACTAAGTGATATATCTGTGGTCTGTGATATTCTAGATGTCTACTAGAAGTATCGTCATGCTTCCACATGACAGTGATGTCAAGCTCTTGAGTAAGCTGTCTCTTTAAACCGCTCCTTTCTCCAAGGATCTGTACTAGATACCCCTGAACTAGTTTGTTGAACTTAAACAACAACTTGGAGAGTCGTAAGACAAAAGTTCTATCCAACTCAGTTCCTTCTTAAAGGGATGTCTAGTCATGTTCGTGCGGAAGCAAGATAGTATCCACTTTGTGGACATGTTATCTCCCCTCCTTTGATTTGATTTGGGCAATCGTCAGATCAAACTCAGTTCCAAGGAAAATTTTGATGGTGTACCTACTTGTGATGTATCACTTACGTACATCTTCATGTTATTTGGTCTGACCAGTATTTCTGCCTTGTTCATACAACATATGATCCCATCTTTTTGGAGTGTATAGATAAGTTTGTTATCGATCCCATCGATGACATTCTTAACTTATCCATGCTATACCAGACTCATATGGACCAATTGGCATTAATGTTGGAAACTTTTGAGAACCATCTTCGTGTACTCCTAAAGTACGTGTTCTGCATGTTAGAAGTAACCTTCTCCGGTTCATGTGCAAATGTTGAAACATGTCGCCATGGATCAGAGTAGAGTTATCTTTGTTTCCTTAGGAATCATTTCAAATTAGTCAAGCATGTGAGAAGAATTCTTGATATGGTAGGTTGATACCTTCACATCTCGAGAAGATCCTCCAAGCACACTAAGCCACTGATTGATTTGTTCATGGAAGATAAGAAGTCCAACAAAACTTCTATATCCTCCTAAATGCTTCCTAAACAGGATTCCGCTGTGTTTCGTTGCAAACAATTCATGTAGGTGCAATTATCTTTTGATAACTTGCTATCACATGGGTTACGTAATCTAGCTCATCTTTTAGAGCTTGACATTGAAGTCTGTGTCTTGAGAATCTAGTGACTTTACCTCTATGGTAAATGTTGCACCCTTTATATTCGGAAATGTTGAGTGTGAAGTATCTCTCCGCTTAACCAAAGATGAATCTCAAGCAGCAAAAGTGATTGGTGTTCCTCAAGGTTATGGCATAGATCTCTTTGTAACTCTGGCAAGATTGATGTAGTGGTTGGCACAATCAGTCGGAATACCTATCGCCATACCCGCTTGAATCAACAATAACAACCATTCCTTATGAGGCCTCTTCTATGACTTTTTTAAAGGAGTTGTGCTTATGTTTTCCTTTGTAACCAAAGTCTGACCTTTACTTGATGATTGATTAAAGGCTTGATAAAAGTTTGATATTAGTATCTCGAACATCAAGGAGAACATTTAAAGTAGTGTTACAAAATGTCTCATGGTCGATCCTCCAGACCATTTTATGATGGCAAACATCTTGTTAAGCCAAGTACTTAGAGTCTGAGAATGAAGTTTCTTTATTCTCGTGTCATCAGGAATTGTCTCAAATGTTCATCGTGGTGGTGTAAAGTGATATCATGATCTTTGGCAAGGATTTTAATAGCCCTGGATGAATAAAGAGTTTCCTTCCCGCTTTCTTAAACGTGTTCGAAGAGCGGCCATGATTTTGGTAATCAGTAGTTTCTCTTGTTACATGTTCCTTGTGACTCTTATGAGTCCTCTCCACCAAAAGACCTTTTTGTCTTGGCCTTCTGTTGAACGAAAGAGTGACCCTTTTATGTCCAAAAGTAGTTCAAGAGCTTGGTTTTGTTGGTATCTATCTCTTCCACCTGTAAAGCTCTATTAAGTTGTTTAATAGGGGTTTACCTCTCGAAGTATGTGGTCATGTTATTTTTGATGGAAGCTTTCTTCTTCAGAAGCTTCAAAAACTCCTGTAAGCTCCATGGTCTCAATCCTTATGAAGACCAATTATCTGTCACCTTGAAAACCATCTCCTCTTGTTTCCTCCGTTACCTTGACGTGTTTCATGTTTGTTGGCTTTAGAGATGTTCGTGAAACATCTATCCATGAGTTGACCATGAGATACTCAGTTTGTGGTTCCGTGTCATTCCCTCTCTTTCTTAGTGTGAGCAGCCACCCCAAAGATTACGAAGCGCTTCGCCCATTCATCATGGTGGCATGGATCAACCTCTTTGAGAAGGTCGTCGAAGTTCAGAGTAACCCTGTTCATTCTATCTTCCTACCTAGGAATCTCGGGTCGAGATTCTTTTAAGGGGGATAGAATTGTAACAACCCTAGTTTATTAAATAGTAATTACGAATTGATTGTGCATTCATGAGCATAATTTTATTAAATTGCATGCAAGAAAATAATCACAAAACCCTAACCCTAGTTTCCCCTCTCTATTTGAAACACATTCAAATAGCTTTTGAATTTTGAAAAACTTCAAAATAATTGGAGCCCAAATAGTATAAAGGGCCCCTTAGTGTTTTCAGATGTTTTATAAAAGCAACTTGTATTTTGAATCTATTCGAAAACAGAAAAGAAATTTAAATACAAAGAGAAAAGGGAAAACAGAAAAAGAAATATATTTCTAGAAATAAAAACTACTCCTAACTCTCCCTGGGATGTGGCCCATCTCCTCCTCTCTATCTAGAGCCTAGCGCAGCTTCCAGCAGCCTCCCTTCCTCCCTCCGTCGTGGCCCATCTGGCCCTGCCGCAGCCCACCCCAGCCCGTACCGCTTCAGACATCCATGTCGTCGTCTTCCTCGCCGGCCAAGCAGCTCGGTGGCGCTGCCTCCGCCGCCCACCTATGCATTGATGCATGCCGCCGCCGTGATGCGCGCCGCTGCCCCCGAGCATCTATAAGATCACCAGCGCCGCCTGTATGAACCCTAGTTCCTTTTCTTCCACTTTCCCCATCCTCGCCGAAAGCCTTGTTCATAGGAGCTCGACGATGTTGCCTATCCCGACCGTCCCAGGCCAAGCCGAGGACACTTCCATGACCGATGTGTCTTCCTTCTTCATCTCGTTCAAGCACGTGAGCCGGAGAGGCCCCAGGCGCTCCAATCGGCATCACCTTCCTCGACTCCGGCCACCGTGATTCATCGTCGATTTCGGCGCCTGCTGACCTCGCTTCGCCTCCCTGACCCCTTCGCTGCAACCACGATGAGCTAGTGGTCCTTGCAGACCCCTCCATCTCCTCTTTCTCGCTCTCTGGCATCTTCCCCACGAGGATCTGCAACCGCCGCCGCTCGCCGTTGTCGGGCAGCCGTCTCCGGTGACCAAATAGGAGCGGAGCCGCCTCTATTTGGCTCAGTACGCATGCCCGCATCGAACATGCCCGCTCTCGCTCTCCCGCGCGCCCCCTATAACCAGTTCCGCGCTTGATCTGGGAGCTCGCCATTGCTGACGTCAGCCTGACGTCAACATGACGTAGTAATCCCCATTTCCTTTTTATTTCTTTAAATGTTTTGTAAATCATTTCTGTAATTAAGAAATGTATGACAGGTGGGGTCCAGATGTAATTAAGATAAACATTTCCATAAATCTTTCTGATTAAATAAAATGTTAAAGTAATTCTAAAATGTAAATTACTTTACAATATTCCAAAAATGATTTAAAATGAATTAAAATTGGGGAAATTCATAACTAATTCATTTTAATTCATAAAAATACAAATAATATATCAAAATGTTTAGAAAAATGAATTCTACCTAATTAAATTATAATCATGCATTGTTAAGCAACTTCAATTGCAAGTTTAATTAGAACAACAAAACAACCCCTCTCATATGCCTCCGACGTTCTCCCGAGTTAGGGTTTGGACCCCTCGGGACCCCGATTAAGTTGTCAAGCATGCCTTAGGGGTTTATTTCAATACAATTCAACTTGTCATATCATCATCCTTGTTTTAGCATTGCATCGATGCCATTTGTTGATTATTTCCCCTCCTTTCCGGCATTTGGTTTTTCTCCAGTAGAATACTATATCGGAATCAAGATCAAGATCGAAGACCGAGATCAACACCGTCGAAGCTCGAAGACAAAATCTTGAACAACTGTGATCAAGTCAAGTAACATATGTCTGAAGCTCTACTTTCTGGATATCAACTGGCAAAGGCAAGCGAAGCCCCACACATAATATAATCCTATGTTTTCAAGTATTTCAATTCTTGCAATGTGCATACGATTCCAAAGTCTTTTATCGATAGATAGAGTAATCCTATATGATGTTTGTTTTCCTTTTAGCCTAAATTCCCTGATCCACTGCTCCTAGCATTACTAGGGTTTGGTTCGTGAAGCGTTGCTAGAGTTGTTATATCTGTTGCGCTTATCCATGCTTAGCTGTTACCACTGGTCCATCCGCTTGATGAATCAGAGTTGTGAATGAACCTAGTATGACAGGACGACGTGGTATGATCAGAGATGAAAGTTAAACATGCTAAGTCTTGTATGGGAGGACACGGTGGGTTGTGGTTTTTGCAGTTCCATACTTTCCACCCTTAGGACCCGATGTTATTGCCTCTTGAACCAAGACGAGCGTACAACCACACGGGTGCCTGGAAACCACCTCGACCAACTAACTTGCCTAGTAGATTCCATGAGTCACATAGTTTGGGCGTTCCATTCGACATATGCATTATGTCTCTTATCGAAGGAGGTGACGGAGGTGCATTCATACAAGTAGGTAAGCGCGGCAGGGAATGGGAGATGCCCGGCATCCGTAATCTCAAACCCTGTTCACATCATTAGGGACCGACTTCGGGACTCGACCCATTACGGCGGCACCTCCCTAGTGTGTGACTCATGGACTCGGCGAAAGCAAGGTAAAGTGATAGGAAAAGGTGTCTGATCTTTCGATGAGATGATGATAGTCGATTTGGTGGAGTTCGGGATTGACGATCCGACTACACGTGCGAGCACGAGCGCCAATGCAATCGCTAGGCCAATCTCCTGGAGGTTACCGATCCTGCGGGAACACGATCACCGACCAGAGGGTCTTAATTCCTACGAAATCGAGAACAAGTAAGAACCAATATTGCAATCAAGATATTGCGGATTAAGAGGAAAGATTTATTGAAAAGGTGGGATCACGAATAGGTGCAAGTACAAGAGGCCTCTGCGACGCTCGAGCCTTGGCGAAGTTGCTACGATGGCTAACTTAATGTCTAATCAAAATCCAGGTCTAGGGTGGCGGCTATGGGGAGTATTTAAGGGCGAAAGGTGGGGTTTCATGACCATGGAAGTGGTGGCGAATCCAACCCTAGAAGTCCTTTCCCTCAAATCTGAGACTCTAAAAAGTGGCTAATTAAAATCTGTGAAAATTACATGGGCCTGGCCCAAAATAAAGGTGTCATGACACCATATTAAGCTATGGACGAATTCATGAAGTATTGATCTTGAATATTTCGTCCAAGCCTTCTTTCTTCATTATGGTGGCCTCAAAGTTACGAAATCTTCATCCGTGGCCTTCTCTTGGATCATCACATGCTTCGCCATCTCCATGCATGGCCATGCTCCAATGCTTCTCCCTCTCATCCATGCTTGGTCCATCATTCCTAAGAGTAAGAAATACATCTGATTTAGGCAGCATCATATTCTCATGTATGTGAGGAATAGTTCCAAGAAACGAAAGTACCTGATAGTTAAGTTGTTTGGCACGAGATCTTGTGATGGGTCCTTGTATGTGTGTTGCTGTAGGTACAACAGTTGTATCAATAGAAGGGATGTCCACATCATAAAGGTTGTGTCTAACTACCCTCTGCCGGCCTTCCAAGGAAGAGGGCCAATGTACTGGCATTAAGAGAAGGTTAGTACATGTGGGTAAAGTTGTACACCCCTGCAGGGTTATTAATCTTTTCGAAAAGCCGCGTCCGTGGTTATGGAAAAACTTGGGAACGGACATGAAGATCATAGAGAACTTGAACCTAATTGTAAAACTTGGCAAGTTAAATAATGAGTGCTCAAGGATGCTTCCTCATGGGTACGAGGGGGTGATCCTAGATAGGTTCAGCTGATGATGATTCGGTGGATATCAAGATATGATCAAAGTTAGAGATACCGCTCTCTTATCACCTTTTAAAATATTCTGATTAGTCGAGATTCTTCTCCCTCTTGTTTTATAAAACAAAGCTGGCTTTATGCAAAATAACTCCACCAGCCAAAAGTCTTGCGGAGTACACACTGTACTCACCCTTGCTTCGTTGATACATTTGCAGCTGAGTAAGTGTTACCATAGAAGATGAGTTCTTCACGGCATCGACATCGACGAGTAGCTTGGGGTTCCCAGTCGGCGGTCTGGGATCTATGGATTGGACGCCATCGTTATGCTTTAGGTCTCTTAGGCCGTTTGTTAAGTTTGCTATACTTAATAGCATAATTTGCCTTCCGTTGTTTGATGTTTGTGGTCAGTGACCTCTGCTTGTAATATTTGATTCTTTGCTCAGCTATGAGCTCGCTGTAATAAATTTTGTGTCATAGGGTCCTTTGTTACCGATTTTCTCTCTGTACACTTTCGATATTAGGTTAGGCTTATGTTCGAAGGTGCGGATTTGTCTAGCCATAATCATGGGTGTCACATGCCCATTCTTATTAGCGCTTAACGTGTTACTTATTTTGTTGTTATAGACTTATAGTGCTAGAATTTGCTTTATTTGACAAGCTCCTTGGGAAACCAATTGCCTCTTTCCGAGATATGATGTGCCTACTTCTTATTTAATTTATACTTCATCCAATTTTGTTAGATAGAATAATTCATCAATAGTAGCCAATGAGTTCAAATCTTCTTCCTGTTTGGTATTGATTTGAACTATCTATTAGTATTTGTAAGGGATGCTATTCAATTCACGAGACATATATGGCTTTTGGGATTGGCTTCGTTTTATTTTTATCTTCATCTTGATTCATTGTGTCGACTAGCAAATATCATGTCCAATTCAGGTTATTGAAAATACTCAAAAGGTAAAGGGAGCCAAAGTAGTTGCGAAATGCGACGTCCTAGATGCAATAAGACGTGGAGGAATAGATGCAATAATACATAGAGGAATCGATCAAGCCACCTACTCAGAGCTCTAAGAGTCCAAGTGTGACTTCTATTCATCCATGAAACGACTGCTTTGGTTTCCTGAGCCCTACTACTTGCTATGCATCCTAATCGCAACATCTACTAGATAGAACTATAACAATGCCTAATTATAATATACTAACTAATGTAGCAATGTTTGCTTTGTCCTAAATCACAAGGACCATTGAACTATATATCTACTCCATGTAGTGAATCCGTTTTATGTCAACATAAACTGCGTACTAACAAACCTCGCTTGCTAAACTTACAAGAACCATATGTGCTCCTCGTGTTTCCTTTAAAATGTCAGACCACATGTACCTTTCGACTGGCACAAAAAGGGATTTACCTCTAAGGCTCAGCAAGGCATCAAATTTAAGAACATAAAAAACAACAGAAGATCCATGCCTAACTCTTAAACTCCCGTGAGCTTTTTTTATTTCCTATGGTGCCTATGTGTTCTGGGATATTTGATCTATGGACACTTACCTTGCCATGCCTACATTGCTTATTAGCTAAACTTCTGGATTATGGGTGCATAGGATAGTTTATGTCTTAATTAATTTAGGGTTGCTAGGGTTTGATAGATATTGGTATTTGTAAGTTTGCAGACTTGGAATTTGGTCAGGACCATTCTTGGTTAGACCTGGAGAAATTTCTAAAGTCAAAATTGTCCTGTTTTTGCTATTTTTCAAGGGTTAAAATTGGAAGCAATTTAATATAGGTCCAGTGTGAAATACAAGGTATCACTGATACCTTTCAATATAAAAAAGATTTATGCTATTTGGAGTTGGGAAATTCACAGAAAGAATTTATTAGTAGATAGGGTACCTCTAGGTAGTTGATTTATTGAAATTAAACTGGACATTATTTAGGTCAACAAGAGATACTGCATGGTCAATAAAATAGGTATTTATCTAGGAAAATTCAGATCTAGGCATTTTGGGTTGGTTCTCATTTTTTAAACAATTTTAACCAACAATAAACTTATGGATTTAATTATTAAATTAGCAAAAAGAGGGGAGGAGGCTAGTGGGTCGATCCGAGAAGTTGGGACTCTCTTTGGGGACTTCGGCTCACCGGTCCATGCACTGCCCGGGAGGGGTAGTTCAACCAGGCCGGTCGGGGCCCAGTGGCCGTGAGGGGGTGAGGATGATGGGTTTTGGGTGCATCTAGACCGTCCGGCTAAAGGGGCATCCGACGGCGCTGGATCATCTTCCTCCTCTAAACCAGGGCGCGTGAGGAAACCCTAGACGGGCTAAAGGGAAAGCATGGGGCAGCTTACTGGTGGCTTGCTGGCGACAGGGAGGTGGCGGAAAAGGTGTGGCATCGCACGGGGACCCCAACGAGGGGCGACACAGTGGGATTCAACGGTGGACGGTTGCTCGCGTGAGGTCGTACTTGAGTAGCTCATCAGGGAGGCTTCCAGAGCTACTGCATGTTACGGTCGAGGCCTCAGAGTGGCATGAAAGGGATCTGGGGACGCGTGGGAGGTAGTGGTGACGCAGAAAGGGCTCGGAAAGGTCCGGTTTGCCAGAGGGAGATTATCTCCAACATTAAAGGTGGCGGTGGTTGCTGTGTTCCTGCAAACAAGGGGACAATACAAGGGGGGTAGATCAGAGCGAGCAGATCACCATGAGGCCAAGGAGAGAGAAGGTGGCAGGATCTAGAACCTTCTTCCTTTGATGCATGGGAACCCAAAGGGTTTCTCCCCCTTTCATGTTGAGGGAAAGGTAGAGAGGGAGCAGGGCTCGTGGGGAGGCTCTCTAGTGGTCTGGGAAGAAAATGAGGGAGGAGTTAGGGCTGGAGTAGATGGGAGACTTTATCCAAGGATTGGGAGGTACATGGTGGACATAGCTCATGGAGGAGCTTGGAGGAGGGGTGTTGGCTAGGGATAGGGAATCTTGGGCGGTGGAGAGGGTGAGGTGGCCTCTGGGTTGAGAAGCTGAGGCAGAGAGGGAGTGGGGTGCTGCTGTGAGGGAATTGAATGAACAAAAATGTTCATTTCTTTGTCTCTCCCAAAAAAGCACAAAGGACAAGGGGGTGAGGGATGCTATAGTGGAGCACGACCAGAGGTGTCATGGTTGCTGGAGAGGAGTGCTGGAGAATATTTGATGAGTTGGATGCTAATACAAAGGATTAGCTCACTGTAGATCCTCAGAAAACAAGGCAATCATTAGATTAAGACAATTCATCAAACAGAAGATCAAGGCAATTCATCTTATCAAACTTATCCAACTATTACTAAGGTTACCATCAACCTAGCTTGGGGTAAGCATGGGTGTTTTTAAGAGGTTGTGATTTGAACGAAGATAAGAGCCTCTTGGTATTTCTACCAAGATTGGATGAAAAGGTTTTAAGAACAGTTTTGGAAAACCCTAGAGATAAGAGTAGTTGATTGCTCTGTCTTCAAAACATAAGGAGATTATATATAGGTCTCCATAGTTTTGTTAAAGGGAAGCTAGTAAAATATTTTTTTGTTTCAAAGTCATCTTGGCTCGGGTTTGAAATGCCAGAACATTCGAGAATATGAAAGATGAGCTAAGGCATTCTATTTGTAAAATAGATTTTGTCAACTGAGGTTGAGGTAAGGAGTATATTATCTAATACACAATAAGAGTTATGCCCACAAGCTAACAAGTAAGCAAACATTGAAACACTTAACAAGAAAAAGGTTTTGTTCCCCCTAATTTTTGCCTTTTTGACAACAAATCAGGGTTGCTGAAATTGGGATGTTACATTGGACATCAACGTGATATCATCCACGTAAGAATGAAAGTTCCGACCAATTTGGTCGTGGAGGCAACATTGCATTGTTCGCTGGTATGTAGCACCTGCGTTTTTCAGCCCAAAGGGCATTGTGACATGGCAAAATGTGTCGTAGGGTGTGGTGAACGAAGTGGACAATTGGTCCGACTTTTGTATCTTGATCTGGTGGTATCCTGAGTATGCATCTAGAAAACACAGAAGTTCTAAGACAGCCTTTTAGTCAATGCGAGGCAAAGCAAACAGATCCTTTGGACATGCTTTGTTCAAGCCGGTGTAATCAACACACATTCTTAATTATTTGGTTCCCTTTTTGGGGACAAGTATAGGATTGGCCACCAATCGGGTGTGAAGAAATTCTCGGATAAAACTATCCTTAAGTAACCTAGCTATCTCTTTGCATATGGCGTGTCTCTTCTCATCCCTAAAGCGTCATAGAGGTTGTTTCACCGATTTTCATTTAGGATCGATGTTTAAGCTATGCTCGGCAAGTTCCCTAGGTACACCTTTCATGTCGACAGGTTGCCAGGCAAAGATTTCCCTATTCTCACGGAGGAATTCGATGAGAGCGCTTTCCTATTTGGGATCCAGGTTCGTCCCAATGGTTGTGGTCTTGAAGGCATCGCCTACCACAAGTTCCACCAGCTTGGTCTCGATGGCGTCCTTGAAAGAGGTATCAGACTCAGAAATCTGCTTCTTCGATGCCGCCATCTCCGAGTGTCGTTGGATTGTCGACAAGTACACCATAGGGGGTCCTGAAGGCGTCGGAAAGATGAGGTGTGAGACATACGATGTTCCGGGAGCGGTGAACACAAGGTTACCCAGGTTCAGATCTGACTGCCGTGATCGGATCCTACTCCTGCTAGCAACCCAGTAATATATCGGCGAGAGCCGAATGTTACAATGGATTACAAGAGAGGTTCGCCTATGCGATTAGGTTGTGGTGTTTTTAGATTGGTTGTGCCCTAAAGGCTCCCATAGGGCCGGTTTATATAGTCACTGGGACCTAGGGTTACAGGAGAGACCTATCCGGCTATGTTACAGTCGGTAACTAGATACAACTTGGACTACAAGTAATACTACAGGCCTAAGTCGGTAACTCTTCTGGGCCTTCTCGTAGCCGGAAGTGGCTCCTCCTCTTTCTCTGACTGGGCCGCCCATGAAGCAAATCTCTAACCCGTTAGTGGGCCACCCTGGTCAGTGAGTCTTGTGGGTATACCCAGAAAGTATATCCCCAATAGTAGCCCCTGAAAGTCTCCAAGATCCAAAGTCGGATAAATCATCTAGCTTGATGGTTTCTTCGTCTTGAGAATCTTGAAGGGTTTCCGAAAACTTCTTTTACTAATGTAGGATTCCGAGTCTCATCTGAGTCAGATATGTCTTCTTGACTTCAGTCATTTTCTTGCTCGTTTCAAAACATGAGCCGGATTTAAACAGTGCCGTGCTATCTGACAACGTTTTCAGACTAGGCCTTGTCAGGGACAAACGTCCTATCAGCACGACTGTTGGTGGGTCTGTTCTTTACGGAACAGAACACCATTTTAATGCCCGCATGAGAATCGAGGGGGAGGAGTCGTTGCAAGGAAGCCTCCTCTTTATCTCCTATACATGTGGAACAAATCGCGTGGATCAGCATGAATCTTGGCGCGGAGGTTAATAAAAGTAGAGACTTTCTCCTTCCTCCAGATCCATTCCTTGCCTCTCTTCATTGTCTCCTCGTACTCCTCGAGCGCTCCGCACCTATTCCCATCTGCCACTGAAAAACCCTCAGCGCCACCAATCTTTGACCCTTTCTGGCAAGATGGAGACACCATCAAGCTCCGAAGAGGTAGCAGCGACAGGCGCGGCGGCGGCGGACGAGAAGAAGCTGCGGGTCCTTTGGGTTCCCAATGCCATGGACAACACCGAGATCCAGGTCATGGAGGACGAGGGTTACATCATCGTCGGCACGTGGCGGAGCGGCGCTAGAGATGTCGTCTCCACACCGCGCGATGGTGAACGAGTTCTCTTCGGCACGCACGTTGACCGTGGCCTCAGTCTCCCACCATCGGAGTTCTTCACCGAAGTTCTCCAACATTATGGTGTGCAACTTCAGAACCTCCCCCCCAACTCCTTACTTGAGCTTAGCGCTCACGCAACTCTTAGTGAGTGATTTCTTGGCATTAGTCCAAGTCTCACTCTTTTTCGGTACTACTATGGTACCCAGAAGAACTCTATCAGTGCCGGTGTTCCTTACACCACTAGCACCCTTATATTAGTTCTTATGAGAAACCGAGTTTATCCTAGGATTAACGCTAGTGAATCATTAAAAATATGGGCCGGAACCTTCTTCTATCATAAGGATATTCCACCTCCAGACAAGGCAGAAGGTCTTCCGGCCTTCATCGACGTTGTTGCCTCCCACCAAGAATCGTGGGACGAAGAGGCGCCGGAATTATCTGAAGACTTGGTCCTTGCCAAAAGGCGGATCGAGTTTTAAAATAAAGCACAAGGGGCTCCATGGATCCGACTTGATCCACTGCTGGCTGGATCACCGGATTCAACCATTGCAGTTTAACGGAGACCTCTTGATGCACATGGTCACCGGAGACCGAAAAGACAACCTGAGGGTCAGTTCGACTCGCATCCCTGCGAAGGACTACAAGACCCTAATGTAGTTTTTGATAAAGGAGCGGATGGAGAAGAAGATACCCGAAGTCTCCATGAAAATGTTCACTGTCGACCGTCTTCTAATCTCGGTAAATATTTCTACTTTGTTTTAAGCTTATTCGCTCTTTTCCGCCTCGTAATCTGATTGATGTTCTTTTATTACTTATCATCTCGAGAAACTTCCCGAGTCCAAGCTTTCCTCTGTCGAGGGTTATCTCTTTGATGACTCGGAAGTGGCGGAGGATGACGAGGTGAAAGAAGTTCCTGCCTCTGCTTCCAAGAAGCGTACGTCCAAGGAAACCATTTTTACCGCTAGCACACAAGGGTTGTCAGTGGTTAAAAGGTAACCATATCATGGTTTCTAATTCTCTATACATTGTTTCTTTATGAAGAACACCTGACATTCATTCATGCGTGTTCTAGAGGTAAATCTGTTTTGAAGAGTAAGCCGAGCCGGAAAGCAAGCCAGTCAAGCAACTGCGTTAGCAAAAGCTTGGAATATCCCAGTAATGCCTCCTCCTACTCCCATCAGTTCTCATACCTCAGCACCAGTGGTTTCTGCCTCTCCTAGTGCCAGTTTTGTCATCCCTGACGCTGCCACGACCTCACAAGCCCTGGTTACCATTAGTAGCCAGGCAAATAACAAGGGTGAACCTGCCAAGGGTAATGATCCCATGGAATTATCTCCAGGAAACATCGATAAAATGGCCGGCTCTGCTGGCTCCGGCCTGAAGTGGAAGAAGAAGGAAGAGATTCTCAAGCTAGCACCATCTAGCCTCAAGAAGCAAGTCCTTACTCCAGAAGCAGTGAGCCAGGAGACGGAGTATGTCAAGATGGTGAGCCTCTTGGACCAAATTTTGGTCCGGGATAAAAATATCGAGTCTGGCAAGCTTCCAACGACAAGTGTTGCTCCCCTCTCCCTTGCCCAAAAAGTGTTGCACAACACTAAACTCGGATTCAAAAAGCTGCACTTGGAGCACATTGTAAGGTTTCCGAATCTCATTTGCAGTATTTACTATCATATCCTCTAGCCCCCAAGCATAAAGTCAGATAAAGATCGTAGCATAAGATCCGAGTTGATGCTTAAAGGATGCAAAAGAACGATATAGTGTATCCCCCAAGGCTCGTGCTGGATTTTGACTTAGTTGAAGTTGAAGGCCGAGTCTTAGTAGCCGTCTGACGGTTATTCCGTCTTTAACTTACAGAAAGTTACATCTTGCAACCAGGATTTTGTCAAGAACATTTACAACAAGAACAAAGAAATTAAGGCTTTGCGTCTTGAGAACTCCAAGCTACAGGTTGAGAAGGATGAGGTGGAAGGTAATCTCTTCCAACATTAACCTTAGTATTTGTCATAGTCGAAATTTTTAGCTGACTAATAATTTTTCCTTTGCAGAATTGTTGAATCAATCTAGCAAGATGATGGAAGAGGCCAAGAACTTCAAGCTCTTGAAAATAGAAAATGCTAAACTCCGGGACAAACTTGAGAAGCTGGAAACTGAATCAAAGAAATCCGTGAATGCCATCCTGGAATCAAGCAACATGGAGACCGAGAGGCTCAAGAGGCTGTTGGCCCTCTGAGATAAACAACTTGATGATCTTAAGAAGGATTTCGAGAGCCAGCAAGATCTAGCCTAGGCTACAAAAGCAGAGCTGAAGAGTCTCCGAGAGGAGCATTCTCAGTGGAACCACTGGGTGCTAGGTAAGATTTCCGACTTTCACTCTTCCCTTGATTTTCGATTTTCTTTGAGTCAGGTTTTGATTTTTGGTTCTTTCCCAGATCCTCTGCATCTTTCCGACTCCTCTTCCTCTGAACTTCGTCTCGAGCACATAAAACATGTCAGAGATGTTCTTTTTGACTTCCGCCAGACTCTTGAAGAGGCTGGCGAGTCAGTCAGACATTTCGACTTGCATGACATGACAATGCTCGAGGTGAGGGATAAAGTGAAGGAGATTCCGAAGCTCATCGAGGATTGGAAGATTTCCTATGCCCCGACTCTCTGACAACTGCACTCACTATGGTGATGAGTCACCATAGTGACATGGAAATCTATCACGTCACCAATGGCATCGCCGACGAGGAAGATGAGGGTAACCCGCAAGACATCAAGGCCATCCAAGAATCTTACGCGGGTTATGCTTGTCGCGTGGCGGAGATGACGAACTATATGACGCCATTCTTCCACTCCGTCGCTATGCCTCCTTCTCCCAAAGAGCCGAAAGAGAGGCTCATTGATGATGAAGCTTCCGAGTCTTCGGAGCAAGTTGGCGACGATGTCGACTCCAGTGCTCCAAGGTCTCCAGCACTGCCTGAATCTGCGGCATAAACATTTGATGCATTATCCTGAACTTTTTCATTTGGAATTTAATGATGGTAACAATATTTTGCTTTAAATGTGCTGGTATGTAAAAACTAATGCTTTACTACTTAGCACTTGTTTGTATATATTTGAATGTGTGTGCTCGAAATTTTCTTAAGAACTATGTATTTACATCTTTTGCTTTATCTGGCTCTCTGCCTCGTCCCTTTCATGAGTCGGCCAACCTTTAGCACGGAAACTCTGCCGAGTCAATGGAGCGCAATTGCTAAACCAGATTAAACTCGGAAACAAAGCTGGTCTCCAGCACCAAAAATTCATTACTCGGAATATACCCGCATCTGAGCAATCAGATAAAGAACCAAAGTATAAAAACAAAATTAGATTTACGCCATAAGGTAACATTTTTATAGATATTCAAAAATCACAACCAGAACGAACATGAGCATAAAGTACTTTCAAGCATCCTAGGATTTTTTAAAATGACAGGCTCTTTTGGAAATAAGATGGCATAAAACTTCTCAAAAATAATATATGAGGAAACCAATACTTTATTTCTCTTTGAAAATGTACATATATGATTATAAGCAAATATAATTAAGAATAGAAGGGACGTAGCTGTGCAATGTTCGATGGACGGTCTAATTCATTCGGATCTATACTACCACCATCTCTCTCTCTCTCTCTCTCTCTCTCTCTCTCTCTCTTCCAAGTATCCGGTCTTCCCTTGATTGGTCTCATATCGGTTAAATAATATCACCCATTATGAAGAACTGTGTTGATCATAAAAGGTCCTTCCCAAATCAGGGAAAGTTTGTGCTTTCTTTTTTGCACGAGTCAGAGAACCAAATCGCCTATCCTAAAAGAATGGTTTTGCAATCTCTGACTATGATACTTGCGTAACTTCTGTTGATAGGCTGTAGATCTCTGCTCAGCAATGATGCGAACATCTTCGACTATGTCGAGATCATATTGTCGAGAAACTTTTGCATCTTCTTCGATATACACTTTGACTCGAGGATACTGAAGACTTAAATCACTTGGAAGAACTGCTTGTGCCCCGTAGACCAAGAAGAAAGTAGTGTATCTGGTTGATCTGTTAGGAGTTGTTCGCAAGCTCCATATCACAGACGGTAATTCTTCCGCCCAAGACTCCGCGGCAAGACGAAGTGGTGCCTCGAGACGAGGTTGAAGTCCTTATAAAATGAGACTGTTTTCTCTTTCGACTTGTCATTAGCCCGTGGATGTGCGATTGATGCAATATCAAGTCGGATCCCTTGTTCTTCACAGAATTCGGCCAATTCTCCCATGGAAAAGTTGCTCCCGTTGTCGGTAATAATACTATGCGGATATTCGAATCTAACGATTACGTCCTCGACAAACTTTCTGGCTGTGGCTCCATTGCAATTTCTTACGGGTTTAGCCTCAATCCATTTGGTAAATTTATCCACCAACACTTGTAGGTGAGTAAATCCACACTTTGCCGTACGAAATAGTACTACCATATCAAGCCCCCAGACCATAAATGGCCATGTAATAGGGATTGTTCACAGCTGATCAGCCGTAACGTGTGCTTGACGGGCGTACTTTTGGCAGCGTTTGCATATTTTGACTAGTTTTTCAGCATCTGCCTTAGCTATGAGCCAAAAGAATCCATGCCTAAAAGCTTTTGCCACTAAGGATTTGGCTGCAGCATGGTGACCACACTCGCTTTCGTGGATTTCTCGTAATATTTCCACTCCTTCTTCTAGAGAAACACAACGCTGGAAAACCCCAGAAATACTCCGCTTATAGAGCTCACCATTGATTATCGTATAGGCTTTTCTCGTCGGACGATATGTCAGGACAGAACCTCGTCTTAGGGTAATTTTTTGTTTATCAGGAAGTCCTGATAGGGTTTTGCCCAGCTAGGAATTACAGCCAGAACTGCTACTAAAGGTGAGTCGGACTTTGTCAGATAGTCCTCATCAACTCCTGTGATGGAGGGAACCTTTAGGTGCTCTAAAAAAGCTACACGGACTTGTTTCCAAGCGAACCTATTCTTGATAAAGCGTTGCTTCCTCATTTTCACGAGGATGTGTTGAACCTCAAAACCCTCAAATGATTTAGATAATTCATCCACAATAGCTTTGTAATCTGGCATGTGCTTGTTTGCATTGCAAATATCGGATACTTGTTGAGCAATTAAATCCAAGTCTCCGTAACACATGAGTCCAATAACGCTAATATTTTTGGCCATGCGTATTCCATGTAACAATGCTTCATACTCGGCAATATTATTTGTTGCCGTGAAGTGTATCTGTAACACATAGAACATCTTGTCTCCTTAGGGTGACTTGAGCACCACGCCAGCCCCCGAGCCTCCTCGTGCTTTTGACCCATCAAAATGTAGGGTCCAAAATTCCGAGTTTAGAAGGCTTATATTTTCTTCCATCTATGTCCAATCATCGACGAAATCGGCAAGTATTTGGGATTTGATTATTGTTCATGGCTTGTACTCAATGTCGAAAGCTGCAAGCTCTATTCCCCACTTTGCGACACGTCATGTGGCGTCGCGGTTGTTGATTATATCTCACAAGGGAGCTGTACTCACCACTATGATTTTATGATCTTGAAGTAATGTCGTAGCTTTCTGGAAGCGAAGAACAATCCATAGGCTAGCTTTTGGTAATATGGATACCGTTGTTTCGACTCTGTCAGGACCTCACTTAGGTAGTATGTTGGACGCTGCACCTTGTGCTCATAGACCTCCTCATCTCGCTCCATTGATGCTACACTTATGACTCTATTAGTCGCTGCGATGTAAAGTAACATGGGCTCTTGTGGCTCTGGTGCAGCGAGAATTGGTGGATTTGAAAGTAGATCTTTCAAACTTTGTAGGGAAGCATCGGCTTCTTGGGTCCAGACAAATTTGTCGGTTTTCTTCAAGAGTTCATATAAAGGCGCGACTCTTTCTCCAAGTCGGCTGACGAGCCGACTCACTGCTGCAATGCAACCAGTGAGACGTTGTACGTCCTTTAGGCGAGTTGGCCTAGTGATGTTGAGCATAGCCTTGATTTTGTCCCGGTTCACCTCTATGCCTCTTTCAGACACGATGAAACCTAACAATTTTCCGGCTGGAATTCCAAAGAAACACTTCTTTAGATTTAGCATTATGTTGAATTTTCGTAGGCTAGCAAATGTTACTCTAAGTCGGAAATATGTGTTTCCTTATTTTTGGACATCACTGCTATATCATCTATGTATACATGGATTTTGTGTCTGATTTGATCGTTAAGGCAACACTGCATTGTGCATTGATATGTAGCTCCTGCTATTTAAGCCAAAAGGCATAGTTTTGTAGAAGAAGGTTCTGAAATGTGTGACGGAAGACGTATTCAGTTGATCCAATTATTTCATCGGTATTTGGTGATATCCCGAATATGCATCTAAAAACAGAGTAATTTCGAACCTGTCGTTGAGTCGATAACTTGATCGATTCTGGGAAAAGGGAACGAATCTTTAGGACAAACCTTGTTCAAGGCGGAGTAATCAATGCACATCCTTAAATCAATAGTGTCCTTTTTAGGGACAAGTACAGGATTTGCCACCCACTCAGCGTGGATGACCTCTATGATAAATCCGGCTAACTCTAGTCGGGCTAATTCCTTAGCTATAGCTTTGTGCTTCTCATAACCAAGCCGTCGTAAGGACTGTTTGATGGGTTTAGCGTCAGGTTTCACATTAAGAGAGTTCTCGGAAAGTTCCCTAGATACTCCGGTCATGTCAGAGGGTTGCCACGCAAAGATATCTTTATTAGCTTTGAGGAACTCGACGAGCGCTCTTTTCTATGTGTGGTCTAAGCCTACCCCTATGTTCGTCGTCTTGGAGGGATCATCTTCCTTCAGCGACGTCTTCTTCGTCTCATCTGATGCCTTGAACTGCAGGCTTGGCTTTAGCACCTCGTTCTTCGTGGGGGGCATCTCGGACGGGTCGATGGTATTCTTGATCTCCTGGTACTCCTGGGCATGCAACACGACTTCAGCAAAGTCGGCAGATCCTTCCTCACAGTCTTGTGCTTTGTTCAGGTTTCGTGAGATGGTGATGACGCCCTTTGGACATGGAAGCTTTATCATGTTGTAAATGTAACAGGGACGAGCCATTAGTGCCCAGTAATCAGGACGCCCAAAGATGGCGTGGTAAGCACTTTTGAACGGGTACCACCTCGAAGGAGAGTGACTCGGTCCGATAGTTATCTCGGGTTCCGAATGCCACGTCCAGTGTGATCTCACCTAGAGAATCCATCTGTCTCCCTGGTACAATGCCATGAAAACTTACACTGCTGTAACTCAACTGGCTCTCATGTATCTTCATGCGGTGAAGCGTTTCAATGTATAGTATGTTGATGCTGCTACCATCGTCCATAAGAGTTTTAGAGAACTCATAGCCATCAATAAGAGGATTGATGACCAGAGGGTACTTTCCCCGACGATGTGTTTTCCTCGAGTGATCTGTGCGGTCAAAGGTGATGGTTACATCCGACCAATCCAAGAATTGGGGAACAGCCGGAACCGTGGCGTTGAGCTCACAGAGAACCTCCTTTTTGACCTTTGACGGCTGAGTCCCAATGAATCTTACATATGTGTCTTTATTTGTGGGATAATCCTTCTTTCCATCCTACTTGGGTTGTGCGGCGTCCGCTTCTTCCATGTCGGAATATTCCTTGGGATCCTTGCCTTTCTCAGAGTGTTTCTTTCCTTTTTGTCGCTTTGCTCTATAGCCAGCGGATTCGTCTTTCTCGATGTCTTCATTGAAACGACACTCGGAATTTGTGTGGGTAGAACCTCCACTCATGTCCAGGTGATGTACACAAGGATTGTTGGCGATGTCGACCCAGGAATATGATTTTCCGTGTTGCCGATCTCCTCTTCCTTGGACCCGAGAAGTTCCACAACCTCGTCCCTGGCCTCCTCCGCGCTCTCCTCGTCCTTCGGATCCGAATGTTTCCTTAACTGCTGCGTTGTCCGGAGCCGGTTTATCTTCTGAGGTATTCTTGTTCTTCTGAGTTTGTTTCTTCTGCTTCTTGGCCGCATTTGGATTGGCTAGAATATTCAATATTACATCTAAATCATCATTGGCGTTAGCATACTTGATTACCGTTTCTATCATCTCTCCTAGATCCGTGACATGGTCACGCTTCATTCTGTGACGCAAAAGTCCGACTGGGAGTCCTGCAATGAAAGCTTCAATTGCAATTTTCTCATTTACTCCCTCACAGGAGTTTTTCGTGTCGATCCAGCGTCTAAGGTAATCCCGGCAGATTTCTCCAGGTCTTTGAGTGCAACGCTGCAAGTATCCGACTGTGCAGGGCCTCCTGTATGTTCCCTCGAAGTTTTAAAGAACGCACTTTGCGTATCATACCGGTTGTGATATTCTATGGTAGCTCATTGAGCTATGATCAAGACGTCTTCCACAACATAAGTGGGAGATATCGAACTGCAACCAAGATGTTTCCTCCTTTGGCGATGCAGCAAGCGTGGAAAAAATCTTGAATCCAAGTATCTAGCCGAGATGCACCATTGTAGGGTTCAATGTGTGGCACTGCCGAAGTCAATTTGGTTTGACAAATACGTGGGCCAAAGCATTTGGGTCCCACATATACAGCCTCTTCCTCATACCGCCGTGTTGCCATGTTTGAATCAATGCGATGGCAAGCGTCATTTGGCGAGAGAGATCTACGCCTTGGAGGCTCGCGGCTTCTGCGTGGCGGAGTCGGATTCCTGCTTCTCCTTTCACCATCGCCTCCCCCTCCCATGCGGCTTCCAAGGTTGCGATGAGACCCTTCATGCTCTCTGTCAGACGGTGATGGTGGCTCTGGCGGGTTATTTCTAGCTGAGCGACGCTGTGGTGGATAATCATTATGCTGACTCCGAGGTTTATTTCTTCGAGCTACATCCCTACATGACTCAGGATTATCCGGGTCGTTTCCTCGTCCGGTGTTACCAACCGGATGGCTTGGGGTGGCATCCTTAGTCAATCCTGTTCTCGCTAGCAGCGCACCTCCGGGTCTTTTCTATGGCGATTATTCTGCCGACGATGGACCTAGTGAGGCACCAATGCCCTGATGGCATCTTTATACATAGCCGGAATAACTCTCAACCAGTCCCGCATGGTCCTGCGATGATGAATGTTCAATCTGGTCCTTCAATTTTCTTCGTCCAGGGGATGGTAACGTTGATTTGTATCCCTGCGGGGTCTTTCATTAGTGCTTTGTCCTATGCCAGTGTGTTCCGACTTTAAGGCCATCTTGCCATTGAATGACGCAAGTGTCTTTTGTTGTTTTAATCCTTTGTCGAGCAACGCTACGCGTTGTCGGACCTGTTATAGAGATGGATTATTGGCGAGGATTGCTCGAGCAGCCGCAACATTCTCCACTGGCGTGTTGTAGACTCAGATCTTCTCTCCGGATTTACAGTCCAATAAATCTCTATGGACATCCGGGTTCCTGTTAGCAAGAACCGGACCTCCCCTTTTCTTGTTTTGTAGTCGCTTGAATTCTGACAAGTACTGGAAAGGATTGTTGTATATCTGTTGTCTAAGCTCAACGATGTGTGCAGCTTCTTCGAGCAAAAACAAGCGATGTTTTTTAGGTCTTCAACCCTTTTCTCCAACTCCTTCGGAGTAAGATCCAAAGTAGTTGGGATTGGTATAGTGAGATCATCTCCGTAAATTTCATGTGCACCCTTGGTGACAATGTGTCCATCCACGGGAGGGTCGGTCGGTGTGGGATTAATCGGATCTCCATCCTGATTCTCCATCTCGATCTCTTCGTCAGCTTTCTCTTTGTTGGCTTCCTCAACTGGCTCTACCGGTGTCGGCTTCTTGTTCTTCTTATTCTTCTTTGACCGTCCTTAATGTTAATGCTTGCACACCGTGGAAAAGATGGCTTTGTCTGCAGTCTTTGGAGATAAACTTCCATCGGTACTTTTCGTAGTAGTTGTCTTCTGGACCTCGGATGAATCTCTGGTGTCCATGTCATCTTGCGTGGTGTAGTCTTCGTCCATGCTATCATATGGACTCGGAGGGGTCTCCGTCTCACCTTGTGCTGGTTTGGAGGCGTACTCTTCTTAGTATGCTTCTATCTCTTTCTCGAAGTCTCGAAGATCCTATGATGTTATTGACTCCTGAGGTGAATCAGGCAAGTCGTCACTTTCTTCGATTACATCAAGAACTGAATCATTTCCGGCTCCAGCATCGATAGATTCGGATCCAGAGTCTACGTGGTACACGAATCAATGCTTCTTATTTCTCATGGTCTTAGGGTACCGGAGCGTCTTGACCTCCGCCTCCAACTTGCAATTAACGCGGGGGCGTCTTGTCTTCTCAGTCATGTACCTTGAGAACTATTTTTCTACTCCAGCCTCGACAGAGTCGGATCCGAAGCGAATATACTCCTCATCCGTGTATCCGATGTTGTGTTGGGCTTCGTCTCACTGTGATGATCATCCATGTCAAAGGAATCGTCCCTTCTCCTTTCAATAACTTTAAACTTGTCATATCATCAGCCTTGTTTGAGCATTACATCGATGCCATGTGTTGATTGTTTTCCTTTCTTTCTAGTTTTTCTGTTTCTTCTCGGTAGTCCTAGGAGATGCATGTGAGCAATGATACGAGAATGAGTCCAGCATGGATGATCGAGATCAACACCATCAAAGGTTATCGACGAACAAGCCCAGATGATGTACCTTAAGATCTATAGCTGGGTATCAACTGGCAAAGGCAAGCGAAGCCCCACACATGATATAATCCTATGTTTTCAAGCATTTCAATACTTGCCATGTGCATATGATTCTAAATTCTTTTATTGATAGATAGAGTAATCCTATCTGATGCATGTTACCTTTGTAGCCTATATTACCTGATCCACTGCTCCTAGCATAACTAGGGTTTGGCTTGTGAGCGTTGCTAGAGTTGTTTATCTATTGTTCTTAGCCATGATTAGTTGTTACCGCTGATCCATCCGGTTGATGAATCAGAGCAATGAATGAACCTAGTTTGACAAGATGACGTGCTATGATCAGAGATGATATTTAAACATGTTAAGGCTTGTATGGGAGGCCACAGTGGGTTGTGGTTTTCGCAGTCCCATACTTGCCACTACTAGGACCTGAATTCTTGCCTCTTAAACCAAGACGAGTGTACAGCCACATGGGGGCCTAAAAACCCCCGCGATGAACTAACTTTCCTAGTAGATTACATGAGTCACATAGTTCGAGTGTTCCATTCGACATATGAATTCTGGTTCTTCTCGAAGGAGGTAAAGGAGGTGCATTCATACATGTAGGTAACCGTGGCAGGCAGTGGGAGAGGCTCGGCCTCCATAATCTCAAAACCTGTTCACATTACTAGGGACTGGCTTCCGGACTCGACCCATTATGGCAGCATCTCCTTAGTGTGTGACTCATGGTCTCGGCGAAAGCAAGGTAAAGGTCATGGTCAACCACTCTCTGTCGGCCTTCCAAGGAAGACAACTTATAGATTGGCACTAAGAATCGGTTGGTATGTGTGGGTAAAGTTGTACACCCTACAGGGTAATAATCTTTTCAAAAAGCCGTGTCCACAGTTATGGATGACTTGGGAACGGATGTGATGATCATAGAGAACTTGAACCTAATTGTAAAACTTGGTAAAGTAACGTTCTCTTAAGGATGCTTTCTCGTGGATACGAGGGGGTGATCCTAGTTGATAGGTTCAGCTGATAATGATTTGGTGATATCAAAAGATGATCGAATCTAGAGATACTGCTCTCTTATCCCCTTTTAAAATATTCCGATTAGTCGAGATTCTTCTCCCTCTTTTCTCATAAACAAAGATGGCTTTATGAAAAATAACTCCACTAGCCATAAGGCTTGTAGAGTACACCTTGTACTCACCCTTGCTTCATTGATACTTTTGCAGCAGAGTAAGTGTTTCCATAGAAGAAGAGTTCTTTACGGCATCGAAGAGTAGCTTGGGGTTCCCGGTTGGCATCCTGGAATCTATGGATTGGACGTCATCGTTATGCTTCAGGCCTCTTAGGCCATTTGTTAAGTTTGCTATACTTAATAGCATAATTTCCATTCCGTTGTTTGATGTTTGTGGTCAGTGACCTCTACTTGTAATATTTTGGTTCTTTGCTCAGTCATGAGCTTGCTTTAATAAATTTTGCGTCGTAGGGTCACTATTTTGTTACCGATTCTTTCTTTGTACGCTTTCAAGATTAGGTTAGGCTTATGATCAGACGAAGGTCTGGGATTTGTCTAGCCTTAATCCCGGGGGTGTCACACTAAGGGCATTCTATTAAATATTTTAAGTTGACGCCAATTCCTAGTGAACCAGTCCTTCAAACTCTACTAAACCATTCAAGAAAATAATTTTTGGAGCTCCAGTACTTTTCTGGTGAATTATTTCCTAAAACTGGAGTTTTATTCACTAGAAAATTCTTTATAAATCAATGGTAATTGATAAAATAGTGAAACCACTTTTGTTGGTTTCATTTCATCAACACCCTTCTAATGATATCATTTTTGTACATTAATATCATACAGAAGATGGACTTGGCCTCCAAACACTCTTCAAAATAGTTTTTAAACTATAAATCATGTTGGAATTCCTTCAAATGCTTCCAAGACATTTCCCAATCCTTGTAAATCCATTATCCCTGAACCATACTGAATTATAGCATATGTTATTTGCTTGTTTGCTGAATGTTTTGATTCTTTTATTCCTTGTATTGATTGTGGTGTTGTTTGTTTCTATGTTTGCTCGATAATAGCGAAAGTTGCGATTGTGTGACATCGAGAAGAAGGAAGCAGTGGATTATTATTATTGGTAGTCTGGTATTCAATAGAAGTCCTGGGACATCTCGCTGGTCACAGGCAAGCCACCTTCTTTCTCATACGCCTTGGTCCTACTATTTTACTTATGCATGTTTTATGTACTTGTTTATATAAATTGCATGGTTTTACTAGTATGTTTTATATGCGGGAAGGTTTGGCTCCTCCAAACCGTTACCACCTTAGTAACATTAGGTACAACCCATTTGATGACTCCTACTTGTCCATTTTTATGTATGTGGTGCATAGCACCACCTCCCCTTGAGGACCTCGTTTTAGCTTAAGCAAAAGCATAGGATGGGAAGACCATAGAAAAAGGTTTATAAAAATGTTTTATGAGAAAACCTTGGCGAGGTTTGGCCTACCAAGAGAGTTTGAGAGAGAAAAAATTTTGGTTTCGCAATGATGCTAAAAAGGAGAAGGAGAAAAGGTTTACAAAAACGCCCATGGTTCTATGCAGTTTTTCTATAACAATTAACCCGTGCAACCACACTACCCTGGAGTGGGACGGGGCCTAACTCATGTTAGTTCACTCCAATAGAGGACCCTCATACTACTTATAAGGGATCAACTCCCTCGAATGTCGGGTTTCCTTTATGAAAAGGGTCAACTGTGAAGCAGTCACCTGGAGGAAATGTGAACTGCCCCTGGGAGCATCCGAACGATACTATGAGTCTCTCATTGAAAGCGTCGGCTCTCGAGGATTTGGGATGCACTACGGTTGGTCCGTGGATCCAGACATCCCGGTGTTGAGGAGAACAACTCATAGGTTAGGGTCCATGATGGAGTGGACTTTCTGAAAGTTTTGTTTGATTATCCGAGACCCGCATACCAAGGTATGACGATCTATGATGTTTCAAGGTGGATGTATCAAATCTTGTGGTTAAAGTGTACGACCTCTACAAAGTGTAAATCTATTCGAATAGCCGAGTCCTCGGTCATGGATGGTTGGGAAGGTTGCTATAGAGCGGTGATGGTTTTGTTTTCAAAAATAATTTTGTAAAAGTAAGTGTTTTCTAAACCTGGTGTTCTGAAGGACACTAGAGAAGGATATGTGATGTTGATGGGTAAGGAAGAAGAAAACCCGTCCATTTGAGGATCGTGGTGTTGAAATAGGGTGACCCAGTCCTAGTGTTCTCCAAAAAAATTTCAAAAAGGTTTCCAAATATGTTTTACAAAAGTTTTCTACGAAAAACTTGTAATGATATATCTATAAGAGAAACTATTTAGAAAAGAACCTCTCATGGACCCCTCCTATTACCACAGCTATATTGCATATCCTCTAGCTATTATTATTCTCCTAATGTGGTTTGCGAGTACATTAAAAGTACTCACCGGCTTTGTTCCTGGCTATTAATTTGGCCAAATTTTCAGAAGCACGAGGAAAGATGGAGATGTTGACGTCTATGCGACCTAGGCCGTCTTCCCAGTCCGTCGCATGTAGGTTAAGGCATGACATGGGCTCTGTGCTTGAAGACTTCCGATATTGTTGTGTGTAGTCTCCATAATGGCAACAATGTAAGTTTTGTACTCATTACTTTCTGGATGTTGTAATGGTGCTATTCGGTTATGCTCATGGTTAACTGATCATGGGAATGTGAATTCTAGGCATAATAGGGATTCTCAGACCATAAATCCGGGGTCCCACACTTATGATGGGTCCTAAAGCCATTCACATGAACATCTTTGAATCTTTAAGGCATAAATGTCCCACCATACCAATATGTTCATTGGTTCCTGACATATAATCACTCCAATGCAACTCAAAGTATTGGAAAATGGTTTCTATCAATTCCGTCACTTCCAACCCCTATCATTGCATTGAATTATTCTCCTATGAGCCTATATAGGTGAAGTAATATGAAGTCGACGTTCGCATAAAACCATCATAAAATAATAAAAAGATAAAAACTAGACCACATACTCATTGCATATTCTATGGAAATCATAGCTAATTCATCCTATGCCCTCGGGAACATGGGGATCTACTCACAAGTGCCAAACATGATATGGATTAGTATCATATGGGATACAACACAATATGAAAATATAATCTTTGCACAAAGTAAAGACAAGATGCTAATCACAAACATGTAAATATCCCTTAAAAACAATATCCGGGGTTCAATCACTTACAAACTATGAGGGGAACGAGACGGATCTTGGAGATGCTGATGGTGCTGGTGGAGATGTTGATGGCAAGGCCGCTCCCTACGCCTAGGAGGAGTAGTGATTACGATGGTGTCGATTCCCCCTCACTGCAGGATCTGACCCCTCCTAGAGTGGGAGAGGACTTTCGCCTCCGCTGCTGCCTATATAAATCATGGGAAAAATATGACGTAGGTTTTATAGCGATACGAAGTGTCTGTAAAAAGAAGGAGCCGAGACGATGCTCTAGGGCCGAAAGATCCTATGTGGAGCGCCTAGGGGGTGTGCGCGCCACCTGGCCTCTTTCGGGCCTCGTGGCTCCCCTTGCTTCATTCTTTGGCCCTAGTTAGTTCTTATGGTGAAAAAACTATCAGGTATTTTTCCTTCCATTTATTAGCGTCCAGAAGGTCCTGAAACAACAAAAACATGAAAAAGGAGGTTTTCTGCCTCCTAGAAATTAAATACCAATGAAAGGTACTTTGTAGTAAAGTCCGATAAATCATCTAAATATGCATAAATAATCGTGCATCAAGGTAAAGGTCCTAAAAATGATGATGCAGAATGCAAGTATCACATGCGTGTAAAGGCCGCTGGGCGGGCAAAGAAGAAGAAGAATAAGAAAACTCTGACACCGGTGGAACCGGTGGAGGAAGCCATCGATGATGAAATTGATGATGGGCTTGAGATGGATATCCGGATGATCCCAACTCGAACAATCATATGCTTGATAGTCACAAAATCATTCAAGGTGCCCGTCAGCATTAAGGAGACGCATGAACAACACCAATCCCAACTGCTTCGGTTCTTACACCAGAAGAATTGGAGAAAGGGAATGATGAACTCAAGAAGAAACGTTTGCTCTTGCTCGAAGAAGCTGCCAACATTGTAGAGGCCAAACAACGCATCGACAATAACCCTTCCCAGTACAAGTCATATTACAAGTGACTTCCATACAAAAAACAAGGGGTGATCCGGTTCTGGCAAACAGAAATTTGGAAGTCCAGAAATCTCTCTTTGATGGAAATGCTGGGGGACAGTTCTGACTAGATGGCAATGGAAACCGAGTCTACATAACTCCACTGGAGAACGTCGCGGTCGCTAGATCTGTCCTCACAAATAATCTGTCCCTTGAGCAGGTCCTGCAGTGCGTCGCATTACTTGATATACAAAGGCTTGGAGAAACAGAAAACAGTTTCATCCTTCATTGGAATGCTAGCCTTGAAATACAACAATGTCGCACTGATGTGAACCAAAATGCTGATATAAGACCCCAAAGGAATCTGGAACATCATTATCATTTCCAGCCTAGGGATGATCATAATTCAAGAATTGGCTCTTTAGGCCATAACCGCATGGTTGTGCGAGGCCGGGCAGAAGTTTTCTGGTTGCGTCACGTGAGACCATGAAGGAACTAGTCCTGCATAAATCCTATTATCGGCAAAACATGGGACACAAGGACAAAGCAGAAGCACAACATTGATGAGAGCGGGAGATGCAGCAAATGCTGTCGCCGAGACACACCAGCTGTCTGGCCGAGCCCCGTCGTAACGACAATACCGCAGGATGAAGAAACAACAAAGACCACGCCGGACCAAGCCGGAAAAATGGACAACATCATGAAAATCCACCTCGAAGCCAGCATCATGAAGCTCCGGAAGGCAGTCGTCGTTCAGCCAAAAATAACACACTGGAACCGCCATCCCCACCTAGAAGTGACCACAATGGCTCTCATCATAGCCGTGGTAGCCGTTGGGGAGGATAAGGCAATGGGGGAAGAAGAAGTCGAAATCCGACACTAGCGCCCCACAGGCACAACGAGCAACCAAGGTGAAGATCACTCTCACCAAATGACGCTCACCATCGCATTGAATCTAACATCAAAGCACGACGCTACGAGGAGGAAGACTTGTATGTCAAACCAAAATGCTTCAGCCCATGCATCTGCAATACAAAGGTTATGGTTGACTTTGGTATTTCAAACAAAATTCAACCCTACGATGGTTTGGCCCTGCCAGATACTTGGCTTCATGATTTCTTCCAGGCCTGCTTAATTGCCAAATGAGGAAACAATTTGATCCCAGTTTGATATCTCCCACTCATGCTAAGGAAGATGGCTCGATCATGTCTCAATGAGTTTCCATAGAACTCGATAAACAACAGGTATGATATGCAAAGTGTGTTCTTTTGGAATTTCAAGGGTACATACAGGAGGCCCTCCACAGTCACAGACTTGCAGCATTGCACCCAAAAACCCGGAGAAACTTGTCAAGACTATTTAGGATGATGGATCGGCATGAAGAACTTCTGCGAAGGAGTCTAAACCGCGATCAAAGCTTTCATCGCAGGGCCCCCAATTGGATTATTACGTCATCGCCTTAAGTGCAACAAAGTTACCGACTTGGGAGAGATGATAGAAATGGCAAGAAAATATGCAGATGCTGGCGATGATTCAGAAGGATTTCTAAATATTCTGGCCATACCATAGTGGGCCAAGAAGCCGAAACAATAGGAAAACCAGAAGCGCAAGAATACCTCGGAGGATAAACCCAATCTAGAAAATGTAGTTTTCAATGCAACATTCGGATCGGGAAGACGAGGAGAGTGTGGAGGCGGCCAGGGACGAGGCCGTAGAACTTCCCGAGTTAATGGTAGAGGCGAACAACAACCCAGAAAATCCTATTCCTAGGCCGATATTCCCAACAACCCTTGTGTACATCACCCGGAGGGGAACATGGGTTCTTCCCCTACCAATGCTGAGTGTCTCTTAAATGACGACATCAAAAGAGACGAATCCGCTGGCTATAGGTCTAAGCGACAAAAAGGAAAGAAAAATTCCGAGAAAGGCAATAATGCCAAGGAAGATTTTGACAAGGAAGAAGTGGAACTCACACATCCCAAGTCGGATGGAAAGAAGGATTATACTATGAAGAAAGACACTTACATCTGCTTCCTTGGAACTCAGCCAAATAAGGTAAAAAGAAGTGATTCTCCATGAGCTTAATGCCACGGTTCCGACTGTTCCCCAATTTTTTGGATTGGTCGGAAGTAACCATCACATTTGACCGAAGCGATCACCCGAATAAAGCTCATCATTGGGGAAAGTACCCTCTGTTCGTCAATCCTCTCATTGATGGCTATGGGTTCTGTAAAACTCTCATGGATGGTGGTAGCAACATCAATATTCTCTACATCGAGACGCTCCACCACGTGAAGATTCACGAAAGCTAGCTAAACCACAACAATGCGATTTTCCATGGAATTGTACCAGGGAGACATGAATTTTCGCTGGGTGAGATCACACTAGATGTAACATTCTGTACTCCACAGATCTACCGGATCGAGCCACTCTCCTTCGAGGTGGTACCACTCAAAATTGCATACCACGCCTCTTCGGGCGTTCAGCTTACTCAGCATTCATGGCCCATCCCTAGTACATCTACAACCTGATGAAACTTCCGGGTCCCAACAACTTTATCACCATTTGGGGAAACGTGAAGACACGATATTGCAAAGAAGGATCTGCTACCTTTGCTGAAGCCGTGATGCACGCCCAGGAGTACTAGGAGATCAATAAAAAACAGACCCATACGAGATGCCGAATACAAAGAACGAGGTACCGAAGCCGTGTATACAGTTCAAGGCATCAGAATACACAAAGACGATGCCACTGAAGGAAGATGATCTGATGAGGATCAAGCCCGATGATCCTATGATTGTTGTCCCAATATTTCATAGTGATCCTGATATAATTCCTTCCAACAACACCGATGAATGTCACCTAAAGGTGAGGACTAATCCATCAAAAAACGTGATGAAGATCACCATGCCTCAAACCAAAACACGACAATCTGTGATGAACACAAGAACCTCCAGGACAATATCAAGACGATAGATAACATGTCATCGCCGTCCCTAGAGGGATGCTTCACCAAGCAACACACATATTAGTTTTAGACTAAAAATCTGAATTCAAAGCTAACCCTAACCCTAGATTTACTAAATACTTATATAGTTGGTTGCCAGGCCCAAACCAATAACTAACTCGGTTGGACTCAAACTGGATACAAACCAAACTGGATCGAAACAGATCTGTCGGTGGCCAGACATTCTGGCCCATATGGGACGGACACTCCGGGTGATTCACACCGGATAGTATGGTCCGGCGGAAACTTCACGGTTTCCGATAGGATTCTGGGTGGCTTCAGATTTGACCTTCTAAATGGCTGCCACCTTGATGCGTCCCGGGTAGGCCTGATATTTCGGTTGGCTTTGGCCGAACACTCCGGTCTTTGCAGGAATCACCGCGTCCTTCTTAATGGTCTCCTCATCCCTTGCGCTTGCCTCCCGTTCCTCCCTGATACGTCAAAAACGTATCTACTTTCCTGAACACTTTTGCTATTGTTTCTCCTCTAAACTTGTGTGATTTGGATACAACTAACACGGACTGGCGCTGTTTTCAGCAGAATTACCTTGCTATCTAATTTTTGTGCAGAAAATCAACTATCAGGATCAATCCTGGAAAATATGCCAAAAATCCTATTTCACCAGAAGATCCACGGAGCCAGAGTACGAGACGGAGTGGATGCCTGAGGGGCCCACACCCCCTGCTGCGCGGGTGGGGCCATCCCTCGCCTTGGGGGGGTGCAGCCACCTCAGGCACCCCCTCGGCCTCCCTCTTCGCCTATAAGAGGCCTCTTCACCTAAAAACCGAGGGGGGTTCGTCGTTTTTTTAGAAAGAGTTCCGCTGCGCCGCCACTACCAGAAGCCGCGATTCAAAACCGGAAACTCCGTTATAGCACCCTGCCGGGACGGGGAATTTTGGGAGTATCATCGCCATTGTCATCACCAACGCCTCTCCATCAACCATCAATGTTTCCCTCATCCATCAGTGAGTAATTCCCCGCTTTAGGCTATGGGGATTGTAGGGATTGGATGAGTTCTATCATGTAATCGAATAAGATTGTTAGGGCATGGTGCCTAGTATCTCTATTAGTGTTATTTGACTTTGTTGCAACTTGTTGTGCTTAATGCTTGTCACTAGGGCCCGATTGCCATGATCTCAGATCTGAACTTATTATTGAACCATTATGATAGTATTGTTTGTGATCTTATCTGCAAGTTGTGTACACATATCATTATCCGGATCCAAAGGCCCTAAAGTGATAGAAATTGGGACAACCTGAGGGGATGGCTATGATGTGAGGATCACATGTGTTCATGGAGTGTTAATGCTCTAAAAGGAGCACCTTAATTGCCAGTATTTCCCTTGTGGCCCCGCTGCAATGGGCTGGCAGGACAAAACATGTTGTGCAAGTTCTCATTACGAGCACGCATGACTATATATGGAGCACATGCCTATGATTGTTTAGTACTTGGATGCTTATTCTTATTTATCTGTAATTGCCCTAGATCTTTAAGTTACAAGTTTAACTCCTACATGCAACGCCCGTCCATCCATCCCTATGCCTACCATATCCTCATATTGCTACTCTTGTTACTATTGCTCATTTTTGCTCTGCTTTGCTTGCTTCTTTGTTACTACAAACTGTTGCTACTGATAAACTTTTGTGAGCAAGAACTATTTCTTGGTGCAGCTGACTTGACAACTCAGTTGTTAAGGCTTGCAAGTATTCTTTGGCTCCTCTTGTGTCGAATCAATAAATTGGGTAATACTACGCTTGAAGACTGTTGCGATCCCCTATACTTGTGGGTCAACAAGACTATTTTATGGCGCCGTTGCCGGGGAGCATAGCTTTATTTGTATGTTCACTTGGATATATTATTGTTCACTGCTACTCCTTTCATCGTGGGGAAGTCTCATGATGGAAAGTTTCCTATTTTACCATCCACTACAAGAATAGGTACAGTCCTAAACACCTCCGGTGCTCTTGATTCACCGTCTGTTATAAGTAAGCTTGTTACACCACCACCACATACTCATGCTACACACACTTCTACTACTGCTGGATCCGAAACTGCTTTTGATACTCATGATGTTACTTCTACTATGCTTGATGCGAGTGGTTCATCAGGTTATTTCCTAGATGCTACTATGGCTGGTCTAGGAAATACTGAAACTCCTAGTGAAGACACTGTTACACATGTTAGCTCACCTGAGTCTAGAGAGAGATATGATATTAATGATGGTTACATTGAGTTTACTAATGAATTTATTGAGGTGTGACGAAACACACCTGGTGCTAGTGCTACTAAGAGTCTCCTTGAGAGACGCATTATTCCTAAACTATCCTCTGATCCTAAGTTTGCCACCTCTCCCATAGATATTAAAGATGAAGATCATGATTTCTCTCTTGATTTATCCTATTTAGACATTGTTGAGAAAGAACCTTTTTGTGGGACTGAAAATGAGAGTGTTGTAGCTCATATGAATGAGCTTTCCACTATGAGTGCTTTATTCTCTGATGATTTTAGGATGCGCAAGTACTTTGTTACTAAGATCTTCCCTTTTTCACTAAAAGGAGAAGCTAAGGCTTGGTTTAATAGATTACCTCCTGGTTCCATTGATACTCATGATTGTTTTATTACTTCTTTCTTCCAGAAATATTTTCCTCCCAGTGCTAGACATGCTGCTTTGCAGAGACTTTTTGATTTTAAACAGGGAGAAGAAGAGAAATTGCCTGAGGCATGGACAAGGTTCTATGCCTTGATTCATGCATATCCTGGATGTCCATTACCTAAAAATGAGCTTCTTGATATTTATTATAATGGACTAACTGATGATTCTAGGACATACTTAGATAGCTTTGCTGATTGTGTTTTCAGGAAAAGAACTCCTACAAATGCTGAAGAATTGATGGCTAAAATAAGCAAGAATTATGATGATTGGACTTCAACTGAGCTAAATACACCCGATCCTATTACTCCTGAACCAGTTGTGCCTGAACCAGTTCCAACACCAACACCACAGAAGAGGGGAGTAATTCCATTAAATAATGAAGTGAGGAAGGAATCTAAGAAATGTCTAAAGGAGAAAGGTATTAGAACTAGACATGTGAAGAATCTACCTCCTATAGAAGAATTATGCAAGCCAATTCCCCACTCATCCACTATTGAGGTACACTCTCTCCACTTTGATGAAGGTGATATTCCTTATGGTAAGCCTCCTGATCAATGCTTAGAGGAACTTGACCCATTTATTGTTAAAGAAGGTAATTTTAATAAACAAGTTCAGAATCATTTATTGGAAAACTCTAGAGCTATTAATGAGTTGAAAGATATTGTGGAAAGAACTACTAATGATATTAAAATGCTTTGTAAACACTTTCAAATGGTTCAAACTCAAATTGATCAACTTGCTAAGGTACAAAAGGATATGCTAGTTAATTCCTCAGGAGATAAACATGCTTATGGAATTAGAACTAGGAGTGGTATAGCTACTCAAGATCCTTTATATCCTGAAGGACACCCTGAAAGAATTGAGCAGGATTCTCAACAAGGTGAAATTAGTGGTAGTCCTCGTAAGAGAAAGAAAAAGAAACATAAAATAGTTGAGGAACCACTTGAACCTACTGTAGATCTTAATAGTATATATGTCTCTGATGCTGAAACTAAGAGTGGCAATGATAAAAATGGTGCTCCTGATAAGGAGGAAGTTGAGGAAGAACCTGAGAAGCACACTAAGACCACTAGGTACACTAAGGAATATTTTATTGCTAAAAAACATGGTAGTGAGAGAGAACCTTGGGTGCAGAAACCTATGCCTTTTTCCCAATAGGAATCACAAGTCAAAGGAGGATGAACACTACAACAAGTTTTGTGAGTGGATGAAGACTTTATTTTTGCAAATTCCTTTGACTGATGTTATTAAGTTGCCTCTTCTTTCAAAGTATATGAAGGATATTATCTCTAATAAAAGGAATATACCTAATGAGGAGATATCTACTTTGCTTGCTAATTATTCCTTCAATGGTAAGGTTCCAAAGAAACTTGGTGATCTAGGTATACCAACTATTCCTTGCTCTATTAACAATAATTATGTTAGAACTACTTTATGTGATTTGGGAGCTGGAGTTAGTGTTATGCCTTTTTCTCTTTACAAGAGACTTTAGCTAGAAAAGTTGATACCAACTGATACATCTTTTCAAATGGCTGATAAGTCAACTACTATTCTTGTTGGTATATGTGAGGATGTTCATGTTCGGGTGGCTCATAATTGCTTGGTTTAAATTGATTTTGTTGTGCTTGAAATGCCTGAAGATGATAATATGTCTATTATTCTTGGGAGACCTTTTCTTAATACTTCAGGTGCCGTCATCAATTGCAATCAAGGAAAATTAACTTTTAATATTAATGACAAAGAGCATACTATCTATTTCCCCAAGAAGGTTGCTAAGAGCTATTTCCTGAATTCCATTGAAAATATTGAGAGCATCAAGGTTGGAGAAATATATTGTCCCATTCCACAAGAAAGTTTTGAAAATATTATGATTGGGACCATGGCTATCAAGTTTGAGGTAACATAATCACTTTGTGAAATGCAAAGTTTTGTTTCATATAAGATTGTTTTGGTAACAATACTTGATCAACCTTGTTAACAAAGGGATTTTAATGAACAAAACAATTTTTTCACTATGGTTATACTTGCTTTCTTTTACTTTTCTCCATCCTAGTCTTTGCCTTTTCTCTTGTTAGCTCTGGTTTTGTTAGTTGTTTGCTTGTTAGAGTGTCTTAGAACTTCTGTAGTTTGGTTTTGGTTTGCTTTTTATTCTTCTAAAAAAATCTTTTTTGCGAGAAAATCAATTTTCATACCCTGAAAATTGGCCAAAAATAAAGTTTCCCGAAAAATCCCAGAAAATTCATAACCATTTTTTCCTCAAAAAAAGGGGCAGAGGGACACCTGGAGTGGCCCAGGGGGACCCACCAGGCTAGCACACCCCTGGGTGGCGCGGCCAGCCCCCAGGTGGTGCCTGGCCAGGGTGTGTCCCACCTGTGGCCCTCCAAGATGCCTCCTCCTATCCATCTTCTTTCTCTCTCCCGAAAAACACCGGAAAACTTTCTCAAGCTCGAGTTCTTGCTGTTCTTGCTCCCGATTTTTGATCTCCTTGCTCAGCCCATCTCTGCTGCTGATTTTTGGAGGATTGCTCCTTGGTATGTGCCTCCTCCGCTTGTCCAATTAGATTTGTGATTGGTAGATTGTATCTTGAGTATTTTGCTGCTATAGGTGTCTAGTTGTGTGAGTTTGCATGCTTGTTATATGCTTAGATATTTCATTTTGATGCATGTGTAGCCCTCTAGCAAGTTCCTATGGTAGTTTCTCATCATTAACCAACTTGGAAATCACTTGATTTGATGTTTGTCTAAAAATTTCAGAAAAAAGAGGTCATGGACAACCACACCTTTGGTGAAATATTTTAGAGCGATGCACCTAGGAGGAAAAGGCCTTCAAGATCATCCTCCCGAGCTAGGCCCTCATACAATGAGGATCTCATTACAGCGCAATTTGGTGACGAGGGAGATGAGGGGGATGCGCACCCTTACACCGTTCCTTGCCCAACCTTTTTGCGGGCCGCAGGGATTCTTGATGATTTTCTAACCTTGGTTCGGAGGGTTGGACTAACAAGTTATATGCAGGATGAGAGCATGCAATATGCTACGCTCACTAAAACCTTTGTGGAGAGTTTCTCTTTTTCTAACAACCTGTTCAAACCAGGTGTGTCTTTCAAAAATTATGGCAGGCCTTACACCATGACATTGAAGAAATTTTGTGAGATCCTGGGTACTAGTACAGCTGGGACGCTGAAGAATATTCTAGCTCAACCCACTGATTTGTTGGAGCTCTACCGCAGGATAACCAGTGATGATGGGCATAGAGCCCAGCGAGGAAAGATAAGAAATATTCAACTCCCAGCTATCAGGTACTTTGCTTATTACCTTGCCACTAGTGTTCTTGGTAGGGAGAACACTAGCAATATTTCCAACTATCATTTGGCCTTCCTAGCTGCTGATCTCAACAATGAAACCAGGTACAATCTTGGTTCTCTTATTGCTCGTCGCTTAGCTGCTAAGGGACCCATTTATGGCGGAATTATTATTGCACGTGTTGTTGTTGCTTTAGAAATTATTGTTGATCCAAATGATACAGTTTTGGCTCCTCAGAGGCTTGATCATGCTGCCATTAAAGCGCATCACTTTGTCACTGCTAGCTCTACCCTTGAGAGCCTGGTTTATAGAATGTTATTTACTGATGGGGAAGAGAGAGAGAGAGATTCCTCTGTCCGAAACCACTTTGTTCAGTATTTTCCAGGGACCTTTGTCATGCTCCAAGGAGGGGATGGATGAGAAGTTGCGCATTCTTGGCTTCCATGGACACTATCACGGGGGCGCGCCCTCATACGACCCCTCTATGCATTACACCGGGGAGTCCTCAAGCTCGTACATGGACGAGGGGGCCTCCTCGTCGTACTACGGAGGTGCACCTTCTTGGTCACCATGGAGTTGAGCCCCACTTAGGCCAAAATCCTAAGCTTGGGGGGAGGTATACCGACATCACACTCATCTATATATCATGTTTCGTCGGTTCTTTGTATATCCATTGTTTCGCTTTCTTTTTGGTTTTTGTTCTGCTTTCTCAAAACACAAAAATACCAAAAATATTTTTGTTGTTTCTCTTGGCTTGTTTCCTTGTTTTTTATCTTTGGTTTGCCTTAAAGAAAATATCGAAAAATATTTTTGCTTTGTTTGTTTTTTCTTTGTGTGCTTTCTTTAAAAAATCGAAAACACCAAAAATATTTGTTGTTCTTTTTTGGTTTTGTGAGTTCTTTGCATGGTTCAGCCGTCCTCTGTGGAGTTTTGTTTCATGTTATTATTCAAGTCACACAAGTGAAGGGCAATAATCAATATTAAGACAACTTAAGGTGTGGTATGAGGCTGGTAACGAACTCTATTTGTTTTCATTTGTGTACATATACTCATCACGGTGAGCATGCTTAGTATGTTCATGTAAGGTGTATGTTATTTATGGATGCTTAGTAGTTCTTGCTTTCTTTTGATTAGCTCCAGCTTGCTAATAGTTTGTAGCATGTCATATGAATGTTTTCTTGCATTGTTTTATTCATAACTTGGTATGATATTATGGTATCCTCCTCTAAATGTTTCATGTGAATCGACTTGGCACATTATCACACATGCATATGACTAAACAATACTCAGTAAGCCTCGATGATTTATTTTGCCTCAGAGTTCTTGTATCATTTTCATGCCATAATTAGTCACATTTTGTTGCAAGCATGATTATGACAGTTATTGCTCTCTCGTTTGTCGCTCCCTTTCTATTGCTAGCCTTCACTTGCACTAAGTATGGGCTCTACTTGTGCATCCAACTCCCCAAACCAATATTGGCAACAGTGTCCACCATACCTACCTATTAGCATCATTTGCTTTTCCGTGCACATTCATTGTGCCTCATTTTCTTCCAAATAAAATGTTTGACTATTTTGAGAAAGTTAGTTAGTAAAGCTCTCACGAACTTGATGGCACACTTTATTCCTTGCACTTAATAAACCTGAAGCATTGTGACTGTCCATGAAAGTTATATGCTTGCAAATTATAGGCTAGGAGTTAGCAGAACCGTGCTGCCACGAGGAACGATTTCAACACTTATGGATCTATATCCAGATGATATCATGCTCTTTTGTTTGCGGATGTCGTCGGTGTGAAATAAAAGGGGAGCTTGTAAGTTCAAGAAGTTATATATATGTGTTAGAGAAATGCCTGGGCCGCTAGCCTAAGCCATGCCTAATCATGGTGGAAACTTGCAGCATAACCATAATGAGCATTCTGTGAAGCATCCTCAATAAAAACCTATGCAAATAGGAAATAAAAATATCGCTAAGATGCTCATTGTCTGCTTGCCTTGTCATTTTGATCACGGGATAGCTCCTGTATCATGTGCAAGGGGTACCCCGTTGGCGGTTCTCTATGATACACATGTATTTACAATGACAAGAACTTACAGGTAACTAAAGTTGAGTAGCATGAGGATCGGCCCTCGTACTCAAGGGACATGGGATTTCTAGTTTATGGTTTGTCAAGCATATAACTCATATTGGACCTCGCTTTCACCTTAATCATATAAATATGCTGATGATAGGGGCAATGAGAGCTCAAAGCTAATGAGTACCATAATTTCAGCATTTGGAAGCCTTTCAAACTTTTCAAAACCTTTTTCACTTCCTTGTTGAGTCACCACTTATTCTATGAGCACCTTCTTGAGAGAATAGTTGTCATTCTTAGTGTAATGTCCTTATATCAAAACTTGTTTAATTATGTCATGACTTTGATGCTTGTATCTATAATATCTTTACTTCTAGTATTCACTTGAACTTCAGAGGTGCCTTGGCATTTATATTGTGCTCAGCAAACAAAGGCAAGCGAGATACCACTCTATCATACCTTATTATGAGCATTGCAATGTTACTTATGTTTATGTTTCATGCTACTTATTATTATTGAGTTGGTTTCTCTTCATAGCTTGCAATCACTAATGAGTAGACTTAGTTGCATACTTATTATTATGAATGGTTTAAGTATATACTCCTGTGCTGAGAATATATACATCATATGAAGAAAATGTGTTCGTGAAAGTTCTTTTATCGCACTCAGTTTTCAACTAAATTGCTTGAGGACAAGCAATAAGCTAAGATTGGGGGGAGTTGATACGTCCAAAACGTATATACTTTTCCGAACACTTTTGCTATTGTTTCTCCTATAAACTTGTGTGATTTGGATACAACTAACACGGACTAACGTCGTTTTTAGCATAATTACCTTGTTGTCTAGTTTTTGTGCAGAAAATCAACCATCAGGAAAAATCCTGGAAAATATGCCAAAATCCTATTTCACCAGAAGATCCACGGAGTATGAGACGGAGTGGAGGCCTAAGGGGAACACACACCCCCTGCCGCGTGGGTGGGCCTAGCTCGCGCCTGGCTGGGGTGCGGCCACCTCATGCACCCCCTCGGCCTCCCTCTTCGCCTATAAGACGCCTCTTGACCTAAAAACCGAGGGGGTCGTCATTTTTCCAGAAAGAGTTCCGCTGCGCCGCCACCACCAGAAGCCGCAATTCGGAACCAGAAACTCTATCCTGGCACCCTGTCGGGACAGGCAATTTGGGGAGGATCATCGCCATCTTCATCACCAACGCCTCTCCATCAACCATCAATGTTTTCCTCATCCATGAGTGAGTAATCCCCCGCTGTAGGCTATGGGGATGGTAGGTACTGGATGAGTTCTATCATGAAATCGAATAAGATTGTTAGGGCATCGTGCCTAGTATCTCTATTAGTTCTATTTGACTTTGTTGCAACTTGTTTTGCTTAATGCTTGTCACTAGGGCCCGAGTGCCATGATCTCAGATCTGAACTTATTATTGAATCATTATGATAGTATTTTTTGTGATCTTATCTACAAGTTGTGTACACATATCATTTGATGGGGATATGCCGAGTGGGGTATACCCAGGAGGACGTTTCCTACTGGCCCAAGATGCCAGTGAGTGGGCCTGTAGGACGACGACTGGATCAAGGCTTAACAAGGAACCAGGCGACTGGAGGCTGGAGGCCCAGAAGCGTAGCTAGGCCTAGTCGGATTAGGTCAACTATCCTTCGAATCCTTAACTAATTCGGTTGTAGATCTGTAAACCCTAGCGAGGTGAGACTATATAAATCTCCCTAGGGTACGCATAGACGACACATTCCATCATACACCCCCTGCGACTCGCCGCCTAGCCGTAGAGCTCGCCCTCTGTACTCTCTCATCAATACAATCAAGCAGGAGTAGGTCTTTACCCTCCAGGAAGCCGAACCTAGGTAAACCCTTGTGTCTCCGCCCTCATCTCGCACCGCAGATGGCTGGCCACCCTTGCTCCTCGTTCTACTACTCGCTGCCGATTGCAGCATCTGCCGTGGCCATTCCCATGACAGTAGCGCCCACCGTGGGGCCTGGCCGGTCAGGCCGGTGTTCTACAGCGAGATCCAATATGCCCATCAATGAGACGATCGCCAACGGCCGCATGATCGCGATCGGCGAGATCCTCCAGATCTTGCCGAGCAGCTACGTCCTGGTGGCGCGACCCATCATGCACAATGTGATCATGCCGGTTGGCACGATCAGCCTATTCGTCGGCTTCACCGACGTCATCCTCTTGGAGGAATCGGCTCGCATCCGTGAGTCGCCACCGCCCGATCGGCTATCTGAGAGTCTGGTTCGCACCATCCACCGCCTCGCCTCTGAGTATGACTCGACCAACAGCAACGTGGCCAAAACCAGCATGGCCGTGAATGACGCGACCCTCAACGATGACGCCGACTCGGTGACCCCGGCGTCGGTCGTCGGATCCATCATCGCCGCGTCATCCGCAGGCTCCATCACCCAGGTCTCCAACGTAGGGGGCTTCGAGGATCCCTCCATCCTTGGGATCTTTGACTCCGACTCCGGATCGGAAAACTCCGGCGACTTCCACACTGGATCCGGTCGCCATGTCGCGACCTACATGGAGAACGGCGTGGACGCCCCACCAGACCCATTCTCCACGCCGATCCTGCCGACTGCTACGGCAACGGAGGTCGAAGAACTCTGCCTGCGACTGGCGGACGCGGTCCGCAAGGAGAAGGCCGAGCGCGAAAAATTTCGCCTCGAGCAGTGAAAAGCGCAGGAACTCTCGCACTACCACCAACTCCGCATCAGGTCACGTCTGAACCCCACCGTTCAAGTCCGTGCCCTGAACTTTGACGACGAGAACGACCCGGCCCCCGTGGCCGATCGCGTGATCTGCGAGAACGCGCCACCAGGAGGAAGTGCTCGACCACCTCCAGGCGCGTCAGCAAACGGCGCTCCCCAGCACCGCCCGTCTGCACGCCCCCTCAAAACCAACCGAGGATCATGATCTCCGCGCAGGAGCGAGAAGCGAATGGCCTCCTACTGTTCTCCACTCTGATGGACAATGTCATCACGAGTCGAGCCACGGTCGATAACATCAACGTGACCGGGGAGGGCGCCCTGCAGATCCAGTACGCCAGGGCCCTACTCGCCAAGGCTGTCGAGCAGCAAGCTGCAGGAGCAGACTCGCGGGGACGCGTGTACTCCGGCTCATCTGGAAGCAGGGCGGCCTCGAGCGACCGCCCGACAATGGCAAACACCCTCAATTGCCCACCCCCGAGCCCCTGCAGCTCCAACCGTGACCCGCGAACGCAGCACTCTCCACCAATGACCCACGCTCGACGAAGAACATGGTCGCTGCCAATGGGCAGCTAGTCAACGCGCGGACCCACATCATCAACAACCAGAGCTGGTCTGCACGCCAGCCTGATGACCTGAGGCACACCCTCAACAATCGCCGCGATGGCGAGACAAGGGGATCGCTCAGCCGAGTCAGCCCCCAATGCTTCGGACCAATGATCCGAGGCAAAAAGTACCGGACAAACTTCAAAGTGCCGAAGGAGATCGAGAAGTACGACCCCTCGAACGACCCCTCCGTGTGGCTGGACACATACCTCATGGCGATGGGAATCTCCGGCCATACCGACCTGCTCGCCGCCCGCTACCTCCCCCTGATGATGGAGGGAGCCTGCCGACAATGGATCAACATCCTCCCCGCAGACAACATTGACTCCTAGGAGTAAATGCACGATGCCTTCGTTAGGCACTTCGAGGGCTCCTACACCCGAGCCACCACCATCGAGGACCTGGAGCGATGCGTCCAGGGACCACGCGAGTCGACCCGTAGCTGCGTCCAGCGGTGGCAGGACCTGTGGTACAACGCGGCCGGCATCCACCCGGACACCGTGATTCACTGCTTCAAGACCTCGTGCCGCTATGAGCCCTTGGTCGCCAAGCTTAAGCGGGTGTACAGAACACTTGAAAACATACCAGACCTCCTCGAGATTGCCAAACGATACGTGGAGGAGGACCCGAACCAAGAAACCGAAGACGAGTCGGGAGGACACCGCTGCACGAGTGTCCAAGACAACGGGAGACGACCCGAGCTACGCTACAGCAACACTCGCCTCACCGGCAAGCGTTGTGGTGATGGGCGAGTCGACTTTGTCGCCAACGCTGGCTACGCTCCGCGCGAGCCCAAGAGCTTCTGCCAGGACGCGGGATAGCGTCGGGATGGGGGCAATTACAAGGCGAAGCCGAGGTTCGACCCCGCGGCTCTCCTCAACTAGCCCTGTGTGTTCAACAGCAGGGAGGGGAAGCCCTCCACGCACACAACCGCCGACTGCCACTCACTGAGGGAGATCGAGAAGGCACGGTGCGCAAGGGAGGACCCCAACAACCACCTGCCTAACGGCGGGGCATTCGGCAATGACGTTGGGTCACTCCACACCTTCACCGGTTTGAGCACCAAGTTCAAGAAGAAGGTCATCGCCCATGTCGTCGCCTTCAACGTGGTGTCCCAGGTCGACGTCCTGCGCTTCCTCAACTGGTCCGAGCAGCGGATCACCTGGAGTCGCGAAGATCACTCGCCACGGATCAAATATCCGGGGCGAGTAGCCTTGCTGGTCAAGCCCAAGGTGGGAGACTACTGGCTCCCCAAGACGTTGATGGACGGCGGAAGCTCCATCAACATTCACTACCTGGACACGTTCAGGCGACTGCGGCTCCTGCAGTCGATGATTGAGACGACCTACACCACCTTCCACGGCATCGTCCCCGGTCGAAAGGTGTACCCGATCGGCAAGGTGACGTTGCCAGTCACCTTCGGCACTCCAGCAAACTTCCGCACCGAGCGGATCGTCTTCAAGTTAGTGCCCTTTAACAGCCCCTACCACTTCGTCTTGGGGTGGCAGACGTTTGCCAAGTTCATGGCGGCGCCCCACTATGTGTACAACGTGATGAAGCTTCCAGGGCCATGCGGCATCATCACCGTCCATGGCAACCCCGACATGGCTGCCGAGTGCGAGGCCAAAGGCGCCGAGCTCGCCGATGTCGTCATAGCGGCAGAAACCAACCACGCGGAGGAGCTCGCCAAGTACGCGAGCGGGGTCAACAATGACAACCCCACAATATTCAAGAATACCAACTCGGAGGGCGGCGGCTCCACCGCCTTCGAGGCAACGACGCACACTCGCACCGTCGAGCTGGTCCCCGGCAACCCTAGCCAGACAGTGACGATCGGGACGGGCATAAGCCTAGCATAGGAAGGCGCGCTCATCGAGTTCCTACGTGAGAATCGCGACATCCTCGTGTGGAAGCCATCCGACATGCCTGGTGTCCCGAGGGAACTCGCTGAGCACAAACTCAATGCCGACCCCAAAGCGTGACCCGTCAAACAGTCGCTGCGGCCCTTCAATGAAGAGCGCCGCCGAGCAATCGCCGAGGAGGTGTAGTGTCTACTCGCTGTAGGCTTCATTCGGCCAATCAAATACTCCAAGTGGCTGGCAAACCCAGTCCTGGTTGTGAAGAAAGTGGGACCTAGAGAATGTGTATCGACTACACAAACCTAAACAGCGCCTGCCCGAAGGAGCAGTTCGTCCTCTCGCGGATCGATCAACATCGACTCGACCGCGGGCTCGGAGTCGTTGTGCTTCCTTGACGCCTACTCTGGTTATAACGAGATCAAAATGGCCGCCGAGGACGAGGAGATGACGACGTTTATCATGCCACTCGGAGCATTCTGCTACACCGCTATGACCTTCGGCCTCAAGAACGCCGGGGTGACCTACTAGAGGTGCATGCAGGAGTTACTTGCGAGCCAAATTGGCCGCAACATCCACGTCTACATCGATGATGTGGTGGTGAAATCCACTCGCCAGGGCAATGTACTCGCCGACCTGGCAGAAACCTTCGCAAACCTGCGGAGGTACAAGATCAAGCTAAATCCAGGAAAGTGCACCTTCGGTGTACCTAATGGACAGTTGTTGGGGTACGTCGTCTCTAAGCGAGGGATCGAGGCGAACCCCACCAAGATCAACACGATCGCCCGGCTCGGCAAACCCGAGTGCCTGCACGACGTCCAGAAGTTGGCCGGGCGAGTCGCTGCTCTCAGTTGCTTCATCCCCTGGCTAGGCGAGAAGGTGATGCCCCTCTACCGCCTAATGTGCAAGAACCCCACGTTCTAGTGGGACAAGGAGGCAGATGACGCGCTCCACACACTCAAGGAGGTGCTACTCGCGGCCCCACTACTCGGCGCCCCCGTCGACAAGGAGCCCATGTTCTTCTACATCGCGGCCTCCGAGCGAGTCGTTAGCACCGTCATGGTCGTCGAATGAACAGAAGAAGGAAAGGAGCGCCCGGTGCAGCGACATGTATAGTACATCAGCGAAGTCCTCACCGAGTGATGCCAGCGCTACCCGCAGTACTAGAAACTGGTATATGCGGTCTTCAGAGCACAGTGGCGACTGCCGCATTACTTCCAAGATCACCCAATCACGGTCGTTTCCAATCAGATCATCCTCCATGGCCTGAAGCCGCGACTGCAAGTTCCCCTCGAGCGAACTCCCGAGTGCTGGGTCGAAGAGCTCCCCTCCGTCATCTTGGGCATCCACACCTCCATCAATAGATCGACAGGGTTCACCACCTTCTTCATGGTGTACGGTGCCGAGGCCGTCATGCCAACCGACCTCGAGCATGATTCACCGCGGGTGGTCAATTACGCAGAGGCCGACAACGAGCTCGCACGCCAGGACGGAGTCGACCAGCTCGACGAAGCACGCGACCTCGCTCGCTCCCGCACTGCCATCTACCAGCAAGGACTCCTCCACTACCACAGTCGGCGAGTAGGGACTCGCACCTTCCAGGAAGGTGATCTGGTACTACGCCTGATCCAGGAAAAGAAGGGCATGCACAAGCTCTCTCCCCCTTGGGAGGGACCATTCGCCATCTGGCGAGTCCTGGGCAACAACGCCTACTACCTCATAGACGTCCGAGGCGATGGAAAACTAGATGTCAAGCGGCCATGGAATGTAAACCTCCTACGGAAGTTCTATTCCTAGAACTCCAGACATGTACCTCCTACCCGCTATGAAATAAAGAAGATCGATTCGCACAAATTGTGTCCACTCACCATACCTTGTGCCATTCGCACTCTTAATAACAGCACTATGCTACTCGTGGAAGTCAACCCGTGGTTACGCGACTGGCACGGCCAAGTAGTGTGGTACGAGGGCACCGGAAAAACTCGGGCCTTGTACCGTCTACGAAAAAAGCCAACCCGGAGCCCCATCGGAATCGCCTCGCTCGACTGGCTTTCCGAGCCAAGACAACTGCATTCGCTTCCCACAGCGACCCAGTCCTCCACATCCTTGGTGCGGCGACTCGAACGGCTAAGTATCATGCTCCGGGACTGATACCAGTCCAAACAGGAGCGACTAGGGAAAACGCCAAGTATGAGAGCGCGTCCTGGACTCGCCATGCAACTGGTCCTACGGATCAGGTGGAGCGACGCACCTAATACAATATGCCCCGTCCTTACCTACCTCGGGCATGCGACTAGAACAGCCAAGTACCACGCTCGGGGACTCGGCCACCCGACCCCGTTCGCGCCCGGGAAAACGGCTAAGTACAGAGCACCCCCTGGAGTCGCCATGCGACTGGCTTTCCAAGCCATGGCGAGTCGACCGCAACTTACTAACAGTTTAAACTACATATACATAAAAACGAGATAAACCCCATAAAAGGGTGGACGTGCTCGGGGACTCGCACAACCAACAATCAAATAAAAAACATTGACAAAAGCATCCTTGCATTCCTTAAAAGTAGGAAAAATTGTTTGCTTACAAGGGTAGTTACATATTTGTTATAACTAACACCAGTTGGCAAACTATTCTATTCCGCAGGCTTCGATGACGAGGTGCCACCACTTCTATGATGGAGGATAAAGGGAACCCACGGGTTCGACGGGTACGTCGTGAGAGCACCCGCCATGGCCGCTCGGAACGGCTGTTCCACCTTGAAGTCACGGTGCGCCGGCTTGGGGTCGTTCGGGGTGACGACCGTCTCCTGGTACAGAATAAGGTCGCCCTGCACCCACACGCGGTCAGAGTACACTGCAGCCCGCTCGGTCATCTCCAACCCTTCGACGATCTCTACCGCGGCTGTCGATGAAGGGTACCCGCTGGTGACATCGTCAAGGTCGAAGTCGTCGGGTAAGTGTGTGAGCCCAAGGCTCAGCGCAGTCGCAGAACCACGACGAAAGGGCGACCGCGACATGAAGTCAACAACAGCCGGGGCCTTCTCCAGGTAGTTCCAGACTTTGATGAGGTTGCTAGGAATCACCTCTTTGGGCGAGATCTCCTGAAGATACGCATGAATGCAGGTCGCTGACAGAGCAGCATAGTCAACCAGCATGGTGACACATTTTCGCACGTCATATGACTGCGCTTCGGCAACATCATCTATGATCCTCCCTACAACACACAAGCAAAACAATAAGGAAGGCTCTAGCAAAACAAAGAGACTCGCACGCTCGGGGACTCGCCAAGGAACAGAAAGCTCACCAATCAACGGGCGACAGCGCTCCGTGATGATGTCCTGCATACCGGAAAGGTCATCCTGCAGACCGGTGACGAGTGCATCTGACATCTTCCGCTCAGAAGCAGCAGCAACGGCTACCTTGGCCCTCTCATCCACCGAGGTAGCCTCCACCTTTGCCTCCTTGAGCTCCCGCTCCAGGTCGGCGATTCGCTTCTCCGCGGCGCTCAAAGATGACTGCGCAGCCATTAGTTCACTCGTCGTGACCATACCTTGACGAGCCTTCTCCACCGCGGCTGCATGACCCTCTGCATCAATAAAACAATGAATACGAAGAAAGAAAGATCTACGACCAATAACAATAACAATGATCAATTACAGGCAGTCGCCTGAAGCTGCTCGTTCGTTCCTTGGACAACGAGGAGTTCCCTCTTCAGACGCTCCCGGATGGCAAGTCGCTCCGCCGACTCGCGCTGCAGACCCTGCACAACCATGGAAGCATTAGCAAGGAAATTCCTAAGTGCCTAGACGCTGAAATTCAGCGACTAGCCCCTTGGGGACTGGATAGAGAAAACATTCCTAAGTGCCTAGCCGCTGAAATTCAGTGACTAGCCACTCGGGGACTGGACATCGAAATTAATAAGGATCCGACCGCTGAAATTTAGCGATCAGATCCTTGGGGACTGGACATACCTAGATGGCGGCACCTAACATGCCGTGAAGCTCTGTTGCATCCACTGACGGGAGCACGACCGGAGTATGCCCGCGACGTTGCTCGACCTCCGTACCGACGACCTCAGGCACCTGTCTCGGTGGCGCTGACGCACTCGCCGCAGAGGCCTTCGCTACAATGCGAGGGAACGTCGCTACTGCAGCCCCAACACCACTCGAGGTCGGGCCCGCAGCCCCGGCTGACACCACGGTCTCCACCTGCTGCGACTCTACGTCCACCGTGGCCTTCGAGGCCTCATCCACTCCAATTGGAGCTTCGCTCAGGGTGACCGACGGTTCGTCCGAAACCGTGACGACCTCGTCGCCCTTTGACTTTTTAGCGCCTTCAACAGGCGTTGCGACTTCATCGCTCTTCCTCTTCTTCGAGGGATGAACCTGCCTCCCCGGGGCACCCAACGGGACCTTCTCCACCAAGGGATGGCCTATCTTTTTCACTCTAGTCCTGCAATATGGCAATATTAGCGAGTGCACTGGACAGAACATAAGGCGATTGGATAATTCAAAAAGGTACTCACTTGGAGACTAGGATGAAACGGACGCTGGTGCGAATACTCGCTGGCTTCTCCAATTCTGGCCCCAGCTTCCGGCTAAGACTTGTCTCCAGCATGCTTTGGACCCAGGTCACAGAGGGCTTCTTCGTGGACGATGCTGCGACAGGAGGCTCCGCGGCAGTCGCTGTGACCGTTCCCCTCGGCGGCAAGGCACCCGCGGATGGAGCAGCCTTGAGCCTTGTGAGGATGGTAAAGGGCGGAGGAAGTGATGCCAGTGGCACCTCACCCTCTACCACGGCCGCATCCGCCACCGCAGTCGCCTGTGCCGGCGCACCGGTCCCAGCTTCCTCGGCCGCGTCGGTAGCTTCGGAGCTACTCACAGACCGAGGTGGTGATGCTGCCTTGGTTGGCTCCTTCTTCTTCTTCTTTGGTGGTGGCGATTTCTTCTTCGACGGTGTAACCTCGCGCTGTGAGGTGTGTGCGGGGATCTCGTCATCTTCTTCGTCATGGGCCTCGAGGCTCTTGCTGCCCTTGAGGACGCGTTGTCGCTGCCCACGGGTCTTACAGACCGTGGGTGCGGCGACCTCCACGGCCTCATCGTCATCGTCATTGTCGTTGTCTTCGTCGCTGCCCCCGTCACTTCTGACACCGCCCTTGTCAGACGAATACTCGCTATCATCCTCGGCGGACTTGTTCGAGTTTTCATCGTCTGCAGGTGGAAGCCAACCTTCCACCACTTGGAACAAATGCAATGACAATATGTGATTAGCACGACCGCGACTACGAATCTGCGACTGTGAAGTGCACAAGAAAGAACGGACTTACTGTTGGAGGCTTGCGCTTTGTGGTGTAAGGGGCGACACCGACCTTCGCGTCTAGGTATTCTACCTCGGTGATTTTCTTCAAGGCCAGGGTGTAGTCATTGAGCCTCGACTCGGCAGAGCAGGACTTTGTCGGGTCATCCTTGCCCATATACTCATACATGTAGTGGGTGCGACTGGCCAGAGGCACTAGTCGCCATCCGAACCAGCAATTTTACAAATTGATGGTCTGGCGGCCCTTCTTCTTCAAGATGTGGATGGTCTGCAGCATCTCATCGACCACCATATGCTGATCAGTCGTGATCTTGGCGACTTGGAGCCGGCGCGGCTCGGGCCGGTCGGAAGAATACATCGGAAGCGCCACCTCGTCGCTTGGTGGTGACTCGGTCACGTAGAACCAATTCTTCTTCCACTCGTTTGCCGCCTTCTTCGGCAGCATCAGATCGAAGAACGAGGCCTTCGATTTCAACTCAAAGGTAAGGCCGCCCGCGACCAGCATCGGGCCGCCTGCCTCCTCGCGTCCGATCCTCCCTTTGAACAGATCTTGCCACAGGGGAAAATACGGCCGGCAGCCTAGGTAGCACTCGTAAAACGCCACAAAAATGGCGAGTTGCTCGATGCTGTGCGGCCCTATCCGACGGCTGGATGCCGTAGTAGGCGCAGAAGTGGTGAAAGAAGAGGGAGGTGGGGAATCCGAGCCCCCTTTCCAGATGGCTCGTGAAGCAAATGAATTCTCCCTCGCGCGGATCTGGCACCACTTCGCCGGCCGCGGGGATGCGCCATCTCCCGGCGTGGAGGATCCCCGCCTCCTCGAATGACTTCTGCAGCACTTTCGTGCACTTGGATCTTCCCCACGGTTCCGTCGGAGGCGCCATCAGTCGAAGGTTCAGGAGTTGTGGATCGCTCTGGGTCGCTCTGATTGCTAAGGAGCAATGGAAGACTGGGAGACGCGCGAGATCGGAGGAAATGTCAGGATAGCCGTGTGTCCCCTTCACTACCCTTATATAGCGCCAGTTACCCTCCATTCTCGGAAAGACATTACCGCGCGGTGATTACGCCGATATTACCGTTGGGTTACCCAACGGATAGTTTGACCAGTGTTGACGGTCCAACTTCGTCTGCTCGACTCGCTGGCTTCAGCGACTCGACGATTCGCCGACCAGATCGCCCTAGCTGCGATTCGACTTCTCGCCGACCTGATCACCATAGCAGTGATTTTGACTACTCGTCGACCCATTCGTTGTGCTGCGATTCGACTGGTCGCCGTTATTGCGACTAAGATAACAAGTTCCCTCTTTCATTCACGGAGTCCACCGCCAATTCGACTGGGCGTCCAAATTGGACCCGCTTACTCTGACTGCCAACGAACACCTACGACGAATCAACGACGGCCTCGGGGACTACTGATGGGGATAAGCCGAGTGGGGTAACCCAACAGGATGTTTCCTACTGGCCCAAGCTGCCAGCGAGTGGGCCTGCAGGACGGCGACTGGATCAAGGCTTAACAAGGAACCGAGCGACTGGAGGCTGGAGGCCCAGAAGCGTAGCTAGGCCCAGTCGTATTAGGTCAACTATCCTCTGAATCCTTAACTAATTCGGTTGTAGATCTGTATACCCTAGCGAGGTGAGACTATATAAACCTCCCTAGGGTACGCATAGTGGGAACGTTCTATCATACACCCCCTACGAATCGCCGCCTAGCCGTCGAGCTCGCCCTCTATACTCTCTCATCAATACAATCAAGCAGGAGTAGGTCTTTACCCTCCAGGGGGCGAACCTGGGTAAACCCTTGTGTCTCCGCCCTCATCTCGCACCGCAGATGGATGGCCGCCCTTGCCCCTCATTCTACTACTCGCTGCCGATTGCAGCATCTGCCGTGGCCATTCCCACGACATCATTGTTAGGATCCAAAGGCCCCGAAGTGACAGAGATTGGGACAAACTGAGGGGATGGCTGTGATGTGAGGATCACATGTGTTCACGGAGTGTTAATGCTTTGCTCCGGTGCTCTATTAAAATGAGAACCCTAATTGCCAGTAGTTCCCTTGAGGCCCCGCTGCAACGGGCTAGCAGGACAAAAGATGTCGTGCAAGTTCTCATTACCAGCATGCATGACTATATATGGAGCACATTCCTATGCTTGTTTAGTACTTGGATGCTTATTCTTATTTATCTGCAATTGCCCTAGATCTTGAAGTTACATGTTTAGACTCGTCCATGCAATGCCTGTCCATCCATCCCTATGCCTACAACGCTCATATACTATTGTTTGCTACTACTGTTACTATTGCTGATGTTGCTTTGCTGTTGTTACTACAAACTGTTGTTACTGATAAACTTCTATGAGCAAGAACTATTTCCAGGTGCAGCTGAATTGACAACTCAGTTGTTAAGGCTTGCAACAAAATCATCATGCGTCTTTGCCATCTTCAAGTCTTTCTTGCCTACCTCACCACTACCTCTCGCTTGGCCTTCTCGACTTGATACAACCCTAGATGCCTACACCTCCCTCCTTCCCCACACAAGCTTGGACCTAGGCGCCACTAGATTCTTCTTCTCAACTCTTGCTGGAACCTTGTATTGCTTAACATGAAACTGCTTTGCATGCCCCTACAAAAGATGAGTACTTCCTAGACCACACAACTGACAATCATGTCCTTCCTTTCCTTTGTGAATACGCACTTCTATCCCAACAAAACTCCTCACAAGTGTTCTAACAGACCTACTCTTGTTTATCCACGGCACCACATGCACTGGAACATGATGAGCACAAATATCACCAGTCTGAACACATGTGTCAATAGAAACTGGCATCACAACACATGCTGCAACATTCTTCATCTCATCAATAAGAGGCTATACTATCGAAGCCCTGGCAACCGGGGTTCCGCGTCCCCATGGTGAACAAGCTCTGTGCCATGGGAATCTTCGCCCTCGTAAGGTGGTCTGCTTCCATATGAGACCCAACCGAGTAGGCATTGTGAGGCATCCGCCTCGCGTGAGAATGAACCTCTAGAGGTAACGCCTCTCGAGGGAGACTGCTACAACATCATGTGACGCCTTCGAGCCTCAGATAACTTCGAGTGTGTCTGGGGTATAACAGTAACTTCGTTGGAAGGAGTACGAACTACGGCCTCGACAGGAAGCACAGTGCTTCCATGGAGTTGTCCGCCTTGCTAAAGAAGACTCAGTCCACCCTCCTTTCGTAGGGAAGGCTCCCCCATGCGCCATTTTGGTGAAAGGGGGAAAAGAAGAGAGCACCGGATGAAGACAAGCGTCACTGACAAAGGGCGCTTTATAGGAGGACGGAGTGGAGCACGGCGAGCTGGACGAAGTCCATGTAAAGTAGTCTCCTAAGTCGGGATCTCGAGGGGGGCACTATGGACGCCCTTCCCGCCCAAGGGCTAGAAGAGGCCCAACGCCGACCTATATAAGGTACCCTTATCCTACCTTAGAAAGGATAGATCCCCTGTGATCTAAACCCTAGACATTCAACCTCCATTCTACCCTCGTGAAACCAAGTGAGCAATAAAACAAAGCAGGAGTAGGGGATTTACCACCTCATGAGGGTCCCGAACCTGGGTAAAAAAACCTTTGTCATCTCCTTGTCGTAGTTCTTGCTCCGCCGTCACCACCATCGCCGAGGTTCCATGAGAACGCGTTTTCAGCCCCCTCTCAAACCAAGGGATCGTTGGACCCTAGTTCCTTCACGGGACAAATCTATGACATTTGGCGTGCAAAGTAGGGGGCTGAGGCGCTCTTCCAAGACCTTCACCAACCTTGGCCACATGTCAAATCGCATCGAGACCCGCACCACGCATGCGCTCCATCGCGAGATGAGCAAGGCCCAGACGAAGCCGACTCCGGACGCGCCTCCTCCGAGCAGGACCCGTTGACCGAGGATGACAGAGGCTCTACCTACCATCCATTGAGGGAATCCATTTCCTCCTTGTGTGGCGCCACCTCGCTCTCCCACACCGTGTCCTCGCACGGCCACGATGAGCGTCTCACACACGAGGCCACCAAGGGCATGGTGCAGGAGCTCCAGGATCACCCATTGCCCGAGCCAGGCAAGGAGAGGTGGTGCAACCGGATCGCCAATCTCCTCGATGTCTCCATGCTCTCCCCGTGGGAGCAAGGCTCGAGGGAAGGATCAGGCACTAGGGGATAGGGGATCACGGCCGGCCCAGCGTCATGATGGAGCCCTCGCGCCCGACTAGGTGACCCTGACGGCGGCTAATAGCTGCCATGTCATCTCACCCCCTGCGGTCGCAATGCCTCCGCGCGTGCAAGGACCATCTCACTGAAGAAATCGCTGCTACGGGCCAGAAGAACCGTGCGGACCTCATCAATGGCAAGGTGGTGTAGGTAAACCGCTGCCTCGCCCTCACAAAGGCGCTCCCCCGTGTGGTCTGGCCGCACAAGTTACACTCGGAGACGCATGCGTGCTACGATGGAACGACCAACCTATGTGAGTTCTTGCAGCTCTACACCACGGGCATCGAGGCCACGAGATGCGACGACCGCATCATTGCTAACTGGTTTACCCTGTGCCTGAAGCAGACGGCCAGCACTTGGCTGATGAACCTTTCGGAGGAATCCATTGACTTGTGGGCCGAGATCATCTCCATATTCATCACGAACTTCAAGTGGAACTACGAGCGCCCGCTCACATACTTTGACCTCTACCAGGTGCGCCCGCAACCTAGAGAGACCCTCTTCAAGTTCCTGCAGAGGTTCAGCCGAGTTTGCAACAAATTCCCCAAGATCTCGGACTCCAACATCATCACTGCCTTCTCCGAGGGCGCCAAGGAAGTCAAGATGAGGGAGAAGATCGGCATCTAAGGCGAGAACCTCACCATGGTTGCCGAGCTCTTATTCATGGCTAAGAAGTACGCCAAGGCGGAGGCGGGGCGGATGTTCAGCCTCACCGAGGGAGAAATCGCCCCCAAGGCCCCGAGCTCATCCAAGAGCAAGGACAAAGACTCAAAGCGCAAGACCGCCATTGTCCTGGCTGCAGAACCAGACCAAAAGAGCCCTCGCGAGGAGCATGGCGAGGGGGAGTGAAACAACATCACATACTATCACTTCCACAAGAGGAGTGAACACCCCACCGACGACTACTACGAGCTCAAGAAGCTCTACAACATGCATAGCAACCAGAGAAGGGGAAGGCCTGGTGGAAAGCATGGCAGGGAGAGAGGTGGACACCATGGAGGCGAGCGCTGGAACAAGAACTCTGGAGGCCGCGAAGTGCCCCAGACAGGCCACCATGTCAATGCCGTGCAACAGCTCCCCCCGCAGTCTAAGAAGGGTCGTGTGGAGGACCCTGGGGGCTACCAAGTGCCGCAGGAGCTGCCGCCTGCATCCTCGGCAGATCCCAGGCCTCGGTGCCCAACCAACACTTGAAGCTTCTCACTCGCGAGGTTGTCGCCGTCAGTCCAGGAGTCTCGCCCCCAAAGCTCAGGTGGTCTCAGTACCCTATCACCTTCGACGCTCGTGACCACCCCATCTCCACCATCCCATAGGCACTCTCCCCATGATCTTCACCCCCACCATAAACAACATCACAATCGTGAAGAATCTCATCGATGGAGGCATTGGCCTAAACATGATCTCCACCAAGACTTTCGCCTAGCTATAACTTCCCTACGATAGGCTGATACTGACCATGTCGTTCTTCGGGGTGACAGACGGAACCACCATACCCATCGGGCAGTTGCGCCTCTCCTTCACGTTCGGGACGTGCGACAACTACCGCACCGAGCTCATCGGCTTTGATGTGGCTCAGATCGAGCTCCCCTATAAATTCATCCTTGGCTACCCCGCGCTGGCCAAGTTCATGGTTCCCACTCACCATGCCTATAACATCCTCAAGATGCCCGGAGGTAACGGCGAAACTATCACAGTCCACTGCGACGAAGTGGAGGCCCTGCGCTCCCTCGAGCATGCCTATAAGACAGTGGCCTATGCCTACCCTGAGGACGTGGATGCACTAGATTAGGTCAGGGTCTCTACGAGGAGGAGGCAAATGGTTGCTCAGAAGAGCGCCCTGGACAAGAGGGCGACGTCCGCGATGTACCCACCTCGCAAGGGGTAGGGAGAGATCAGCACCCGAACCTTTTAGCGGATCCTGGCACCGTACCTGTCTTGTGCGATTACTGAAGAGTCTCCCGAGGGAGACCTCGACCCAGGGGCTCCATTCTTCCCGATGGACTGCACCCGGCACGTGGACAACAACGGCAGCCCTCCAGAGGGCCGCTAGGCTAGCGGCCGAGTAGGAGCTCATGGCAGCGGGAAGGTGGACAAGCCTCTCCAAGCAAAGCGCCTACTACCTTCGATCCGGATTCATGGATGTAGTATAATAGCTTTTTCCCTAGAATACCTAGGTTTAATCAAACCTTGGAAAGCAATGCTACAATGAAATAAATAAGGAGACGTCTACAAGGCTTTTTTTCTTCGTTTTACCTTAGTTTACCGGACCAATCTAGTTTACTTTTTATAGTGGGTTGAACCAATGGATGGAGATAGGCCAGGGTTGAATATCCACCTACAGTTGCACATCATATGTGATAAAAGATAATAATAATAAGCAAAGTCATGTGTAATGTTTGAATGGAGATAATATCTTGTGGGCAACACATCCTAATATACTAGATCCCCCATGATGCAGCGAGCATAGAAATAGACTTTTAATCCAACCGAGTGCACACCGAAGCCACGGGCTACAAACGATTATTAAGTGAAGAACACGTATTAAAGCATTAAGTGGTGATGTTGTTATGATCCCGAATGGGTCGCTAAGCAAAGACCGTCCTACCCTTTTTGTCACTAGGGTTCCTATGAGATTGCCGCTAGCAAAGTATCTCACCTTAAGCCTTTACAAATCAATTGGATTTTGGGTACCTACAAGTCCAAAAATCGAGACAAGAGACAAAGAAAAAAAGATACAAATCTCAATTTTAAACAAAATACAATGCTCCCATGATTAGATGCACATAGTTTCTGCGAGGTTTACCCCCAACCCGTAACCTTGAGGAGTACTCACTCATAACGAATAGATCAAGGATAGAAAACATTGTGCAAAATACTTAGATTGAAATCGAATATTCTTACAATGGTTGCCAAATCACAAGGATATCTAGAATAAAAAGCAATATCTATGGCTAGTGGAGGGATGGATGGTGGAGTGGATGAACAATGGCGTGGATCTCCTTTGGTGGTGTTGTGATGAAATTTGAGAATGGCGGCTCTCTAGGCGGCAGCTGGAGCCTCAAAATATATAGGCGTCTTCACAAAGGTTCTAGGGTTTGACGAGATGAAGCCGTCGGCACCCCATACGGGCGGGCCGTACGAATGTGTTTTGCCCGTACTGTAGGTCGTTACGCATACTGACGCCAGGAATTTGCTTCCCAATTACTTGACCATGTGGGCTTCCTCAAATTCCTTCATTATGACTCTTGATTTCGCATTAAAACCCGTGATTTCCTACACAACATAATTTAAAGAAAGGTTTTGCATTTCTTTGCAATTATTAGTCATTAGTGGCAACGATCGAGAGTTTCTTGTCAATTCCTTTACTAATAAATTATGTTTAAACACAGAGAAAGATGGAAAATTCTAGATCCATCAACTTACCCAAATCTCAAACCTTGATCGCCCTTGAGAATAATAAACAAAAGAACTATAAGGAATTCAGAGTATAAACTTGAAACAACGAGAATAAGAATTCACTTAAGGTTGGCAGTCATATGTGCATAACACTTCATTCATTTGCGAGGCTTATCAAAGTTAGAGAGATGACAAGAGCACTATACAAGCTTCTGCAATTAAAGAAAATCAAAGTAGATTTTAATATTAATATGAATAACTAGAACTGTAGCAATCAATCCAATTCTTATAGTTAACTCTTAGCTTGCCAAGGGACACTAGGATGTGTAAATGGTATGATTGAGTAAGAGAGTTTCATGTCCTAAGTAGTATAACAATGAAGTGTCTTATTTACACCCACATCAATAAATCGAGTCTATTAAAAACACTTCTAATCCAATCATTGTCTTTCAAGAAATGCCAAGGACTTTTATGTGGATCTTCTAAGATATATTTTTCTTTTCATTATTTTCAAGGACTGTTGGCTGTTTCTTTTGCAAGTGCCTGCATAATCTTTGAGAATACCAATACTTTTGCCCATGCATTGACACTGATGCCAATCATGTCATCAACCCTCATAGCCGAAATCCGGGGTTATACCATAGATTGTTCAAAAGCTAGCGGAGTTGTTGGCATCCCAAAGGTGTGCACTAGGAACATAAATAGAAGAATTTTTTCTTTCTCTTTCTTTTTTATGAGCTAGTACCACAGTTTGATCCACAAATTTAGCTTTGGCATGCATCACAATTACCACTAGACTTATTTCAATCAAACAACTTCTTTCAAGAGTGTCGTCAAGACTATCAAAATATCTATGGGGTTAAGTATCTTCAAGGGTATACTCTCAAGACAATCATTCATCAAACATGTCGTAAATTTTAGACTTTTTCTTATTGTACTTGTTTGGCATTATTATTTCCAAGGAAAGACTCGGTTAGCTAAAATAACTAGAGCAAGATCTTCAACATCTAACCATCATACTAATAAAAATCTTTAATTTAACTAAATTAAATTACTCCCACAGGTATAGCATCTTAGCAAATCGACTACCTAAGAAAAACAACTCAAACTTCAAAAGTGGGAGACATAGGACATACTTCTCATAAGCGACTTCATGATTCTCTTCCTTATAGGGATGTGTTCCTTCAAAAACTCAAACACGATTACTCTCGTAATAATATAAAAGAAAAGATGCAAAGTTCAAATCCACATTTACGAAAAAAGGAAAAAAGAAAAATATTTTTGTATTTTTGAGGAAAGGGATTAAAGAATAGAAAAGAACTTGCGACCAAGCAAGGGTTCTAAGAAAATAAAAACAAACAAATAAAACAAAAGCAAAGGAAAAAAAGCAAAGTGTTTTTACAAGCCAACACGAGTGTTTCAAAGCTCCCAAAGAGATGGAGTACAACCACATTATTACACAAATAAATTTGCAAGGGGAACACATCCCCAAGCTCGGGCTTTTGCAGGCCCCTTTGTTGCTCATTGTGGTGGCAGTGGATAATTTCCCATGTTCCATTGGACGTGCCAATTTTGGAACTGGGTGTTGAGGCTTGCAGTAGCATCTCGAAGGTTCATGGAGAGGTTGTTCATGCTTTGGATATTTCCTTCGAGTGCGTAGATTTATTCATAGGTGGTGTAGTAGTTTGGTGGCTGCTCATATTGTTCGAGTTCTTCTTGTTCTACTTCTTCATCTTCTCCTCCCATGGGTATCTCTTGTTGGGGTACATTAGCCTCAACCTGCACGTCACAACACAAACGTCCCTCCTAGATAGTGAGAAGACCATTAGGAAAAGGAGCTGGGATCAAGTGATCTGCTCCAGGTATATCAAGGAAATATCTACCATGAGTTTTGGAGACCATACCACATGCTCTTAGAGTAGGGACACCGAGACAGTTACTTCCTACCAACGGTTGGATATTACCTAGGTTGATGTGAAGTGCATGTGCAAGGACGGTCACAACTCCGCCTTCGCATATGGGTCCACGAGATTGAAGAGCCTGTTGCTTAAGGTAAAACACAAGCAAAGCATCCAAGTTTGGCATTAAATTACAATTAACAATAACAGATTTAGCGAGGATCAACATGTCCTCCTAATTAAAACTACTAAACTCACCACGTGCTAGCAAGGTGTTAGCAATCACATAAAATAAATAGTGAATAGCAGGATGATCAATTTGGTTTCCCTTGGGTGTGTTTCCATGAATTATGTCAACACCCGGATTTTTAATCCCAGATGCCTGTTATGCCATACATCGCAATCCCAGGATTACCATTTTTGCGAGACATAACAGATTTGGATACCACAGTACATCATCCATTACAAACCATACATAAGATCTTACACAAATAAGGATCTCATGATCCAGTTCTTAATACAACTCAAGCAGCGGAAATACGTAATAATAAAAGTAGCGTAGGCGAAGCTCCATATTCGGGGTCACAGGCAATGCTGATGATGGGAGATGATCCTAGTTGTCTTAACCTTCCTGGGGTCCTTCGTCCTGGTACTCCTCTTCATAGTCTGGCCATGGGGATAGCTAGGGAAAAAGGCATGAATACTCTTTAAGTACTCGCAAACTAATACTAACAAGTGAAGGGGTTTTTGTATTAGGACACTAAGCTCTAGGGTTGTTTTGCAAAAAGCCAGATTCATCTCTACTAAGTTCAGAAGCAAGAAAAGCTAGTTGAAGTTTTATAACACCTAAGTGGGAACTTGTATTTCATATACAACTCTGTTGTGGTCAAGTCAAAATCTCAATTCATTTCATAAGTCATTTTGAAAACATCTGACGAGGGAATAGTATGGCCACTCCAACTGTCCATAACCGCGGATGCGGCTATTCGAATAGTTTGACACTCTGCAGAGATTGTACACTTTCACCACAACATTCGATACATCCGCCAGGAACAAATCCTGAATTCACCATACTCAGTATGCGGATAATCAATCCTAACCTTTCAATTACACGCCCTAGTATAAGCACCTCTCCTGTGAGTTTGGCCTCCCAACCATGAACAACTGTCATCTTGGAGTGCCGCATGTGGACAATCTTCACAAGGTAGCCTCAGCTCAGACCTTGGCCGTGAGGGAACCCATACTAAGGTATATAAGTTTCCAGTCAAGCCCTACCCAATTCTCAGGTATTGTGGTTGTACGGTAAAATTGGAATGGTATCGCATCCAGACAACCATCAGTTTTATAAAGGGCTAAGGCTCATGCCTTAACATTTTCATCATCCAAATCATCTGGTGTTCGGAAACACATGTCAAAACATCTCAGTAGAATGACTCATCATTCTAAGTTTTTCATAACCATTTTCACCAAGTATTCCCATCTAAAGTTGGTCAAGTTTTATGCTTAGCACTAGCATCTACAAGTGGGGGTGAGTACTAATGAGGGGTGGTAAACAAGTGAAGTTTTAACTAAGTACAATCTCATGCCTTAGGATGACATCAAGATTTTCTAGCTTAGGCCAAATTTAATGATCTTTATGCAACCTTTCGTTATCTTTCTAATATCTATAATTCACTATGTAACTCCAAGAGAAAGCTTTGATAAAGTATAAAGCTTGCAAATAAAACTAGGATTGGGTATCATCAAATGTGTCTAACCAAACATGCTTAGTGCATTTCATAGTTTATCTAACTTTCATAATTGCAAGTGTTAGCTTGCACATTCAACTAGTAGTATTAGGCTTGCCTTGTGCAGAGCAGTGGTTGAAGTTCTCCTCGGCTTCTTCTTCGTAGTATCCTCCTTCCTCCTCGTATCCTTGGTTGGTACTAGCGTCTATAAATAAATACGAGGTACACAATCACCAAATAATACTTAACTACTTTCAGTCATCACACAAAAGGGTTCTATAGATGATCTAGCATCATCACTAACATTCAAGATTAAAGCCTTTATCTTATTTATTTTATTTTTAGAAAATTAATTTCTAGTCATTGAAAAACTACTTAAGATTTAATATTCTCCAACTCAAACATGGGATCATGTTGACACATGTCATCACCACATATTTCAGTACATGGGAATGTGATCTAAAGTGGTGTCACAATTTAATAGGGTTTACTCTTTTATTTTAAATAAAATAAAGTGACTAGAAATGCCTATGTGGCATTCTTTTATTACTTGAACATTATTTCCATAAGTAAACCCATATGTTTTTATATATTCTGAAAGGTATTATCAAATGTGATTTTTGTGAGTTGGAATCAACTCAAAAGCTATTATGGTTGAAATTTGAAAAATGATCGAATGCAGAGCTTCTGACTTGTTATTTTTACTAGGGTTGATCTATAGATCCAAATGATTTGAATCCAACGGTCTTGGATTAAGCATTTCAACACTTTTCTAACAAAATTGGTTTCATGCAATTTGGTTCACTAAATCGAGCTGGGTTGATTTTTGAAACTAGGTACAGAACTGAGTTTGAATATAAATAGAAAAAGCTAAATTCAAACGAGTGGGCTACGCGGGAAGGGTTATTGGGACGGCCGAGTGTCACTCCGCAGCGCAGGGCGCAACTGACAGGGGGTCTACTGGTCAGTGGCTCATAAAACACGAAGCGGTACGGGCGATGTGGTGCGTTGGATTAGAAGTGAGATCAACGGCTGAGGGTCGTTGTCGACAATGAACAAGTCACCGGCGAGCTCGAACCCTAGCGGCTCGGTGGGGGTGCATAGGGGGCATACTGGGGCGTCTTTCCCGCCCAAAACAAAATAGACCCCTAGAGTCGACCCCTAGTTAGCGTTAAGTGATAACCACCCCTTCAACTCCAAATCATGGACTCTGCAAGAAGGACGACACGCGGCACTTCTCCAGAATCAGAAGGACTTCATGAAAGTCCTTCGTCCCAAGATCGACCGTCAAGCCAAGACCCCCCTGGTGCATCAAGACCCTGAAGAAAGAAAAGTCGACCCCGAGGCGAAGAAGCAAAGAAGAATCAACCTGCCGTCTCGCCTCAAGAAGGAAGTACCCCTTCGACGTTAAACCTACCTAGACTTGTCCTAAGGAGAAAAGACTGCGTCTTTTCCACTCGTTTCATCCAAATACCCCAAGCCTGAAGCCCCTCTGCTCCAAACCATGACTAACCACGTTGGGTTTCGGCAAAACCCATTAGAGCCTTATAACTTCCACCGCTGAAATTATTAAGAGGATGTTATCACCCGAACCCTACTCCTCCCTAATCTCGGGACAAGATTATTTTAAGGGGGAAAGGTCTGTAACATGCCAATTTCAGCAACCCTGATTAAATGTCCAAAAGGCAAAAATCAGGGGGAACAAAAACTTTTTCTTGCATTGTGTGCTTACTTGTTTGCTTGTGCCCAAGCAACTGCTGGTGTATTAGTTATGTGCTCCTCATCTCAACACTAGTTTACAAAAACTATTTCACAAAAGATAAGTCTTGCCTCATATTTCATATTCTCAAATGTTCTGGCATTTCAAAAACCTGAGCCAAGATGACTTCGACACAACCAAATACTTCACTAGCTTCTATTGCCAAAACTATGGAGACATATATATACTCTCCTTATGTTCTCAAGACAGAACCTTCAACTACTCTTATCCCTAGTTTTTCCCAAAAACTTTATTAAAACCGTTTCATCTCAATCTTGGTAGAGATACCAAGATGGTACTTATCTTACTTCAAAGCAAAACCCCTTTTCAACATACCCATCCTTACCTCAAGCTAGGCTTGATGGTAACCCTAGTGGTAGTTAGATAAGTAGAAAGATGAATTGCCTTGATCTGTTGTCTGATGAATTGCCTTGATCTGCTGATTGCCTTGTCTGCTTAGGAACTAGAGTGAGCTAGTCTAGTAGCTAAACCATTAGGACCCCAATCCTTGTTTGTGATCATCAATCTCAAGCAAGCACCCAAGTCTGGATCTATCCTAAGCCACTAAAGTGCCCCTCTCATCTCCTGCTCAGATCAAACCCAGGATAATCCCTCTGGATGGTTTCCAACTCAGTGGAGAACCAATCTGAGCATGAATCCTATCGACCTAGTTATTACCTCAACATCATCTCCTTGATCATGAGATTGGAACCTGGCATCCTCTCATAAGATTCTACACTTGCACTCTAGTCCAAAACCCTAAATCTGCCAAAATGGCAAGTCTGGATTTCTTATCTAGATTCAATCTCTGGAGCTCTACCTCTTCCAACCTATGTGCATTCTTGAGAATTTACTTGAACCATATTGTAGTACATATTTAGTACTACCAAATGACACTCTTGACCATGTCTAAGCCATTATATCTCCCACTCATCCATGATGGTTTTGTAGTCAAGATAATAATCTTTTCTGCAAATCTTATCATCTTGCCTACTTTGGCAGAAGCTCATATCCATATGCCACCTCCCCTTGAACAAATCCTTGCATGATTATCATCTACTAACCATTTACTATCAACCCCCAATTCTATTGTTTCCATTGGAGCCTTGTGCTTCTTAAACCCAGATGGTTTAGGAGGCTACCTGATGTATCTGCTATGGCAGCCTTATTTTCAACAAAGTTTGCCATATCTCCTAGATCACCTCAAATTCAACCAAGCTCAAATCTTTCTTCCATGACCATATATATGACTTGGTATATCCATCCATATACCCCTTGTACCAAGGTGAGCTCTGAGCTCCCTAATCCAACCCTGTTTAGGTGGCATCAGGATAACTAAACCCTAGATCCTCACTTATCTAGTTTCCATCCTTTCCACCACTTTTCTTCAAAACCAAGGTTGACCCTTATGCCTACATCAAGTTTACATCATCTACCTTGGATATAAGCATCTCCAAATAATTACCAAAATTATTTGGATTATTAAAATATTTTATTTTCTTTACTTACCAATTTCTCAACAACCTTGTCTTCAATGGCAAATTTGCTTTTCTCCAAATCACCTTGCCAAATCAAGGCACATTTGATGCCTATTTATCATATCCCATCTTTCCAACTCAAAAATAAATATTTTTGAGATTCTTTATTATTTCTTTTTGCCCTTTTTCTCAAATGGCAGAAACAAGAAATATTTCCCCAAAAATACTTTTACATCTCAATAAATTCCAAATAAATTCTCCAAGGTGTATTTTGGTATTCAGTACCATCTCACATAAAAAACCAACCTTGACTAATGTAAAAATATTATTTTAGATTCCATAACCTATTTCTACACTATTTGAATAAATGAGATTAAGTGGACTTTTATTCATCTTAAAAATCCCAAATAAATCTTGGAGGTGTAAAATGACCATACTCATCTACCAGCACCCTTATCTCATCTTGTCAAGGACAAAATTCAAAACTCTATATCATAAGCATGGCAATGGATAAATTAGACCCTTGATCGAAACATGGTTAAGGCCTATCTAAAAATCACCCAAACTTGCACAACAATGTACCACAGCACCCAGAATTTAGCCCTGGTCGTGGCACTGTAGATCTACAGTGCCCAAACTCTCTCTTTGTCTCATAGTGCTTGGCAACCAAGAATTTAAGAGGGAGACAAGCTTGTCTTGCCCCTCAACTCATTACAACAACTACCCCACCTCCTCCCTGTCTACAACCAAACCAGAAACCACCTAGACCCCTCTCTCATGCCCACAACAACTGCCCTCCCATGGTATCCCCCTCTCCTTATCCACCATTGGCATAGTCCATTATGGACCATACTCCCTTGGTTTATAAAGCTAGAGCACCTCCCATCTCGCCCCTGCACCTCATTCGTCCCCCACAGCCTCACCAACCTCTCCCCGAGGTCGTCCTCCCTCCTCTCCCTCTCTAATGGCCAGAGGAGGAAAAACCTCTCCCTTCGGCCATGGATGAGTTTGAGCTCGTGGATCTCTCTCCTCTGCCCTCCTCCCTCTCTGCATGTGCCCATGTCAAGATCTCCTCTCTCCTCTGCATATAACTCTGCTACTTGTTTGGCTCAGGACCGCTCCAATAGGCGTCACCACCGAGCCTCCCGAGCGCCTCCCATGGTCGCGGTAGCACGGGCTCCCCCCTGTCGCTAGATCCACCCTTGCCGCCCCTCGTCGGACTTGTCATCGCCGCCGCGTCCACTCTACCGTTTCCCCGTTGCCGGCGAGGCTTCCAGAGGCGCCGCCGAGCCTCTCCATTCCCTTCTAGGGTTCCAGCCCACCAGCCAAGGTCACGAGGTAGGCCATGGCTTGCGGTCGTTGATCTCCTCTAGACCGAACAGCCAGCGTCGCCCGGTACCCCTTCAGCGAGGTGGGCCGTGGGCTGGTGCGCCTTTCCCTGCGGATCCCCTCCATTTTCCGTGTAGGCGGTGCCGCCTTGATGGTCCGGTCTCTCTTCCCGCGACCCAGACCGCACAGGTCCGACCTATCTCCCTCTCTGTTCTTTATCCTTTTATTTTGGATCTGCAGAATACCTGTTCGATTTAATTCGAAACAAAAATGAAAAATATCTTAATATGATTAGATCTGAATATTTGCCAAGCACCCAGATGTGTTCTTAAACATGCAGTGCCTCTATTTTTGCTAGATTATTTCTGGATGTTTTCCATTAATTAATTTACCACAGGGTATCCCTTGAGTTCATAAAACCTTTCAGATAATTTGGTTAACCCAAATGGGGTGAAACCAATTTCCTCTAGATAGTATTGAAACTACAAAACCTCTAGACCTGGTCCCTTGCCAAGGTGGACTATGGTTTACCAGTAACAAAAATAAAAAATTAAGGCCATTTCTTCCTTGGCAAAATTTTCTAGGCAAAACCCAAAATGGTTTTGACCTAATTCCAACTCCCACAAAACCTCCGTACCAATAAGTACCAAAAACTAGGAGCCCAAGATTTATTGAGCCTTTATTAAATTATGGTGAACTAAACAATTGTGTGAATAGTTTATTCACTATTTAAACCACTAAAATTGTTCTGTAACTCCAAAAAGGGTGATTCCAATTTATTCAGAAAGGTATTATAATTACCTAACCAGTACCCTTGGAATCACACCAAAATCTTCTGTAGGTTTAATCTTATGAAAAAGACAAATCTTATCCAATATTGTCTTTGGGAATTTCCCAAGGGCATTCTGTTAATTTGTTTGAGATGATTCCAACTCCTCTTGAACCATTCCATCAAATACTATCTAATCACCCAAGGAAATAATTTTTGGAACTCTAGAACAGTTTTGGTGAATTAAATCCTAAAACTAGAGTTTTAATTACTATAGAATTCGCTATAAATCATTGGTAATTGATAAAATAGTGAAACCAATTTTGTTGGCTTCATTTTATCAATACCTATTTGAGGGTATTATGTTGCACATTGATCTCATACATAACTTGGCCTTGTTCAAAAAACCCTCTATCTAGGTAGCTTTGGACTATAATTCTTAAATAGAAAACCCACTAATACAACCAAAGCATTTCCTTTGTATCCTCAACCATGTATCACATCCTTAATGATCTATCAAATTGTTTTGTCATTTTTTTGCTGAATGAATTGGTTTTTGTATGCAATGTATTGATGTGGTAATTGTTTGTGTGCATGTATGCTCGATAACGGCGATAATTGCGATTAGGTGACACAGAGAAGAATGAAGCCTCGGGAATTTCTTATTATGATCATATTGGTTTCTGGCATTCTAAAGATGTCACGGGACATCTCGCGGGTCACAGGCAAGCCACCTTCTAGCTCAGACACGTTGTCCTACTATTTTACGTATGCATGTTTTACTTACCCGTTTATGCAAATTGCATCGTTTTACTATATTATATTATGTGGGGAATGTTTGGCTCCTTCATACCATTACCCCTTAGTACCATTCGGTACAACCCATATTGATGATACCTACCTGCCACGTAGTATGGTAGATGGTGTTTAACACCATAACCCCTTGGAGACCCCGTTTAGCCTAAGCAAAAGTGTAGGATGGGAAGACCCCGGGAAAAGACTTACAAAAATGTTTGATGAGAAAACCTTGGTGAGGCTTGGCCTATCAAGTGGTTTGGAAAATGAGAAAGGTTTTGGCTTTACAAAATGGTCGGACCAAGGATGGAGGAAAAATGTTTACGAAAATGCACCCGGTTCTTTGTAGTTTTGCTAGAACAACTAACCCGTGCAACCACATTACTCTAGAATGGGACGGGTCTGGGCTGGAAGTTGTCTAACCCGGTATAGGTGTCTCAAACTACTACGGGGGAGAACAAATCCCTAGAGGCTGGGCTTTCTCCTGTAAAGGCCCATGTGAAACATCGGCCTGGAGAAGGTAAATACCGTCTAAATGGCGGCCAGACGATACTATGAACCCCTCATTGAAAGTGCACACCCTGTGGGGTGCAAAACGCGCTCCGGTTGGCTTGTGACTATATAGGGCATCCTATTTTTGAGGGGGTTAACTTCATAGGGTAGGCACTTGTATCGAAGAGGGAATTCGGAAGGTCTTGATCGGTTATTCGACCCACGATCAGTGTAGATCAGGGACAGGTAGTCGGATGATGTGGGTAAAGTGTACAACCTCTGCAGAGTGTAAATCTATTCGAATAGACGTGTCAACGGTCATGGACGGTTGGGAAGGTTGCTGTAGAGCGGTGTTGGTTTTGTTTTAAAAAGGGACTTCGGAAAAGCAATGGCTCGAAAAAGGTTTTGACCATGGGATGGTCGGGAAAATGGAGGAAGAGGTTTGGTCATGAGAGGACCGGTAGGAGAAACAAACGGGTGACCCAATCCTAGTGCTTTAATTAAAACTTTTCAAAAAGGTTTCCAAAATGTTTTACAAAAGATTTTCAACCAAGATATAGATACATGCTATATCTACAAGAGAAACTAGTTTATAAAAGAACCTCTATTGGAGCCATCCTACCACAGCCCTATTCCATTCCTTTTATTATTGACTTCTTAGGGTGGTTTGCGAGTACATTCAAAGTACTCAACGACATTGTCCCTGGCTATTTACTTGGCCAGATTGCAGATGATAAGAAGGAATGAAGGTGCTGACGTCTATGCGAGATAGGCCGTCTTCCCAGTTAGTTGTCTGTAGGTTAAGGCACGGTCTCTGCGCTGAAGACTTCCGCTATTTGTGTTGTATTCGCCAGAATGGTCACTTCGTAAGTTTTGTACTCGTTACTATATGGATGTTTTAATGATACTAGTCGGTTATGCTGACGGCTCACTAATCATGGGAACGTGAATTGTGTGCATAACAGGTATTCTCGGACTGTAAATCTAGGGTGCCACAACATTCCTTCCAAGATTTAATAGTGCCCATTGGTAGAGCTAGCAACCAATCCTTAGCCTTTCCTCTAAGAGTGAAAGGAAATAATATTAATTTAATAGCATTTGGATCTACATCCTTAATACGCATCATGTCGCAAATTTCAGTAAAAGTGTTTAAGTGAAAACTTGAATCCTCAGAGGATGATCCCCCAAATTGGTTTTGTTGAACCAAGATTAAATGGTTAGGCATAATTTCATAAGTTTCTGCATCAACAGCGGGCTCAGCGATAGGTGCACGAATAAAGTCATCAGTGGCATTAGCATACTTCCAAGTCTCTTTTGAGCCATGACTTTTATATTTTTGGTAATTTTCAAGTAATGAAAACAAATAACAAGTAATAGATTTTTGTGTTTTCAAATATATAACAAGAAAGTAAACTAATAACAAGAATAAAACTAGAAACTAATAATAAAACTAAAAACAAGGTCTCTAGTGACCTCACTAGGATAGCGAAATTGCTGCGCCGGCAGCGGCGCCAAAAAAGGGTTGATACCTTCGATCCGGATTCACGGATGTAGTATAATAGCTTTTTCCCTAGAAGACCTAGGTTTAATCAAACCTTGGAAAGCAATGCTAAAAGAAAATAAATAAGGACACGTCTACAAGACTTTGTTTCTTTGTTTTACCTTAGTTTACTGGACCAATCTAGTTTAATTTTTAATAGTGGTTTGAATTAATGGATGGAGATAGGCCAGGGTTGAAGATCCACCTGCAGTTGCACATCATATGCGATAAAAGATAATAGTAAGCATAGTCATGTATAATGTTTGAATGGATATAATCTCTTGTGGGAAAGACATCCTAATATAATAGAGCCCCCATAATGCAGTGGGTATAGCAATAGTATTTTAATCCAACTGAGTGCACACCGAAGCCATGATCTACAAACGATTATTAAGTGAAGAACACATATTAAAGCACTAAGTGGTGATGTTGTGATACTGAATGGGTCGCTAAGCAAATACTGTACTACCCATTTTGTCACTTGGGTTCCTATGAGATTGCCGCTAGACAAGTATCTCACCTCGATCCTTTATCAATCTATGCAATCTTTGTTACCTACAAGTCCATAGATTGAGACAAGAGACAAAGAAACAAAAGATATAAATCTCAATTGCAAACAAAATACAATACTCTCATGATTAGATGCACATAGTTGTTGCGAGGTTTCTCCCCAACCCGCAGCCCGTGAGGACTACTCACTCATAACAAATAGAACAAGGATAGAAAACATTATGCAAAATACTTAGATTGAAATCGAATATTCTTACAATGGTTCCCAAATCACAAGGAGATCTAGAATAAAAAGCAATGGTTATGTCTAGTAGAGGGATGGATGGTGGAAGGGATGAACAATGTTGTGGATCTCCTTTGGTGGTGTTGTGATGAAATCTCAGAATGGTGGCTCTCTAGGAGGCGGCTGGATTCTCAAAATATATAGGCTTCTTCACAAAGGTTCTAGGTTTTGACGAGATGAAGCCGTCGGCACCCTGTACGGGTGGGCCGTACGGGCGTGCTCTGCCCGTACTATAGGTCGTTACGTGTACCGACGCCAGGAATTTGCTTCCCAATTACTTGTCCGTGTGGTCTTCCTCAAATTCCTTCATTATGACTCCTGATTTTGCATTAAAATCCGTGATTTCCTGCACAAGATAATTCAACACAAGGTTTTGCATATCTTTGTAATTATTAGTCATTAGTGGAAAGGATTAAGAGTTTCTTGTCAATTGCTTGACTAAAAACAATGTTTAAACGCAGATAAAGATGGAAAATTTCAGATCCATCAGCGCCTGACTCCACGACTTTTGGAAGGTGACCCTCGAGAAACTCTCATCCCCTGCAACCTTATCTTCAGTAAGATCCCGTGCAAGCCACAGCGGTTCTGTAATAATCTTGAACTCTCGGATGTTTTTTGGATCTTGTGTTGCGCGCACTTCTTGCCATTTTGTTTTTCAAATCGAAAAGGTCTTCTATGAAAACTGTACCTAACTGAGTTCCCTCACATACACCTCACGAGTGAGGGGCTAGGCACGGTGCCCGACACCGGTCACTCCACGACATCATCAGATCCTAAAGTATCGAGATCTGAACTTATGAACTTGTTCCGACCATAAGTTACCTCACCTACGGCCTCTAGTTCTTGTGTCCCTCGCGCGGCGCATGTATCGATCCCCAACGATACATGCGTTTTTCCTATGACCCTCTTCTGGTAAGGTCCATGGGATGGGGAAAGGATACGGATGTCGCCTAGAGGGGGGTGAATAGGCGATTAAAACTTTTCCTAGAGTGGCTCAACAAGGCCGGAATAAAACTAGTGTTTACTTTGTTAAGCACAACCTAGAACAACTAAGGTTCACCTATGTGCACCAACAACTTATGCTAAGCAATACAAGCAACAAAGTGATAGCAAGATAGATAGTACTTCAAGCACGAAGGCTATCACAATGTAAAGTGCATAAGTAAAGAGATCGGATATAGAGATAACCGAGGCACGCGGGGACACCGATATTTTACCGAGTTCCTCCCAACATGGAGTACGTCTCGTTTGGAGAGGGGGTGGTATCAAACCACCAACGCCACAAAAGGCCTCCCTTATTCTCCGGTGAATCTCACCCCAATGGGATCGATCCATTCTTCCACTATCGGTGCACTTGTCGGTGGCAACCGGAACCTCTCACAAGGTTGGGGCACTTCTCCACAACTTAATTGGAGGCTCCCAACAAACGCCACAAAAGGCCTCAACAAATTCCACCAAGGCCATAATGCCACCAAGGCCACAAAACCGTCTAGGGTTCCAAGAACCCAAGAGGGACAAGCTCCAATGAGCAACTCAAACCAAATCCTCCGAGGAGAACACAAATCGTTGCACCAAATGCAAATGACAAGAACACCACAAAGATTTTCAAATACTTCTCTCCCAAATTCCACCAAAGCTATAAAATCTTATGGGGGAATGAGAGAGGAAGAACAATGGAGGAAATCCACAAAAGGCTCCAAGATCTAGATCCCAATATGTTCCCCTCACTTAGAGGAGAGATTGATTGGTGGGATTGTAGATCTAGATCTCCTCTTTCAAATCCCTCAAGAATATGCAAGAATCATCGGAGGGATTGAGAGAAAGCAAGCTCAAGAAGGTCAACAATGGAGGGGAAAACTTGCAAGAATGGTTGAGGAACCATTGGGGAAGAAGGCCCCTTATATAGGTCCCTCCAAAATCCAACCGTTGCAGCCCAAAAACGCGATTCCCGGTACTACCGGACTTTTTCCCGGTACTACCGGACTTTCCTGGCACTACCGGACATTTCCTGGGGTTCCTGGGGCTCCAAACGCATTTTTTCTCTGTGCTCCCCGGTACCAAAATGCGGTACTACCGGATCCTGGTCCGGTACTACCGGTCATCACAGAACGAAAACAGCCATAACATTTGCATCCGGACTCCGATTTCGATGATCTTGGGCTCGTTTCGAAGAGGACAACAACCTCTACAAGATCATGCAAAGAAACATCATAGTCTAGCAAGGGAGGATAGATCCAAATTATGAAGTAAAAAACCTTCTATCGCGCTAGGTACTAAAATAAGGTACTACCGCTTTTTGGTACCTAGCCCGGCAGTGGATTTTGGCAACTTTCCAAAACCTTCTGCCTCGCTAGGTACTAAAATGCGGTACTACCGCATTTTGGTACCTAGGAGACCAGCAGATATTCTAACGGCTATAACTTTTGATTGGTAACTCCGATCGACCCGATTCCAATTGCGTTGGAAAGAGGACGACATGAGCTTCCCTATAAAAGGTGAAAGTATTGGTTATCACCAAGTGAGAATGTATCAAGTATAATAATGTGATATACCTCACTTGGTGAGAAACCGAAAAACCGCATAGATCAAAATCACAATAAGATATAAAAGAGGGGTCCGATTTTGATGAACAAGAGCTTGTTATGGAGATTACCACAAGCTCTATATCCTCACATGGATAAGACAAAATAACAACCAAATACGATGATGCAAGTATGCAAAGGTTTGAGCTCTCTCCGAACGATATGATCGAGTTACTCATTCGAGAGCCCCTCTTGATAGTACGCTTATATATCCTAAACCCGGTCTTCCACTAACAATATAAGACCGGCAAAAGGGAAAACCTATCAAGATTATACCTTTGCCTTGAGCATTCCACTTGATCTCGATGTAGACGATCTTTCCCTACTCAAGATGGAACGCCTTTCTTGATTCCTCATCATCGATCCATGATCACCGAGGATGGCAAGCATCAAACATGAGATCTTCTAAAGATTGCGCATTTTGAGCTTGCACAACATATATTCTTCTCATTTCATCGACCTTGAAGCCGACACAAGCTCCAAGCGATGCCAATGGACAATTCCTACAAGTATAACTTAATACACAAATTAGTCCATAAAGATTGTCATTAATTACCAAAACCACACATGGGGGCCCACATGTTCTTTCAGATGGCTTGTGAGGGATCATTCCCCTCTATTCGCCATCCAAGATCTAAAGTGTGAGCTCTGAAATTACGAACAGGATCCGGCTACAAGTTACCTCACCCACGCTCCTAGACCTCAAAAACAAAAAAATTTGTTTTAGCAACGGCTCACGAGGCCCTGTTCCTCTGTCGGCCTGTGCAGGACCTAAAGTGTGAGCTCTATAATTACGGAGTGGGTCCGGCTATGACTTACCTCACCCACCCTCCTGGACCTTAAAAAGAAAAACATTATGGTATGTGTGTTTTCCCCTACGGCCCTCTCCTAGTAAGGTCTATGGGTCGAATTTCGGGGCCCTCTTCCTCTGCCAGCCTGTCCAGGACCTAAAGCATGAGCTCTGAACTTACGGACTGGGTCCGGCTAAGAGTTACCTCACCCATGTTCCTGGACCTCAAAAAATATAAATGTTTTAGCACTGGCTCACGAGGCCCTGTTCCTCCGTCAGCCTGTCTAGGACCTAAAGTGTGAGCTCTGAACTTATGGACTAGGTCCGGCTAAGAGTTACCTCACCCATTCTCCTAGACCTCAAAAAGGAAAATGCTTCAGCAACGGCTCAGGAGGCCCTGTTCCTCCACAACCTGAGCTTTTTTAGGACCTAAAGCGTCGAGTTCTGAACTCATGGACCAACTCCTGCTACGAGTCACATCACCCATGGTTCCTTATATTTATGAAAAACTCGTGTGAAACCCACAAACCCTTTACACTGGGGTTGGCGGAAAAACACTAAGTCCTACGGATTTCTCCTCAAGAGGCTTACAGGGCGACCCTGGAGACACCCTCTCCAGCAGTCAAATTTCACAGGGCCTAGAGCGTGAGCTCTGAACTTACAGCCCTAGTCGGTGGTAAGTTACCTCACCTACGGTTCCTAGCGCTTACAACACTTCACATAAGTGCTTTTCAGGTCTCTAGCTACATGTGTTCACATGCTATGGTCATCCCCTCGGGGCACTCAGGAAAGGCAAGCAAGCCTCGTGAGGCCGCGCCCTAGCCATTCGAGGCTTGAAAGATCCATCATCGGATCGCCCCGGACACACCAGGTACTGGCTCTACAATACTCCGCCAGGAGACCTGCAGAACATCCCGGGAGACAACCCTAGTCACGGGCCCATAACCGGATAACTGTGTTAGGACTCGCTCCCCTCCCCCCGAGAGGGGTGTAGTGCCTTCACCAGCACGACCAAGGAACAATGCTGTCCGCGAGCCTCGCGAGGCCATGGGCCTGCTCAATAATGCGGGCTCTAGAAGTTGGCGTGTGATCCCTCCAAAAGGGTGCGCGTTGGAATCTCTCCTCAAGGGAACTGTCTAAATCCGCTGCGATCGGCAAGCTACGACAAGCCGCCTGGGAACCCTGAGGACCAATAACCTATGCAATTCCCGATGAGAATAGGGGGATACCATCTTGAGGTGCTAAGAGCCTCACATGCCTAATCAAGTGGAGCCCACTACAAGACGGTCCTGCTCATTGGCTGAAAGGAGCCCTACCAGCAGCACCCCGCATGTGTCGTCTTTAGGAACCACCTCCTTAAGCGCTATGCCCATAACCTCACCTCGCGAGGGTGTCATCCTAGGGAACTTAGCCCTTCGATGGATGCGTTCGATGGCTCAAGAGGACCGTCCTTGCGGGTAGAAGGCATGAGACGCCATCTCTGGCTCGTCAAGCAGGCACTACGCCGTGAACAAACAAAGAACTCCAGGCATAACGAGACCATACAAAAGGAGGCAAACAGAATGAGGTCCCATACTGCAAGTTTACCCTAAGTCGTGATTAGAAGGCAAAAGGATCAACAAGCACTACAGCACTACTACCCCACGGGTAGGGGTCTCGCCTCCCTTTTGGCGCCACGATGGCACCGCCTCTCCACGAGCAGAGGGCCGCACCCCCTCGACGACACCAGTACCGCAACGCCTATTAGGCTGCCCGGAGGACCACGGGATAAGCCACCCGACACAACAAGGTGTCAAACACCGTGATGGAGAAGTTTCCGTCGCCAAGGTAGTGGAACCGCGGCGATGTGGAAGCGGTCCCAGCCATCACAGAGGTACATATCATCGGGTGGGGGGTCTCCATGCTCACCCTCCACTTCTCAGGCCCACCAGAATTCCGCAGCTCTACCTCGTCGGGAAGGTCCCGCATGACCCCAAGAGCAAAGCATGTGGGGAGTCTCACCCGGGCGAACTAGTCGGAGTTCCCGAGGATGACGATGAATTCGATCACCCGAGCAGGCTCATGGTCGTACTCGATCTTGATAACCACATGTATAGGAGACTCTGCAGAAGCAGGGATGGATGGCCCGGACTCAGTCCTAGGCTCACTGCTCCGTCCCCAACGGCGACCTCGGCCACTCCCCCGAGGGCGTCCGCGCCTTTGCCTGGCAGAAGCTTCCCCAACGACCACCTCCATCTCTACAGGAGCGGGCACGCCAAGGGCCGCACCACGGCCTCCACGTCTCCCCCATCCGCTCCCGAGTGGTCGTCCATGGTCACTCTTCACTAGCGGGATCTCCCCCATCTCGACCGGAGATAGGTAAACCTGTGTCCCGACTGGATCGTCCTCGTCGGCCATGGCTAGGGGGAGGTCCGGGGACTCCATCGAGGATGAAGCTTCGGCACGGGAGCACAAGGGAGTAAGGAGTGGAGTGGGGCATGGAAGTGAAAATATTCCTCCCACACTCCCTAATGTAACAATGCCAGTTGAAAAGACGCATCATTACTCCGCACACACGGTATTAATTGCTAGGCCCTACGCGTCGTCACATTGTGTGAACAACTCCTGGGGTAGGAACAGTGCACTCCAAATCTATGGGCGCATGCGGCCGGTTGCGCTTCATAGCCAAGATTCAAGCACGCCAAGTCCTCGTTGACCAAGCGAGCGCAGGGGCTCGTCCATCTTCTAGGGCCGCTTGCCCTTTCGATCCCACAAGGGGACACATGTAGGTCAAGTGTCCCGGGTCTACTTTTAGAGCCCTGGCAACCAGGGTGGCACGTCCCTGCGGTGAACGAGCCCTGTGTCGTGGGAATTTTCGCCCTTATGAGGTGGCCCGCCTCTAGAAGGGACCCAAATGAGTAGGCATCGCGAGGCACCCGCCTCGTGAGAGAATGAACCTCTGGAGGTAATTTCTCTAGAGGGAGACTACTACAACATCATGTGACGCCTTCGATCCTCGTATACCTCCGAGTGTGTCTAGGGCAGAACAGTAACTTTGTCGGAAGGAGTACAAACTACATCCCAGATAGGAAGCGTAGTGCTTCCATGGCACTGCACGCCTTGTTAAAGAAGACTTAGTCCGCCCTACTTTTGCAGGGAAAGGACAGGTGATCTTGTGGTGGAAGGCTCCCCCTGTGCCGTTATGGTGAAAGGGGGAAAAGTAGAGAACACCGGATGAAGACAAGCGACACCGACAAAGGACGCTTTACAAGAGAATAGAATGGAGCACAGCGAGCTGGACCAAGTCCACGTAAAGTAGTCTCCTAGGCCGGGATCTCGAGGGGCGGCACTGTGTATGCCCTTCCCTCCCAAGGGCTGGATGAAGAGGCCCGACGCCGCCCAATATAAGGGACCCTTCTCCTACCTTAGAAAGGATAGATACCCTGTGATCTAAACCCTAGATATTTAACCTCCATTGTACCATCACGAAGCCAAGTGAGTAATACAACAAAGCAGGAGTAGGGGCTTTACCTCCTCACGAGGGTCCCGAACCTGGGTAAAAAACCCGTGTGTCATCTCTTTGTTGTGTTTCTTGCTCCACCGTCGCCACCCTCACTGAGGTTCCTTGAGAACGCGTGTTCAACCCTCTCTCGAACCAAGGGATCATTGGACCCTAGTTCTTTCATGGGACAAATCTCCGACATATGCTTCAAACGGATTGTCACTAACAAGTACCACAGGTTTATCATCTACATGCATAGCTAAAACAATATCAACACTGTCGCTCGGTGCATCATGCTCTTCATGCTGCAGTTTATTTGATCATCCTTCATAGGTTTCAAAGTCGGTTTTTTGCCATCATGCACAAAAGAATATGCATTTTCTCTTCCAGCAAGTATTGCACTTCGATCATACTGCCACAGACGTCCAAGTAACAACCCACACACCTCCAATGGAAAATCATCGCACTCCACCTTGTTGACATACTCACCAACTGTAAATGGCACACACACCTTATGAGTAACCTTGAGCATACCACATCAATTTTACCACTCGAGATGCTTAGGTTCAGGAATACGCCATGTGTACAATCCCAATGATTCCACCATCGCCTTTCTTATGCCATTAGTATAGCTACCACTATCCACCATGAGATTGCACACATTTCCCTTAATCATGAACTGCGTCTGAAATAAACTCCAACGCTGGCCTTTGTCAACTGTTTTGCAAATCTCATCGTGTACCCGCTTGAGTTGCATATTTATCCCATTCAATGGTTCAACCTTGTCCACTATAGCTTCGGAGCACACAACAACCTTGTCAATGTTAGGCTGCTTCTCTTCAGAATTTTTTTTCACTGCCACGCTGACCGTTTGCACTGGAACAACTGCCGTAGCCTCCTTTGCATGAGGCAGAATAGACACAGCCGCAACCCTGGATGACTACTGGACTGCCTTCACGGGCTTGGCACAAGATACCTTATGATGAGGAGACATAAAACAACCACGCACAAAATTATTGAAGTCCTTCCAAGTTACATCAATAATATCCTTTTCACACATCTCTGTAGTCCACCAACGAGATATCGACTCATCCACATATCACAATGCAAGAAGCACATGTGTAGAATTATCCAAATACTCATATGTATCACATATGTAAAAACCATCTTTCATGTGACGTTCCCATAACTCATATTCAACATATGTCGCCATGTGGACCAGTCTCCACCTAATTTGAGAATCATCACATACTACACCGTTCAAGATGTTAAGATAATCATTATACACATCACCAGATATCTTCCCACAAGCACACTGTTTGCCATAATAGTCACCCTGGAACGATTGCATGGTTCCTATCATGAACTGCATAGAATAGAAAAACAGGGCAGGATTGTCCAGTGATATGCACCGGACACTCTGATTTGTAGATATCAAGATCCAATCTGCACAGCCCAATATCCTCTACACGGTACGATATCTGCCAAACACACTCAGTCGATCAATCAACACAACAATGCCATGATCAACCTAGTGCTCTGATACCACATGATGAGGATCAAGCTCGATGATCCTATGATTGTTGTCCCTCTCTTCCACAGCAGTATCCCAGATAGAATTCCTTCCAAAAACGTCGATGAACATCACTTGAAGGTGAGGACGAATCTAGCAAGCAACATGATGAAGATCACCATGCCTCAAACCAAAACATGACAATCCTTGATTAACACAAGAACCTCCGCGATAATATCAATACGATAGATAACACAACATCACTATCCTCGAAGCGATACTTCACCAAGAAACACACACAATAGTTTTACACTAACCAACTGAATTCAAAGCTAACCCTAACCCTAGATTGGCTGACTCCTTATATAGCTGCTTGTACAAATCCAAACCGACAACTAACTCAGTTGGAAATCGAACTGGATATAAACCGAATCCGAAAAGATCCATCAGTAGCCGGACATTCCGGTCCATATGAGTAACACCCTTGAATCGGTCCTATGCAAGTTTTAGTGATTCTCGCAAAACCTACATAGAAACGATTCAAATATGCCCACCAGTCACTTGCGTGCGGGTGGAAAACGAAGTAATATCATTACACAATAGTCCATGATAGAACCCACAAAAACATATATATATATATACAACAACGACTCAACGAGTCAAGAATACATATATACAGTATAAAGACCCAATTCACCTTGAAAATGATACATCACCTGACTACGAGCAAGAGGCAAATGAGGCTAAGAGCCCTGAAGAATAACCAATGGAGTCCATAACCTTGCCCAGGCTAAGCCGAAAGGGTGACACTGCTAACATCGTCGATCTCAAACCTGCTAAATAAAAGGGGTGCCGACAAAGGGCAAAAAAAAAGAGAGCGACCAGTACTGAGGACAGTACACGGCGAGACTTAGAATTCAGCGGCTCTCGCCTACATAGGTATGATGGACTAAAACGGCAACGCAACATGCACTATACAACTATAGAGACTTGATACAACTGTCGTCTATCAGAGAGGGATAATAAAGACCTATTCGAAATCAACCTGATACTACCACCAAACATACCCATCCTGGTATTTCCCCCTCGAGACCATACAAAGAAGTCCTGCCGAGAAAACTCACACGGTTGGTAGTTTTATGCATTCTTTCCATGGTGATTATCCAACTTACTAGTCATCTCAGATACAAGTCAAATTATAATATTAAACTTTAGTTATAGTTTTCTATGATCGAAAAACTGTGCTCCAAGTCGTCCATAACTGCGTACATAGATTTTCGAAAAGATTTAACCCTGCAGGGATGCACCAAAGTTTTCACATGCACTTCAACCTGTGTTGCCAGATCAATTAACATACACCCATCGGTATGTCGCCAGGGCCTCAGACACAATGCTTTTCCAGATCCAAAGCAAGTACATAGGGGCCACCCCACTAAGCTACCCATAAAAAAGTCGGCCGGCTCCGAAGACGGACCAGAGGTTGCGATATCGGCCAAGAGTTCAGAGGCCATATGTATAATCCTCAAAATAACGACCCACATCCTAAACAATACAGTAGTAAACTCTCAACGAGCAACAGATAATAAACATGGCATAACATGGAATACATGTCATAACATGGCATTAAAACCCCAAATTAGTTTGTGGCCCCCAGTACAGTACTTTGAAATTAGATAGTGAGCCGATAGGGGTGCCCATACACCCCACATGTGGTTAGCGTGCTCTTTCTCGAAACAGGTGTCAAGAACTCGGATCCTAGGTGGACACATGGGGGCATGATAATAACCATATCTCAACTATTACCCCTCTGTGCCTCTGCATTATTTATATCTATTCCCAACATTTAATTAACAAGTTGTAATTAGAACCATGATCATCTCCATTATTAAAAATATGTCAACCCCCAATGACGGTGGAACATCGACAATACGAAGGGACACCTGAGCAAGCAACTGCGACTCACAAGGCCGACTGACTACCAAACAATAGGTAGTGGGAGGTGTCCAAGGCAATATAGAGGCTCCAAGAAATATAACAGGTATGTGGAAACTATAACATTGTAACACAGATAGTAATAGATCAATAGGAGAAAGTAAAGACTATAAATATAAAATAGGTAGAAAGGGAAGAATGCTCGCCTGAAAACACTGTCAAAGATACATTATCCAAAGGACTTGTTGAAGCTCACAACATCTCATGGTCCTATCCGGGAAGAAGCAAAGCACTAAAAGAAACAAGCGATGCAACAATTACAACTAATGCGAAAGAACCGGCATGTTCATGGTATGATGCATGATATGGCAAAATGTGATGCACCTTAGCAATATTAAGCGGAACCAGAATCCCAACAAACACAATTTAGGGTTCACGTTGTTTATTTCTACTATCAAGATTAAATGTCGATTATCATGACAGTAATAGGGAATGGGTGAGCTACTTCATATTTAAATGGAGCGAGGAAAACCCTAGACGGAAATCCAAAATACTCTGGGTTCTATTAGGTGGGCACATAAGACTATCAACGCTCGATGTGATCCGAGATGCAAACAGATATATGGATGGTATAATCATGTTATATACATCTTCTTGATAACTTTAGACATATAGCTTATTTATTTTGGATTTTTAAAACAAGAGATATGGATTTTTCATGTTTAAGTACTTATAGAAGAATTTAATGGAATTAGAAATTTAAATTGTTCAAAAGAAATTTAGAGAGTGAATGTGTATTCTTCTCAAATTTTTGAACATCTTTAATATTGAACACTTCTTCGTAAGAGCTATAGTTTGGAACTTATAAAATATACAAGATTTGCATCTGCAAATAAAAGAAAAGAGAAGAAGAAAAAACAGCAAAGAGAGATGGCCACATCTGGGCTGATGGGAGTGCTTCGATGGGCCAATGCACATTTGACACCGAATTTGAAGAAAACAAATAGAGAAGAAAAACAGGTTGATTTAATTCAACACGTCGGGTTTTAAACCCCTGATCGATCAGCTGGACAAAGAAATGAAGCCACTGGGCCACGGTTGCATTGTTGAATAGGATAGTCCAGACGTATTTTAGTTTGAAAGCTACAGAGATGAATGAAATTTAGAGGTTCAGAGACGTATATAAAAAAAAATCAATGAATATACTGTGGCCGCGAGAGGAATTGATCACCCAACCGTGATATTAATAGCGCAAGGAGCTAGCCAATAGGCTACTGCTGCTAGAAAAATGAGGTCGATTTAAATTAGAATTGTATGGGACGGAGATAAGGCTTCTTACAGACGAAATGGACGAACTGGGAACCCGAACGTTGAACTGAATTCGTCTGTGCGTGACAGTAAAAAAACGACCAATCTTCATCGAACGATTCCGAGCAGTACAGAGCATGGATTTCAGTGAGGTTTGAGGCCTAAGGAATATGGATGTACCGAGAACATCGACGCATGAAGAACTGCAGATATGGACGCCGGAGCAGGTCTGGAAAAATTATGAAGTCAGAGGAAAACGCACTGGGCGCGCACGCGTGTGTTGGCAGAGAGCTGCGGCGAGCGGCGCGGCGTTGACAGCGAGGTGGCTCTGGTGGCTGAGGTTGACAGAGGCGAGGCTCAGGAGGAAGAGAGGGTGGGTGGTTGCTCACCTACTCACCTAGGGCCTGGCGGAGAGCGGGGAGTGGTCGGGGCGACATGGAGGAAGTAGGTAGACGTGCTTGGGAATCCTTGATGTGCCTGGACTGCAACAGAGAAGTGGATCAGCAGCTACGGCTCCAATCTTCGGCAAGGAGGACGTCAGTGGCGGATGAAAAAAATCGAGGTAGGGCGAACTTCAAAAAAAGTAAATATCAACTCGGTCTTAATGACCTTTGTCATTGAGAAAGCCCTTTTAACTATTGTTGTTTCTATCGGTAAAAACAATACCATCTTAACAAGGCGATAAACGATATTCAAATATTAAGATAATCTCTGAAGTCTTTAATTCTCTGTATATGAATAAATAATATTTCAAGGTTATTTTATATAAGCTCATGCTCATAATAATATAAATCCCCATGATAAAAATCTTATTCGCGTTGAACCTATAAAATGGTTCATTTCAGGCAAGGCAAAACAAAGAAACTAACGAAAACTTATCAAATTGATGGCCAAAATCAGTTGTAATAGATTTTATTAAAAAATAGAAGGTGGTCACACGCCGAAAAAAATCAATACTGACCTAGTATCTTCTCGTTTTTAATGATTTTTCACTCATTTTTGTTATCACTTCGTCCATACTTAGGATTGTGATCTTATTCTTTTCGCGAATTCACATCTTTAGAAGGGTTCTAAACCATCAGTTCTCTAATTGAAAAAGTACGCATTTAGAATTTTTTACCAATAGTAAGCCAAAGTACAAACATAAAACATAAACTGTCACATAACAAGAGTTGGTTTTGGCCACATGCCATAAGGCAGCCAAAATACTCTCATGGCCTCCTTAAATATCTCATCTAGGACATTGTTTAGAGTTGATTTTGATTATATTGAGAATTAGCAATTGCAGAGAGAAAATTTTAGTTTAAACTAGACTACACCTAGTCCTTATTTCACTTCAGAATCAATTTTGCGTAGTGTTTACTAAAACAAGCATAACTTTCTCATACGAAGTCCGTTTTCAACGTATAACCACTCAAAATGTTCAGAAAAAGGATACGCATCTAAAGGTTTTCTCCAAAAACCAAGGTAGGGCGGCTGCCCTACCTTGCCCTACTGGGAGCTCCGCCCCTGGAGGACGTAATCGGCGAGGCAGTCTTGTTCCCATGCGTTCCTCAGCTTGACGACGTCCATGATGGCGAGGAGATACGATGGTGGTGGCGCTTCTTCTTTATCGGGCGTGGGAGGCGTTCTTCAGTGTTGTGTGGAGAAAAGAGCAGGAGAAAGCATTCAGAGTGGAGGCGCTGGGGATTGAAGATTGGAGGGTTAGAGTTCCTGGGATCTCGATGTGGTGCTAGTTTTTGTGGACATGAGAACAGGGACATGTGAGAGGCAGAGGGAGCGTGACATCTAGGAGGAGCACGCATAGCTCGTTCTCTCTGCCGATGAAGACCAACAGGAGTGATGGAGGAAGAGATATGGGCCGCCGGTTGGGCTTTGCTTGCTGGGCTGATCCAAATGTGTCCTCTCTCTTTTTTTACAGAGAATATCTTTTATTTGATGGTTTCATTTTTTCAAAACCATTTGATTGTGTTTGAATATGTTGCAGGGATTTAAACAAAGGATTTTTTTGTAGAAGTTAAACAGATAAGGGGGAATAGAGGAATATCGATAGTGGAAAAGGTAGAATAGAGACGGAGTTTAAGTGATAGGTTAAGATCACATGGGGGTATAGATAAATAGAAAAGGCAACTCCAATACGTTGGTTTAATAGAATTAGCTAAGGGCTTGTGTGCTGGAAAATGATGAAGGCAAGATCATGTTCGCAAGAATAAGTAGATCCCACATGGACAAAATCAAATAGAACCACATGGCCAATATGTTAATCGACAAAATGGAGATGGTTACATGCATTTTTAAGAGATAGGGAGGATCATGCATATTTGCGATAATTGAGGATAAATGCTAGAATGAGAAGAATGGCAAGAATAGGATTGGATCCACATATTTCAATGGGCTTGATTTAAAAAATCCATGTGGCAAAACAAAATATCCCAATTGTCATGTATGTGGTAGAATTTTTAAGGAAGGCTCATATGTACAATTTGTAAGCTCAAGATAAAATGGAGTAGATCAAAGAGATGATGTCCCTAACTCAATTTGTACATTTTAAAAATACAAATAACAAGAATAAAATAAAGAAACGTTGGACATCATGGTTCCATCAAGTATGGAACCAACTAGAATGAACAGAGGGAGAGTAAAATAGAGGGAGGCAAATAGAAAATAGAAAATACAAATGAACCAAAGCCAAATACAATTAAGAAAGATCCAAATATAAAAGAACCAATTTAATTATATGTTCCATGCAATGTGGCATGATGAATATGATGATGCATTATGATATCATGATGATGATGCAAGAAAATAAAATAACAAGCAAATTCTAATTTATGGTTTACCGAGGTGCTACAATATGGGCCGGACATTCCGAGTGATTCACACCGGATAGTCCAGTCCGGCAGAAACTTCACAGTTTCGGGCAGGATTCCGAGTGGCTTCCCATTTGACATTCTGATTAGCTTACACCTTGATGCGTCTCGGTTAGGCCGGATATTCCGCCTGGCTTCGGCTCGACAGTCCGGTCTTTGCAGGAATCGTCGCATCCTTCTTGATGATCTCCTCCTAGTCCCTTGCGACTGCCTCCTGCTCCTCCCTCGTGCATGTCGTTTCCATATCATGATCCCTCCGAGGCGACCAACATAGGGTTAGGTTTAGACCTCACATAGGAATGCACGCTCGTCGAGTTCCTCAAAGCTAACCTAGGGAACTCCCTGAGCACTCTCTTAATGTTTATCCTAACGCTAGACCCGTTAAATAGTCCTTACAACGGTTTTGTGATGAGAAGCGCAAATCTATAGCTAAGGAATTATCCTGACTATAATTAGCCGGATCTATCATAGAGGTCATCCATACTAAGTGGGTGGCAAATCCTATACTCTTCCCTAAAATGGACACTGTTGATTTAGGGATGTGTGTTGATTATACTACCTTGAACAAGTCTTGTCCCAAAGATGTGTTTCCTTTGCCAAGAATCGATCAAGTTATTGATTCCACGGTAGGATTGGAATTACTCTGTTTTCTCGACGCATATTTCGGATATCACCAAATACTAATGAAAAATTCGGATCAAATTAAGATGTCTTTCGTCACTCCCTTTGGAACCTTCTGCAACATAACTATGCCTTTCGGCTTAAAGAATACAGGAGAAACAAATCAACACACTATGCAACGTTGCCTCAACGAACAAATCGGAGTAAGTGTCCATGTATACATGGATAACATAGAGGTTATTGTTGGAGATATGTCCAAGATGCAATAATAAAGTGGTTATTATTATATATTTCTGTTTATGATAAATGTTTACATCCCATGTGAAAGTACCGACTTTGAATCGACTAGAGGGGGTGAATAGGCGAATACCAATTTTTAATTTGTTTCACACTTTTAGGCTTAGAGGCTAAGAAAGTTATCTAGATGTGCAACTAGGTGAACGACCTATATTCTAATAACTTAGAACAACCACAAGAACGGTAAAGAGCAAGAATTAAAGGAAGGGAACGAAGTAAGAGAAGCGGGGACACGGAGATGTAATTCCCATAGTTCACTCCCAAAGGAGCTACGTCTATGTTGGAGAGGTGTCGGGGCCACACAATGTCACCTGAGCGCCACAAAGGCCTCACCTTCTTCTCCGGTGAGCTCCCCCACAAAGGAGGCCTCACAATCCACTAACAGAAGACCTCAAACCGAAGAAAGCCCACAACTCAATTGAGGTGCTGCCAATTCTTAATCTAGATTATGGATGTCAAAATGGATGTTCCTAGCTTGAAGAATTACGGAAATTTACGAGGTAAGTGTATATGATTGGGTTTTTTTCGCTAATCCGGCTAAAGGTATGCAAATATGCAAAATCCATTTATGGGTTGAAGCAAAGCATCTCGGTTGGAATTGGAATATGATGAGGTGGTAGAGAATCTTGGCTTTTCATCAAGAGTGATCATGATTCTTGTTTGTACAAAAGTTTTAGTGGAACAAAGGGTCCAACACCTACTAGTACTCTTCTTCATAGTCCGGCCATGAGAATAGCCAGGGACAAAGCCATGAGTACGCTTTAAGTACTCGCAAACTAATACTAACAAGTGAACGGGGTTTTTGTAATAGGACACTAGGCTCTAGGGTTGTTTTGCAAAAAGCCAGATTTATCTCTACTAAGTTCAGAAACTAAGACAGCTAGTTGAAGTTTTACGACACCTAAGTGGGAAATTGAATTTCATATCACAACTCTGTTGTGGTCAAGTCAAAGTCTCAATTTATTTCACAAGTCATTTTGAAAACATCAAACGGGGAAACAGTATGGCCACTCCAACTATCCATAACCGCGGACGCGGCTATTCGAATAGTTTGACACTCTGCAGAGATTGTACACTTTCACCACAACATTCGATACATCCGTCAGGAACAAATCTTGAATTCACCATACTCAATATGCGGATAATCAATCCTAACCTTTCGATTACACGCCCTAGTATAGGCACCTCTCCTGTGAGTTTGGCCTCCCAACCATGACCAACTGTCATCTTGGGTACTGCACAGGTGGAAAATCTTCACAAGGTAGCCTCAGCTCAGACCTTGGCCGTGAGGGAACCAATACTAAGGTATATAAGTTTCCAGTCAAGACCTACCCAATTCTCGGGTATTGTGGTTGTATGGTAAATTTGGAATGGTATCGCATGCAGACAACCATCAGTTTTATAAAGGGCTAAGGCTCATGCCTCAACATTTTCATCATCCGAATCATCTGGTGTTCGAAAACACATGTCAAAACATCTCAATAGAATGAGCCATCATTCCAAGGTTTTCATAGCCATTTTTCCACCAAGTATTCCCATCTAAAGTTGATCAAGTTTTATGCTTAGCACTAGCATCTACAAGTGGGGGTAAGTACTAATGAGGGGTGGTAAACTAGTGGAGTTTAACTAAGTTCAATCTCATGCCTTAGGATGACATAAATATTATCTAGCTTAGGCCAAGTTTTATGCTCTTTATGCAACCTTCAATTATCTTTCTAGAATCTACAATTCACTTAAGTAAGCTCTAAGTACTAGCTTTGATAAAGAAATAAAGTATAAAGCTTGTAAGTAAAATTAGGATGGGGTTATCAAGTGGGTATAACCACATATACTTAAGGCATATGGTTGGCATGGTAAGGCTTGCTAAAGTATGATATCTTGCAAGTGTTAGCTTGCACATTCAACTAGTAGTATTAAGCTTGCTAAGTTAATATCTTGCAAGTATTGGCTTGCCTTGTGCAGAGCAGTGGTTGAAGTTCTCCTCAGCTTCTTCTTCGTAGTATCCTCATTCCTCCTCGTATCCTTGGTCGGTACTAGCGTCTATAAATAAATACGAGGTACAAAATCACCAAACAATACTTAAATACTTGCAATCATCACACAAAAGGGTCCTATAGATGATCTAGCATCATCACTAACATTACAAGATTAAAGCTTGGTTTAATTTCTTTTATTTTTAGAAAAGTAATTTCTACTCATTGAAAAAGTACTTAAGATTCAATATTCTCCAAACCAAACATGGGATCATGTTGACACATGTCATCACCACATATTTCAGTACATGGGAATGTGATTTAAAGTGGTGTCACAATTTAGTAAGATTTAACCTTTTTATGTTAAATAAAATAAGTGACTACAAGTGCGTATGTGGCATTATTTTATTACTTGAACATTATTTCTGTAAGTAAACCCATATATTTTTATATATTCTGAAAGGTATGATCAATTGTGATTTTTGAGAGTTGGAATCAACTCAAAAGCTATTATGGTTTAAATTTGAAAAATGGTTGAATGCAGAAAAGCTTCTGCCTTGTTATTTTTACCAAGGTTATCTACAGATCCAAATGGTTGAATCCAGCGGGCTTGGATTCAGCATTTCCAGACCTTTCTAACAAAATTGGTTTCATTCAATTTGGTTCACTGAATCGAGCTGGGTTGATTTTTGAAACTAGGTACAAAACTGTGTTTGAATGAAAATGGAAAAATCCAAATTCAAACGAGTGGGCTGCGCGGGAAGAGAAAATGGGCCGGCCTGCTACGCACAGCGCTTACGCGGGCTAGTTAAGTTGCTGTCCCCAGGCGTCAGTGAGACGGGGGGTGCGAAGCGGTACGGTTCAACGTGGTGCGTTGGATCTAGTTCTAATCCAACGACACTGGTTCATCGTCCACGTCGGGCAGCGCCGGCGACACAGAACCCTAACGCGGCAGGTGGAGGTCGTGGGAGGCTCACCGGGGCTCAGGCGAGGGTCGACGAGGCGGGCGAACGACGAAGTCGACGACGGTGAACCTCCTGGTACCGGCAGCTTCTCCTGGGGTAGCTCCAATCGTTGGCTTCCTTCTTCTCCAGCAGCGGCGGGCTCCAGCCAAATTCCGGCGATGCGCTGCTTGCCTTGCTACGGAAACAGGGTGGAATGATCAGTGAGGAGAGGGGAGTGAGATGGTGTGCTCAATTCGGCTGGGGGTCGTCTCCTTTTATAGGCTCGACGGTGAGGCCGAACGGGATGGGCAGGCGACGGTGGCGACATGGCTACGGGCTGCTAGAGGCATGGCCGAGGGTGGCGATCGTTCGGTGGTCTCCTGGCGATGCTCTATGGCTTTAATGCGTGTGTAGGGGCGGTGGAAAACGGTCTGGAACGCTCGACGTTCTGCGCGGTAGAGGCGGCGTCTTCGACGGCGAGCGGTGGCTACGGGGTACGGGCGGTGAAATGGGTATGTCTGGCGGTCTCCTGGGACGGTGGGGAGCATGTTGGCGGGCGGCGAGGGCTCGGGGTGGTCTGGTTGAATGGGAACGGTGCGTGCTCTGCGGCGCGGGTCGGCATGGTCGACAGCGGCACGTGCGCGGCGTTCCTGGCGGTTCTGGCTGCTGTCTGCGAGGCAGTGCTTGTCGAGAGGGGGCGGTGAGACATGGGCTACCTCCCAGACAAGGTTGGCACGACTAGTTCTTCCTCTAGCCTGCTGTCCACACTAGGGTGACATGGGTGCTCTCGGCTGTTCACCATTGATGGCATTGGCAAGCTCACAATGGGGCTAGAGATTAGTTAAGATTGTTAGATGATCTACTAAGGCTAGTGGTGTCCAGAGAGGGAACAAGTTAGACCAGAATCACTGCTCAAAATAGTGTTTTGATTTTGTTTGATTTGCATCTACAAGGTGTTTAATGAAATGGCCGCATGAATTCAAGATTTGAATTTTGAAAAGATTTTTGGTGGGTGTGCTAGGAATATGCTGGTGAGTCTGTAGATGCTTGGGTTTTGAAAGTTGAGCTTGTTTGAGTGGTTTTTGAAAAAGTGGGATCTTTCCATATGATATAGATTCAATTTTAAACTGTTAATTAAACTATGCATTTAAATGTTTCTGGATGATCACAAAGTGGTCCTTGATACTTTGTTATGATTACTATCAAGGGGTGCAAATATCCAAACAAGTTTCTGTTAAGTTCTGAAAGTTAGAGATAGCCAAAGTAGACATGGGAGTTAATTTGGCAAAAGTGACCATTTAATTAATTTGTTTGTTTTGATTTATTTGTCTTTGGGAAAAGTGTGGGGATTGTTTAGATGATGTTTATTTCACCTAAGAATCATTTAACAAGCAAAGAAACACATAATCGTGGCAATTCAAAAGAATCCAAATTTCCATACACACATATGAATGCTTTCCTATTTTTAATTGGAATTTTTTTGTTAACCCTAATTTTGGTGATTAGAGTTTGATGATTTTAGTTTACTATTTTTGGGATGTTACAAACCTTCCCCCCTTAAACAAAATCTCGTCCCGAGATTTGAAAAAGGACAGAAAGATTACCTAGGATTTGAAGAGATCGGGAAACTCCGTCTTGATGTGATCTTCGCGCTCCCAGGTAGCTTCCTCTTCTGTGTGGTTGCTCCACTGAATCTTGAGAAACTTGATGCTTCGGGTTCTGGTAGTTCTAAAAGCTTCTTCCAAAATACGGATGGGTACTTCGGGATAGGTCAGGTCATCGTTGATCTCTATGGTCCAGTGATCGATATTCTTGAACACTTCGGTCTTCTCTGGAACTTCAAGGCACTTGCGAAGTAATGAGATATGGAACAAATTGTGCATAGATGACATATCTTTGGGTAGTTCCAATTGATACGACACTTCTCCTCGACGGTTCAGCATCTTGAAGGGTTCGATATATCTGGGGGCTAACTTTCCTTTGAGTTGGAAACGCTGCATTCCTTTTAATGGCGACACTTTGAGATATACAAAATCTCCTATGTTAAAGGTGAGGTCTCGACGTCTCTTGTCGGCGTAACTCTCTGTTTGGACTGGACTGTCTTGAGGTACTCATGAATCTTGTGAACCTTCTCTTCTGCTTCTCGTAGGATGTCGGGTCCGAAAATCTGACTCTCTCCTACTTCCGACCAGTTCAAAGGGGTGCGACACTTCCTTCCGTACATGAATTCAAATGGGGCCATTTGCAAATTAGCTTGATAACTGTTGTTGTATGAAAATTCTGCAAACGGCAGACAGTCTTCCCACTTAGATCCATACTCTAACACACATGCTCTCAGCATATCTTCGAGTATTTGATTTACTCGCTCCGTTTGTCCATTGGTCTGAGGGTGATAAGCGACGGTGAAATCTAGTCGGGTTCCTAAACCTTCTTAGACTTTCTTCCAGAATCTCGAGATAAATTGAGTTCCTCGATCAGATACGATGTTCTTGGTGACTCCATGCAAACTAACGATTCTAGCGATGTGTAACTCTGCTAGCTTCGAACTATGATATGTGGTCTTGCCGGGTAAGAAATGGGCGACTTTGGACAATCTGTCCACTATGACCCAGATAGAGTCATTTCCCCTAATTGAAGTAGGAAATCCGGTGATGAAGTCCATTCCCACGGAATCCCATTTCCATTCTGGAATTTGCAATGGTTGCAACAGTCCAGCGGGTCTTTGATGTCCCGCCTTGACTCGCTGACATATATCACACTTGGCGATAAAGCTTCCGATTTCTCTCTTCATCTTATGCCACCAAAATTGCTCTTTCAAATCTTGATACATCTTCGTTCCTCCGGGATGGATAGAATAAAGAGTATCATGAGCTTCCTTCAGAATAACTTCTTTCAACTCAGAATCTGCTGGTACACAAAGGCGTCCTTTGTACCACAGAACTCCTTCTTCGTCTTCGGTGAATCCAGGTACTTTGCCAGTACCAATACGACGCTTGATTCCGTCGATACTAGCATTTCTCTTCTGCGCCTCTTTGATCTGACTGATCAAAGTGGGTTGAAGTTCTATGCTAGCCAAAAATCCTTCACTCACTAATTCTATGCGGAGATCTTCCATCTCTTTGTGCAGACTTGGTTGCTCCTTCAAAATCATGGAGTTCAAGCGGCACGGCAATCTGCTAAGGGCATCTGCTACCACATTGGCTTTATCGGGGTGATAGTGAATGTCCAGGTCGTAATCCTTGATTATCTCAATCCATCTTTTCTGCCTCATATTCAGCTCCTTCTGAGTGAATATATACTTCAGGCTCTTGTGATCCGAATAAATCTCACAACGGTTTCCCATAAGGTAGTGCCTCCATGTCTTCAGGGCTAGAACTACGGCTGCGAGTTCGAGGTCATGGGTTGGGTAATTTTGCTCATGTTGTTTCAGTTGTCGAGATAGATAATATATAACTTTGCCTTCTTGCATTAGCACACATCCGAGACCGATTTTGGATGCATCACAATACACGTCAAAGGGCTTTGTGATATCCGGCATGATTAAGATTGGGGCTGAAATCAATCTCCTCTTGAGTTCTTGAAAACTCGCTTCACATTTGTCGGTCCATTCAAACTTCTTGTCCTTCTTCAGCAATTGGGTCATGGGTCTGGCGATACTCGAGAATTCTTCTACGAACTTGCGGTAGTATCCCGCCAATCCGAGAAATGCACGAACTTGGGTTTGAGTGGTTGGGGCTTGCCAATCTTCTACATCTTTCACCTTTGAAGGGTCAACGGCAATTCCTCCGGCTGATACAATGTGACCGAGGAATCCTACCTCCTGTAACCAGAATTCACATTTGCTAAACTTGGCATACAACTGATGCTCTCTAAGGGTTCCAAGAATGGTCCTTAGGTGTAGCTCATGTTCTTATTCTGATTTGGAATAAATCAGAATGTCATCGATGAAAAAAACGACAAACTTATCCAGGAAGTCCATAAAAATCTTATTCATGAGATTCATGAAATAAGCAGGGGCATTGGTTAATCCAAAAGACATGACGGTATACTCGTATAATCCATAACGGGTGGTAAAGGCAGTCTTTGGAATATCTTCTACGCGAATCTTGAGTTGATGATAGCCAGTCCTAAGATCAATCTTAGAAAACACTTTGGCACCGGTCAACTGATCAAACAAATCTTCTCTCTTGGGCAAGGGGTACTTGTTCTTGATGGTGACATCATTCAACTTCCGATAACCCGTACACAAACGGTTACCTCCATCCTTCTTGTACACGAATAAGACAGGTGATCTCCATGGTGACACACTTGGTTAAATCAATACAATTTCCAACATAGCATCCAGTTGCTTCTTCAGTTCTGCTAGTTCAGACGGGTTCATACTATATGGTCTCTAGGCTTTGGGTCCTGTTCCGGGGATTAGTTCGATAATAAACTTGATATCCCGATTTGGGGGGATACCGGGCAAAAAATCTAGAAATACATCGGGGTATTCAGAGACTATCCGGACTTGGTCAATGGTAGGTTGGGCTATACTCTTGTTGCACTTGAATTGACGAGGTAAGGTTTCAGATATATGCTCGACTGATATTCCGGCTGAACTGGTCATGGTTATGGCTTTCTTGGCACAGTCAATCAATCCTTTATGTTTGGACATCCAATCCATTCCTAGTACTACTTCCAAACCTTTAGTTCCGAGTACTATCAGATTAGCATAAAAATCTATGCCATGGATTCGGATAGGGACTGCTTTGCAAATTTGCCTAGCCTTGGTGGTCGATCCGGGGATTTGAACGATCATAACATGCTTCAGTTTGGTTGGTTGGATTTTACTAGTGCATGCAAATTCTTCGGTGAAAAATGAGTGCGATGCACCAGAATCAAACAACACTCTAGCAAGTACTGAATTAACAGAAAACATACCCAAAGATGACGTCGGCGCTCGAGCTTCTTCAAAGATGCATGAGAAAAAGACGGCCGTTGCGGTTGAGAGAGTTCCCTGGGGCAAACCTTCTTCCAGGATGAACACGACGCTGCTGCTGAGCTAGGGAATTTGCATTGGGGGTTGCGGCATTCTTCTTGTTGGGGAAATCGTTGGAGTAGTGACCCTTATTTCCACAGTCATAACAAGTTACTTGCGACTTGTCCTTTGCTGCAACCGGCACAACATTGCTTCCAGTCCTCGGGGCAGTGTTGGTGTTGGCGGTAGCATTGTTGTTGTTGAACTTGGGTGGGGCACGGTTGAAATTGCTAGAGTTGCCGGGGTTGTTGTGATTTCCTCCAGGCCTAGGGTTTCCACGGTTGGGATAGGTCGAACGGTTCATTGGGGGTCTGTTGGTTCTCGAGGCAAATCCGGGAGATGGGTTAGGGCGATACTTTGGGGTTTGATGGGTTCCTGGCTAATGCATCATGCGACATTTGTGGTTCTCATTGGCTTGGTTGATCTTTCCTTCCATCTGGATGGCAGAGTCGACAAGGGCTTCAATATCAGCAAAGGGGATATTGACTGACACAGTCTGCATCTCATCATGCAGACCATTCAGGAATCTTTCTTTCTTCTTGGCTTCGGTGTCGATCTCATCCGGGGCATACCTAGCTAATGACAAGAATTTGTCATGGTATTCCACTACAGTCATCTGTCCTTGCTTTAGTTCTCTGAACTCGTCTCTCATCCTCTTGATCAAACCCGGTGGCACATGGGTTATACTGAACTTGACCTTGAATTCCTCCCAGGTCATCATCTGTCCTCCGGTCATTGCACGAACGTTGTTCCACCATGCTCTGGCATCTCCGGCTAGATAGTGGGTGGCGAACAAAACTTTCTCGTTAGCTTCCACTCCGGCGACTTCTAGGTTGTTTTCCATGGTTTGCAGCCAATCATCGGCGCCTAGGGGCTCTTCTGACTTAGTGAAAACAGGTGGGTTGGTGTTCTGGAAATTCTTGAGCTTAGATACATGGTTGTCCTGATTTCCGTGGCCTTGATTGTTGTGAGCTACCTGAGCTATCTGCTGAAGGGTGGCTAGGTTGGATTGACGCTCCGCTCTTTCAGCTTCGCGGTTTGAAACCAACATTTGCAGGATCTGCAACATCAGGTCCGGGGATGAACCACTTCCTCCGCAAGGCATCTGAAGATTGAGATAGATCATGAGAAAAGAGGGAAATTTCTAAGGTTCCGGGACTTTGAAAAGTTTATAAAGTTTGACTCAGATTTTTCTAGCAACTTGCTTTTAATTCATTCATAGCACACAATACAACACACACCACAACAAAGGTAGATAGATGGTTTTAAGAACCATTCTGGAAACTACGATACAGTGGGACCAAATATAACTCACTACGCTAATGCTCAAGTGCTACTACTCCTCGGAGTCGGCGTAGTCATCATCCTCATCATTCTCATCGTCATCGATGAAGGCGAAATCATCCTTATCGGCGAAGAAGTCGATAGCCTGATCCTCCAGAAAGTCATCATCATCGCTGAGATAGGAGTAGGGGCCTCCACGAAGATCTTCTCCGGCATTCTCCCTTTCCTCCAACTACATGTCTCTCCCGTGGATGGTCTCCTCCAAAGACGATATACGGTGGCGAAGACGGGCAATGATTCGCTCCTTCTTGTCAAGCTGACAGCGGCGAGACTTGCGATCCTTCGCTAGCATGGCGATGGTCTGATCCTTCGTCTTGATGATGGCGGACTTGTGGTTGGAGTAGTCACGGGCATTGTCCAATTCCTGCTGACGATCATACATTATGAAACTAAGGCGGTCCAACTAAGTCTTCAGCTTGGGGTGATATGGGGCTTCCAGTGGCTGTCCATTAGCAACACGCCTTGGACAAAACTCAAACGGGTTCCCTTGATCTGGTTGATATTCTGCCCACACAGACGGGCAAGATCTTCCTGCATGGCCCTGGCAAGTCCATCGAGCTAGTTTTTCTCTCTTAAGGTGAACTGAATTCCCTCAGCAGTGGGAGGTTCAATCTTTCCTCGTAGACTTGCAACAATTATCCACTGCAGATCTTATCCTCCTTGATCATTGAGCTGAGCTCCGAAGAACTCGGGGTGCGGACTCTCCAGAAGTTCCGAAAGCTGGTCCAAATCCCGCTCAAAGATAAGGTCTCCTCCATTCCCCAACTGATAAAACTTGTTGTACTTCATGTCCATCTATAAGAATATACGATGAGGAAGTTAGTAGAGTGATCAAGTGTGTCAAATTTTATGTATTTTGCAAGAGTTTTTGAGGAACATGAATTTTTATGAAAGAATCAAGGTGATAAGAATGGGAATAAGTTTTGATAAATATTTGCTTCCTTTGGTTTTGAAACTAAGTTTTTGATTCAAACGTACAGTCTAACTAGGGTCTCCTATGGTCAACCTGGCTCTGATACCAACTTGTCAACACCCGGATTTTTAATCCTAGATGCCTGTTATGCCATACATCGCAATCCCAGGATTACCATTTTTGCGAGACATAACAGATTTGGATACCACAGTACATCATTCATTACAAACCATACATAAGGTCTTACACAAATAAGGATCTCATGATCCAGTTCTTAATACAACTCAACCAGCGGAAATACGTAATAATAAAGGTAGCGTAGGCGAAGCTCCATCTTCGGGGTCACAGGCAATGCTGACGATGGGAGATGATCCTAGTTATCGTAACCTTCCTGGGGTCCATCCTCCTGGTACTCTTCTTCATAGTCTGGCCATGAGAATAGCCAGGTACAAAGCAATGAGTACTCTTTAAGTACTCGCAAACTAATACCAACAAGTGAAGGGGGTTTTTGTAATAGAGCACTAGGCTCTAGGGTTGTTTTGCAAAAAGCCAGATTTATCTCTACTAAGTTCAGAAACTAAGACAGCTAGTTGAAGTTTTACAACACCTAAGTGGGAACTTGAATTTCATATCATAACTCTGTTGTGGTCAAGTCAAAGTCTCAATTCATTTCACAAGTTATTTTGAAAACATCTGACGGGGAAACAGTATGGCCACTCCAACTGTCCATAACCGTGGACGCGGCTATTCGAATAGTTTGACACTCTGCAGAGATTTTACACTTTCACCACAACATTCTTTTACATCCGTCAGGAACAAATCATGAATTCACCATACTCAGTATGCGAATAATCAATCCTAACCTTTCGATTAGACTCCCTAGTATAGGCACCTCTCCTGTGAGTTTGGACTCCCAACCATGACCAACTGTCATCTTGGGTACTGCACAGGTGAACAATCTTCACAAGGTAGCCTCAGCTCAGACCTTGGCCGTGAGGGAACTAATACTAAGGTATATAAGTTTCCCTTCAAGCCCTACCCAATTCTCGGGTACTGTGGTTGTACGGTAAATTTGGAATGGTATCGCATCCAGACAACCATCAGTTTTATAAAGGGCCAAGGCTCATGCCTCAACATTTTCATCATTCAAATCTTCTGGTGTTCAAAAACACATGTCAAAACATCTCAATAGAATGATCCATCATTCCAAGTTTTTCATAACCATTTTTCCACCAAGTATTCCCATCTAAAGTTGATCAAGTTTTATGCTTAGCACTAGCATCTACAAGTGGGGGTAAGTACTAATGAGGGGTGGTAAACTAGTGGAGTTTAACTAAGTTCAATCTCATGCCTTAGGATGACATAAAGATTATCTATCTTAGGCCAAGTTTTATGCTCTTTATGCAACCTTCAATTATCTTTCTAGAATCTACAATTCACTTAAGTAAGCTCTAAGTACTAGCTTTGATAAAGAAATAAAGTATAAAGCTTGTAAGTAAAATTAGGATGGGGTTATCAAGTGGGTATAACCACATATGCTTAAGGCATATGGTTGGCATGGTAAGGCTTGCTAAAGTATAATATCTTGCAAGTGTTAGCTTGCACATTCATCTAGTAGTATTAGGCTTGCTAAGTTAATAGCTTGAAAGTATTGGCTTGCCTTGTGCAGAGCAGTGGTTGAAGTTCTCCTCGGCTTCTTCTTCGTAGTATCCTCCTTCCTCCTCGTATCCTTGGTTGGTACTAGCGTCTATAAATAAATACGAGGTATACAATCACCAAACAATACTTAACTACTTGCAATCTTCACACAAAAGGGTCCTATAGATGATCTAGCATCATCACTAACATTACAAGATTAAAGCTTGGTTTAATTTCTTTTATTTTTAGAAAAGTAATTTCTACTCATTGAAAAACTACTTAAGATTTAATATTCTCCAAACCAAACATGGGATCATTGAAAAACTACTTAAGATTTAATCTTTACTCGCGCCGGAACTTATGCTGAAGCGCCGGAACATCCGGTGTAAATGGTTGTCCGGTGAGACCACGAACTGGCGGTTCAAACAGCAAGAACCATAGATCTAGATCTACAAGGCACAAATAAAAATTTCCAACAATGTATTGGACCAATCTACCCTAGCATGATGCCCTAGGCCTACCAAGATCTCCCAACACGTTCTAGCCAAAGAACTAGCCTAGACAAGGTGAGCCCTAACTCAAGAAATGGTGAAAGAGCTAGATCTCCATTAATGGAGGGAGTTGAGGGCAAATACCGGAGTCCATGGCGAGAGATCGAGGTGGGGAAGGTTCCCATGGAGCAGATCTGTGGAGGGGTGGCCAGAGCACCTTCGCGGAGACGTCTTTGCCGACGGCTGCTCCAAATAAAAGGTGGGTCTTGGGGAAAAGAGGAAGAAGATCCCGTTTTCCCCAGGGACCACTTTATATAGGACAGAGAGCCTCACCGGAAGTTCCGGTCAATGACTGAAAGTTCCGGTGAACCAGAAGTTCCGAATCAGGCAGAAACTGTCCAGGTCAGTAGGTCGTTCCTACGAACAACTTGCTGACCGGAAGTTCCGGTGATGCCAGAAAAACTTCTCAGGATTGGAAGAAAACAAGGAAGAACTTGTGCAGGGAGTAGAGAGAGCTTGAGGAAAGGAAATGATGGGGGAATACCAATTGGGGTATACCCACGAAGCGGAGTCGCCGGCTGGATCGAGCCGACTGAAACCTAGCCTTGAGCGGGTCGACTCGCTCAATACGGCGACTGGCGCATGCTGGACCCAGACGAGTGGCGCCGACTGGAGGCCCAAGACGGCGACTTCAATACAAAGCCCACCAAATACTTGTAAACCCTAACTGGCTGCATATATAAAGCCACCAGGGGCACCCCCACGGGGTATGTCATATGACATACTCTCCCACATCATATTAGATCTAGTCTCTCCCACCGCCTCCGGCGACTCCATTGTAAACCAATCTATGATCATATACTGGATTGATAGCAGGACGTAGCGATCCTCCACCGAGGGGACATGAACCTGGGTACATCGCGTGCCAATCTCGCTCCCGGATTCTCCTACATAGCCTTGCTCCCTCTACGTAAGCTACCCCAGTAGCATCTGCCGTGCAATACCACGATAGTTGGCGCCCAACGTGGGGCAAGCGGCGCTTGGACGGTGATAATTCGGGCGAGATCGCTTACCATTAACGCCGACCAGATTGATCCGGGCGTTTCCAGCTGATTGCCGTTTGATGCGACTTCACGCTGATAAATCTCGATCATCCGTACATGTCCGATCGGATATGAATAGCAGCTAAGTCAATCCCTACGTTCTATCTTATTGATTACTTTGCAGAATTGCCTATTCAGTTTTAGTGTAATCGTTGCGTGTTTATCTGTATATATATTATGCGTGATTGAATCCATCGCAACTCAAGAAAAAAAGAGCCGCCACAGTCATGTCTCGGGGGCAGACACTGACCAATGCAGAGTCCCAAGGAAAAGAGCAGTCTGGCCAAGATTCGTCAGATCGATCAATTCCTGAAGCCACGCACGTAATAATTGCGGTTTGGCCAGGCCTAGATCGTACGCAAGCAGCGGCTTCTGCGGATCGAAGTGCCAGGACAGATATTACTACTTGACTGCATCGAGATCTGTTGGATACAAAAAGTAAAATGTCTTCCGATAGATACATGCACGCTAATTCAGGAATTCGGGGAACCTGATCGAGTCGACCTCGAGGTTACGCGCATCCGTCTGCCTGGAGGTGGTGGCTCCCCCTCTGACGGTGTTGCACAGCGGTACTTGATAGCCTCATCGGTTCGCCCGCAAGAAGCGCTCTACGACACACGCACTCGCCATCATGGACTTCCCTCGTCGACTCGCTCATCACGGATTCGTCCAGCGAGGGCTCGTCATCGCGAACTTGCCATTGCTAATAGCTAAGTTTCTTTACACTCGTACATGCTATGAGTCCAAAATATATATGCATCTTCATTCAATTTCCAAAGCCGACCATGCTGCAGTCGCATACGACCCTTTCAGGGATCAAAATCATACTTTGGTTCGGTTTTAGTTTTGTCTGCTGTTTATTCGCGTCTGTCCAAGTAGTGAGGCCGGGTACCAAAAGGCCGACCTTGTCTCCGGGTTCAACGGTCTGGCATCGCGTCCCTGTTATCCGGCAAGCGTTTGATGCTGGAGGTCTACCTACTCATGAAAAGACACGCATAAACCTTACATGCTGCCCATCGATCCACATAACAAAAGTGCATTTTCTTCAACATCTACAATTTGCACGTCTTACAAATGTTCAATATGTTTCATAAATACACCTTATTGCAGTCGTAATTTTTCCTCCTTATCAACAAAACAGTGTCTTTCTCGCCACCCGCCGGTCGCTCGGGGACTCGGGGACTCGGCGCTCGTCGGTCGCTCGACCTCGTCCCTCTCCGCGCTCGGGGACTCGGCGCTCGCCGGTCGCTTGACCTCTACACTTGCCGCGCTCAGGGACTCGGCGCTCGCCGGTCGCTCGACCTCGCCACTCGCCGCTCTCGGGGCCTCGGCGCTCTCCGGTCGCTCGACCTCGCCACTCGCCGGTCGCCTGACCTCGCCGCTCGCCGCGCTCGGGGGCTCGGCGCTCTCCGGTCGCTCGACCTTGCCGCTCGCCGCGCTCGGGGATCGGCGCTCGTCGGTCGTTCGACCTCGCCACTCGACGTGCTCGGGGACTCGGCACTCGCCGGTCGCTCGACCTCGTCGCTTGCCACGCTCGGGGGCTCGGCGCTGGTCGGTCGCTCGACCTCTCCACTCGTCGTGCTCGGGGACTCGGCACTCGCTGGTCGTTCGACCTCGCCACTCGCCGTGCTCGGGGACTCGGCGCTCGCCGGTCGCCGCGCTTGGGGGCTCGGCGCTCGTCGGTCGTTCGGCCTCGCCGCTCGCTGTGCTCGGGGACTCGGCGCTCGCCGGTCGCTCAACCTCGCCACTCGCCATGCTCGGCAGAAACCACTACTATTTTCAGAATATGCATCTGTAAAGAGCCTCAAGTCGCCTCTACAAGCCAACTCGAGCCTCGAGGACTACTCCTAGGCATGCTGTGTGTACGCGTGGTTTCACGACCGCGGCTCCCTCGTTGACACGCCACCGCGGACTCTCCACTCGCGTACTCTCCACGCTTGGGGACTCTCCACCGCGAACACTCGCCCTCGCGTACTCAACGCGCTCGAGGATCGCCACCGCGGACTCGCCCTCGCGTACTCAACGCGCTCGGGGACTCGCCACAGTGGACTCGCCCTCGCGTACTCAACATGCCCGGGAACTTGCCACCGTAGACTCGCCCTCGCGTACACAACGCGCTCAGGGACTCGGCGCGCTACAGACATCGCCACTCGCCGGTCGCACAACCTCGCCACTTGGCGCGCTCCGGGACTCGGCACTCTCCCTCACCACTCGCCACGCTCGGGGACTCGGCACGCTCCATGTTCGGAGACTCGCCGCAACTGGTGGCTTCACTGACACCCTGCGTCTTTCGCCAACTGGCCATCACCGACTGGCTCACGCCGACCACCTCCCACTTCACGGTTATTTTCTCTGTTCAGGAGCTCGTCGCCGATTCGCCACGACCCATCGTCAAGACTCTCCGCGCCCTGCCTCAAGCCCGTGTCGAATCGACAACGCGCTCGGGGACTACTGATGGGGGAATACCAATCGGGGTATACCCACGAAGCGGCGTCGCCGGCTGGATCGAGCCGACTGAAACCTAGCCTTGAGCGGGTCGACTCGCCCAATACGGCGACTGGCGCCGACTGGAGGCCCAAGACGGCGACTTCAATACAAAGCCCACCAAATACTTGTAAACCCTAACTGGCTGCATATATAAAGCCACCAGGGGCACCCCCACGGGGTATGTCATATGACATACTCTCCCACATCATATTAGATCTAGTCTCTCCCACCGCCTCCGGCGACTCCATTGTAAACCAATCTATGATCATATACTGGATTGATAGCATGACATAGCGATCCTCCACCGAGGGGATGTGAACCTGGGTACATCGCGTGCCAATCTCGCTCCCGGATTCTCCTACATCGCCTTGCTCCCTCTACGTAAGCTACCCCAGTAGCATCTGCCATACAATACCACGACAGGAAAGGCTTAGGATAGAGAGATCAAACTGTGAAGAACCAAAGCCAACAAAAACCAATAAAAACACAAAGATAACGAAGCACACAAAGAAAAACAAGACACGAGAAAAAATGGATCGGTGGCCGACCCCACCTTATAAAAGAGTAAATGGCTTGACACCACGAAGATATCTTGGGTTAATTACCAACACTCATCATGAAGCTGAAATGGTCTCCTTTAGAGACTATAGAGTATGAAAACTTTAATGTGCGCATAATAGGGATAGTGTTTGTTCATGAGAGGAACTACACTCCCCGTAAATCCATGCCTACAACCCAAACAAGATACACATTGAGACACGAGTAGGTGTGCAAGATACTCAAGCCACATTGCTCGAATCAATGATATTTAGCTCATGTCTTAACTCTCGGAACCTTGCTTCATCAAGAGGCTTCGAGAAAAGATCCGCAAGATTTGCCTTGGTGGGAACATACTCCAAAGAAATGTCTCCTCTAACAACATGGTCCCGAATGAAATGGTGACAAACCACAATGTGCTTAGTCTAGTTGTGTTGAACTGGGTTGTGAGCAATAACAATGGCACTCTCATTGTCACAAAGAAGAGGCACCTTGTCAAAAGATAGTTCGAGATCCTTCAAAGTTTGCTTCATCCATAGAAATTGAGCACAACAACTTGCGACGGAGATGTACTCATCTTCGTCAGTGGACATAGACACATAGTTTTGCTTCTTTGAGGACCAACAAACCAAAGATCTTCCAAGAAACTGACAAGCTCCGGAGGTTGACTTTCTTCCCACTTTGTCACCAGCCCAATTCGAGTCCATGTATCCAATAAGGTCAAAGTTGGCTCCCTTGGGGTACCACAACCCAAAGTTTGGGGTATGAACCAAATATCGAAAGATTCTCTTGACCGCCACCATGTGGCTTTCTTTTGGTGCGTCTTGGAATCTTGCACACATACCCACACTCAACATAATATCCGGTCGGGATGCACAAAGATAGAGCAAGGAACCAATCATAGAGCGATAGAGTTTTTGATCCACATCCTTACCCTTGGGATCGAGATCAAGATTAACCTTAGTTGGCATGGGAGTATTGGCACCTTTGACTTGATCAAACTTGAATTTCTGGAGCATGTCTTGGATGTATTTGGCTTGTTTGATGAAAGTCCCTTTCCTCAATTGCTTGACTTCAAACCCAAGGAAAAACTTCAACTCCCCCATCATGGACATCTCGAAGCGATCGGTCATGAGCTTGGCAAAATCCTCATTAAAAGCTTTTTTAATAGACCAAAAGATAATATCATCAACATATATTTGGCATACGAACAAGTGGCCTCCAACTTTCTTAGTAAAAAGAGTGGGATCAATGAGGCCCACTTCGAAGCCACGGTCTAACAAGAGATCTCTAAGGCAATCATACCACGCACGTGGGGCTTGTTTGAGGCCATAGAGTGCCTTATTGATCTTGTATACATGGTTCAGGAAAAGTGGATCCTCAAATACTGGAGGTTGCTTGACGTATACCAACTCTTTCAAAGGCCCATTAAGAAAAGCACTCTTAACATCCATTTGATGCAACTTGAAGTTATGATGAGTAGCAAAAGCAAGAAGCATACGCATGGATTCAAGGCGAGCAACGGGGGCATAAGTCTCACCGTATTCGATTCCCTCAACTTGTGAGTATCCTTGGGCAACTAACCTTGCCTTGTTGCGCACAAATATTCCATTCACATCACACTTGTTCTTGAAAACCCATTTGGTATCGATGACGTTTTGACAATCTTTGGGCCGCTCAACCAATGTCCAAACATTGTTACTCTTGAAGTTGTGAAGTTCTTCGTTCATGGCGTCAAGCCAATCATTATCTTCAAGAGCCTTAGAGACTTTCTGTGGTTCCACAAGAGAGAAAAAAGCATGGTGAGAGCTAAAGGAGGCTAGTTGCCTCCTAGTAGTGAAATCTTTATTGAAATCTCCATAAACATTATCAAGGATATGGCCATCTCGAACGAGATTGGCGAGACGATAGCCTTGACGGAGGGCTTGTGCTTCATCACGAGATTCTTGAGCAACCACTTGGTCATTGCCACCATTGGAGCCCCTACCTTGACTATAAGCACGAACACGAGGATCATCTTCATCAATTTCCACTACTGGGGAGTCATCATTTGGAGTAGAGCCTTGATTATCATTGTCTTGCCCTTGATATTGATGAGGTTAACCTTTAGGAGAGCCGTGACCTTGAGGAGGAGGAGCCCCATCTTGGGGAGGCTGATGTAGTTGATGAAGAGCTTGACCTTGGGAGGTGCCTTGAGGAGGAGCCCCATCTTGGGGAGGTTGATGTTGTTGATTAAGAGCTTGATCTTTGGAGCTTGGAGAATCATGAGCATGAGAAGCTTCGGAAGAGATTGAGGGAGCTTGTGCCAAAATAGTAGGTCCTTGAGAGGCAAGATGGTCTTGTGAGAGTGAGGGCTCCACTTGAGTAGAGCTTGGTCCTTCTCCTTCGTCCACAAGGGGATCCTCAATGGGGAGGTGGAAACCTACACCCATTCTTCTTATGGCCTTTGGAGTAATTTCATCACTTGGATCACAAACACCGTCTTTTCTAATGAGGGACTCATGGTTTTCATCAAACTTCACATTGCTCGTCTCTTCAAATCTTCCATTGGCTTTGTTGTAGACTCTATAAGCATGGGACTGATTTGAGTAACCAACGAAAATTCCTTCTTGAGCCTTGGATTCAAACTTGGACAAACAAACTCCTTTCTTGAGAATGTAGCACTTGCAACCAAACACTCGAAAGTAGCTAACATTTGGCTTTTTCCCGGCGAGCATCTCATAGGGCGTCTTGTTCTTTTTCTTGCGAAGGTAGAGCCGGTTGGTTGCATGGCAAGCGGTGGAGATGGCCTCGGCCAAAAGTTGTATGGAGAATTGAATTCAGCTAGCATAGACCGAGCCACATCCATCAAAGTGCGATTCTTCCTTTCGGCAACACCATTTTTTGAGGGGTGTAGGGAGTGTAGTATTGATACTTGATTCCTTCATCACTAAGAAACTCGTCCAAAGTATAGTTCTTGAACTCGGTGCCATTGTCACTTCAAATTGAGAGAATGGTTGCATTGTGTTTCCGTTGAACCTCATTGGCAAAATCGATGACGGTTTTTTGAGTCTCACTCTTGTACTTGAAGAAGAACACCCAAGTGTATCTTGAGAAATCATCCACAATAACCAAACAATACTTCTTTCCTCCAAGGCTATCATGAGAGGGAGGACCAAAAAGGTCCATATGCAAGAGCTCCAAACATATCTCTGTGGTGATTTGATTAAGCAATTTGTGAGGAGTTTCATGCATCTTCCCTTCAATACAAGCCCTACAAACATGATATTTGGCAAAATAAACATCGTTAAGCCCAAGGATGTGGCCCTCGGAGTGAAGTATTTACAAAGTTCTCATGTTAACATGGGCTAGGCGGCGATGCCACAACCAGCCCTTGTCGGCCTTAGCATAGAGACATAGAGCATGAGGAGTATGGTCCCCGAAAAGTCTACCACAAACAAGTCATGCTCTACGTACCCTACGAAAGCCACCTTGAGAGACTTGCTCCACATGAGGACCACGGAATGCACATGGAAGAAATAAGAAAGACCCATAAGGGCAAGAGCACGAACTAAAAGTAAATTGTAACCAAGAGTTTTGACAAGCATGATGTCAACCAAGGATATATCCGGGGTTACCACCACTTTGCCAAAACCCAAAACCTGAGAACTTGTTTTATCACCGTAGGAGACCATGGTGTTAGCAATATTTGGCCTCATCTCCATCATGATATACTTGCTTCCGGCCATATGACTTGTGGCACCACTATCAAGCACCCATTTTGATCCTCCGGAAGCATAGTCCTACAAGAAAATCAAGCTTTGGTTTTAGGTACCCATTTTTCAATGGGTCCCCTTTTCTTAGTAACTAGAGTCTTCGGCACCCAAATGGCCCAATGATAATCATACGTGTAAGAAGTTCCAACATATCTAGCATATACATGACTATCATAGGACTTGCAAAGAATATAAGAGGGATTGTTCTTTCCGGCAAAGTTGTCACTTTGCAAGATGGTTGGACCATATGAGGGTCCTTGAGCCATGCCCTTGTTCTTTTTATTCTTCTTCTTAGTATTGGCAAGTTGATCCTTCAACTCCTTGTTCTCCTCAATGAGATGCTCATGCTTGCAACAAGGGTTAGGAGTGCTAGACAAGTCTATAATTTGCACATCGGAAGACTTAGCATGTTCACAAGTTAGTTGAGTTTGAAGTTGTTCATGGGCCTCAAAGAGACTTGAGAATTTGCTCTCCAAGGCTTTGTATTCCTCTTTGAGTTTCTCATGATCTTCTTGAGTCCTATCATGACCATCCACAAACTCAACTTTTCTTTCTTAAGCACTTTAATCAAAGCAAGAGAATGATCATGATCACATTCTTTAACTAGAGGTCACATGGTGTTGTTATGGTCATCAACAAGTTTAGACACATTTTCTTCAAGATTAATTCTCATATTTTGTTCATACTCAAGACTTTGAGTGAGAGAAGCAATTTCATCAGCAGCATCTTTTTCATTTTTACCTAACAAGTCAAGAAGTTCTTCCTTTTCATCTAAATCATCCCTAACATTGTCAAGTTGTGCAAGCAAGGACTCAAAGCAAGTTTTAGTTTCTTCATCCAAGGTAGCAACAAATTCACACATGTAAATCATCTCTTTCTTCACCTCTAGACCAACAAGATCAAGAGAAGAAGGCTCGATAGAGATGGGTTGAGGAGTGGGTTTATATGTTACCTCGGTGTCCTTGGCCATGAGACACTTTTGGTTGGAGGAGATGACGTTCTCATTAGGTGAGTCGAAGAGGGACAATCGTGGAGTAGAGGTAGTGGCAATAGAAGCAATTCCCAGAATCTCACCACCTTGGACTTCATCATCATCATCATCATCATCCTCATCCGTGCCCAAAATGTATTCTTCATGGACCACAATAGATCTTTCCTTGTTGGCGACGTTATTGACGGCATAGTTCTTGTTCAAAGGATTAGGAGGCCTTGAATTGATCTTGCAAATGAGACAACCACCATTGCCTTCACGGTTCTCAAAAGGACACTTGGCCACAAAGTGACTCTTGTCGTTGCAATTGTAGCATGACCTTGCCTTGGGAGACTTGTTGGGTGAGTTGAATCTTGAGATGTCCCTTGACCTTGACTTGAGCCCGGACTTGTTCCAAAGGCCCTTGAAGCGAGATCAAGATGTTCGTTGAAGGCACATTTGAGGTCCTCTTGAGACAACTCACTTGATGTATCATCATCATCAACTTCAATAGCCTTGGCCTTCAAAGCAAGATTCACTTCACTCAAGACTTCTTGGGAGGTCATTAGGTGAAATTTGGTTCTTCCCTTGATAGAGTTGAGCTTTTGTTCTTCAAACGGAAGGAGAGCTTGAATGAACTTCCTCTTCGTGAACTTTTCATCAACATAGGTGGCCCCAAGATCCCTCATAGTGCAACAAAGGACCTTGAGCCACCTATACATGTCTTCGGGGGTCTCATCATCTTGCATAGCAAAACCATCGCACTCGTTGTTGACTTCATCAAACTTGGATCTTTGGATGCTTGCATTCCCAACAAAGAGCTCGGTGAGTTGATCCCATGCTCCCTTGGCGGTGTCGAATTGGCGAATGTGAGCAAAGTCCTTTGGAGTCAAAGCCTTTTGAATCATCCCCAAAGCCGTGGCATTGAGTTTCTTGTCCACCACTTCACCTCGTGTTGGTCTTGTCATATATGGAGGAGAGAACTCATCCTCTCTCCTCTCTAACTCAGAAGAAGAGCTGGAGAGATTGAGAGCAATAGATATTAGAAATTTAAAAATTTGAGAATTATATATAGTGGGGTGAGGTTGAGGAATGATGTGTGCAATGGGTGGTGTGGATCCAGTGTACTTTTGGTGTGGGGGTAGGTTGGGTAGTTCTTTCTTCTTTTTTCCTCTTTGGAAGTTGAGTTCTCTCCTCTCGGTGTTCTCTTTGGAAACACATGGTGGATGTTGAGCAACAAAACCAAGTCCCAAGTGAGTGGTGAGTGATCATGGATTCACCCGGGGGGCGTCACGTGCAGTGGGGGGAAGTCGGTGGTTTGGGGTGTGGCAAGAGTAACCATGGGGTTTGTCTTGAGAGACTGCAAGATAGTCATCATGATATCATTGATGTCTCCAATTGCTTGAGGTCATCCATGGTGGCCAAGCTCTTGGGATTTTCAGTTTCACTACCCCCTTCGCCGGCCATTGTCTCTTAGGCGGTAAAGCCCAAAATAAGAGCCTTGGCTCTGATACCAATTGAAAGTACCGACTTTGAATCAACTAGAGGGAGGGGGGGGTGAATAGGCGACTACCAATTTTTAATTTGTTTCACACTTTTAGGATTAGCGGGTAAGAAAGTTATCTAGATGTGCAACTAGGTGAACAACCTATATGCTAGATAACTTAGAACAACAACAAGAACGGTAAAGAGCAAGAAGTAAAGGAAGGGAATGAAGTAACCGAAGCGGGGACATGAAGATGTAATTCCCGTAGTTCACTCCCAAAGGATCTACGTCTCCGTTGGAGAGGTGTCGAGGCCACACAAGGTCACCCGAGCGCCACAAAGGCCTCACCTTCTTCTCCGGTGAGCTCCCCCACGAAGGAGGCCTCACAATCCACAAACCGGTCACCTTGAAGGCGCTAACCGAAATCTTTACAACAAGGTTGAAGGGGAAGCTCCACAACTCAATTGGAGGCCCTCAACTGTAGGGGTTCGTAGCATGGAAAACAAAAAAATTATACCGCATGCACACAAACAAGCTAAGATCTATCTACTAGATTGTAGCAACGAGTCGATAGAAGCACTCACCCTCGAAGATTCCAAAGAGGTTAACGAGAGCAGATTCTCGTGGGTGATGTAGCCGTACACTTGCCGATATCAAGATCGCGTAGATGATCCTTCCGGCGCTGCAGGCGCTCGCAGTCGGACACGCTCGTACTCGATGAAGATCTTCCTCTCCCTTGTTCCAGCAGGCAGCGGAGGTTGTAGTTCTCCCCTCGCAATTCCGGCACCACGACGGCGTGGCATCGGAAGTAGAGGGAAGATCCTGTAGGGCTTCGCCTAAGACGGTGCGAGTTATGGTGGATCTAGGGTTTCCAGGTGATCTGGGTTTTAGAAGACCGGGAGGAGGAGGAGGTGTCGACGGCGTCTAGGGCGACGGTGACGGGCCGGGACGGTGCAAGGCGGCGACGACGCGGGTGTGGAAGGGCTAGGGCTTGGCTTTTGGGGCAGACCTCCCCCTCTATTTATGAGAGGGGGAAGCCTTGGGAGGGGTGGGTTTGAATCAAACCCAAACCCAAGTTGGATTGAGAGGAGGACTCTTTCCTTCTTCCACCAAGAAACCATTGTTCCAGTTTGACTTTTCACACTTTCCGTTTGACTTTCAATTTAGAGCTTTAATTCTCTCTTGCAAATGCCCAAACCAAGTGACCTAGGATATGATCGAATCATTACACTTATCCATGACACATTCATGGTCCATTCCCCTTCCGGCCCGGTGAACCTTCTAGACCCTTCTAGAACCTCTCAGATGAAAACATCAGAATCTTTCCCGAACTCCAGAGTCGGACTTTACTTATATGAATATTATTCTCCGTACCATTCCAGATCTCCTCGTGATATCCCGGATCCCATCCGAGACTCTGAACAACATTCGGTATCCCTACTAACATTCCATATCTACTAAACAACATCGAATCCTTAACTGTGCCTCCCTACGGTTCGTGAATTATGCGGACATGACCGAGACACTTCTCCGATCAATAACCAATAGAGGAATCTAGAAATTCATATGGCTCCCACATATTTCTACGATTACTTTGTGATCAAATGAACCACTTACATACGATACCAATTTCCCTTTGTCTCGCGATAATTTACTTATCCGAGGTTTTGATCGTCGGTATCTCTACATACCTAGTTCAACCTCATTACCGATAAGTACTCTTTTCTCGTTCCCGTGATATGTGATACCTTGTGTGCCAGTCACATGCTTGCAAGCCAATTGTATGACATTCCACCGAGAGGGCCCAGAGTATATCTATTTGTCATATGGATGGACAAATCCCACTCTTGATCCATGTGCCGCAACACATACTTTCCGAACACTCAATGCCACCTTTATAGCCACCCAGTTACGGTGTGGTGTTTGATTTCATCAAAGCATCCTTCCGGTGATGGTGATTAGCATGATCACATGGTCGAAGGAATTAGGTTACTATGTATCAGAAAGCTTATAGCAAATGAACTATTGAAATGACTTGATCTTAATGCTACGCTTATCTATAGGAGTATGTCCATCATACCATTCTCCTAATGATATGATCTTGTTGTTAATAACATATCAATGTTCATGATTGGGAAACCACGATGATCTATTAACCAACAAGCTAGTATTACAAAAAGGCTTTACTAGGGACTCTAATTTAGTTTACAAATCACACAAGTATTAATGTTTCTGGTTTAATACTGTTATAGCATGAATGTAAACATTTATCATAAACACAAAGATATAATAATAACCACTTTTATTATTGCCTCTAGGGCATATCTCCAATAGTATCCCACTTGCACTAGAGTCAACTAATCTGGATTACATGGTAATATAGTGAACACCCATGGCGGTTTGGTGCTAGTCATGTTTTGCCCTCGGGAGAGATTTAGTCAACAGATCCGCCACATTCAGATCTGTGTGTACTTTGCAAATCTTTATGTGACCATCTTGGACATGCTCTCGAATAGCGTGAAAACGTAGCTTGATGTCCTTGAGCTTCTTGTGTGACCTTGGTTCTTGCGCATTGGCTATGGCGCCCATGTTATCACAGCAGATAGACATTGGGTCCAGTGCACTTGGAACCACACCGAGCTCTGTAATGAACTCCTTCATCCATATCGCCTCTTGTGAAGCATCCGAAGCAGCTATGTATTCCGATTCAATTGAAGATCTCGCCACAACGCTTTGCTTTGCACTCCTCCAGCTAGCTGCTGCACCATTCAAAGTAAATACATATCCAGATTGAGATTTAGAATCATCCGGATCGGTGTTCCAACTAGCATCGGTGTAACCATTAACAACGAGTTGTTCCTCACCTCCATAAGAAAGAACCATATCCTTAGTTCTTCTCAAGTACTTAAGGATGTTTTTGACCGCTGTCCAATGATCCACTCCTGGATCACTTTGATATCTGCTAGTAAAACTAACAACATATGCAATGTCGGGTCTAATACATAGCATGGCATACATAAGAGATCCTATGGCTGAGGCATAGGGAGTCTTACTCATCCTTTCTCTATCTTCTGTCGTTGCAGGACTTTGAATTTTACTCAAGGTCGTATTGGGCAACATGGGCAAGAACCCTTTCTTGCTATGTTCCATTCCAAACCTCTTTAGAACTTTGTCCAAATATGTACTCAGTGACAATGATATTAGGCGTCTTGATCTATCTCTATAAATCTTTATGCCTAATATGTATGCTGCTTTGCCAAGATCTTTCATTGAAAAACTATTATTCAAATAATCCTTGAAACTATTAAGAAATCTACATCATCCCAATCAACAATATGTCATCTACATATAGTATTAAGAATGCTACAGAGATCCCACTCACTTTCTTGTAAATACAAGCTTCTCCATAAGTTTGTATAAAACCAAAGCTTTTGATTACCTTATCAAAACGTTGATTCCAACTTCGGGATGCTTGCTTCAATCCATAAATGGATCGTTGAAGTTTGCATACCTTGTTAGCATCTTTAGGATCAACAAAACCTTTGGGTTGCATCATATACAACTCTTCATCAATGTCTCCATTGAGGAACGCCGTTTTGACATCCATCTGCCATATCTCATAATCATAATATGCAGCGATTGCTAACATAATCCTCACAGGCTCTAGCTTCGCTACTGGTGAGAAAGTCTCATCGTAGTCAACTCCTTGAATTTGTCGAAACCTTTTTGCGACAAGTCGAGCTTTATAGACAGTAACATTACCATCAGCATATGTTTTCTTCTTGAAAATCCATTTGTTCTCGACAGCCTTCTGGACATCCAGTAAGTCCACCAAAGTACATACTTGGTTTTCGTACATGGATCCAATCTCGGATTTCATGGCCTCTTGCCATTTATTGGAATCTGGGCTCATCATCGCTTCCTCATATGTCGTAGGGTCATCGGTGTTGTCCACCAACATGATACCCATAACGGAGTCATACCATTCAAGAGTGGTACGAGTTCTCGTTGACCTGCGAGGTTCCGTAGTAACTTCAACCGAAGTTTCATGATCAACATCATTAGCTTCCTCTCTTATTGGTGTAGGTGCCACATGAACTACTTCCGGTGCTGCGCTAATCGCAAGTTTGAGAGAAGGTTCAAGAACCTCGTCGAGTTCTACTTTCCTTCCAGTCACTTCTTTCGAGAGAAAATCCTTCTCTAGAAAGGATCCATTCTTGGCAATGGATATTTTTCCCTCGGATCTATGATAGAAGGTATACCCAATAGTTTCCTTCGGGTATCCTATGAAGAGGCATTTTTTCTCTTTGGGTTCAAGCTTTTCGGGCTATAACTTCTTTACATAATCTTCGCAACCCCAAACTTTAAGGAACGACAAATTAGGCTTCTTCCCGAACCATAATTCATACGGTGTCGTTTCAACGGATTTAGATGGTGCCCTATTTAAAGTGAATGCGGTTGTTTCTATACATAACCCCAAAACGATAGCGGTAAATCTGTAAGTGACATCATAGAACGAACCATATCTAAGAGAGTTCGATTACGATATTCGGACACACCATTACGATGTGGTGTTCCCGGCGGTGTCAATTGTGAAAGTATTCCGCATTTCTTCAAATGCTCACCAAACTCGTAACTTAGATATTCACCTCCATGATCAGATCGTAGAAATTTTATCTTCTTGTTACGTTGATTCTCTACCTAACTTTGAAATTCCTTAAACTTCTCGAAAGTTTCGTTCTTATTTTTCATGAAATAGATATACCCATATCTACTCAAGTCATCCGTGAAGGTAAGAACATAACGATAACCACCGCGCGATGCTACACTCATTGGGCCACATACATCGGTATGTATGATTTCCAATAAGTCCGTAGCTCGCTCCATCATACCAGAAAATGGAGTCTTAGTCATTTTACCCATCAGACATGCTTTGCATCTTTCAAGTGATTCGAAATCAAGTGATTCAAGAAGACCATCGGAATGGAGTTTCTTCATACGCTTCACTCCAATATGACCAAGACGATAGTTCCACATATAGATCGAGTTATCGCTCAATTTCAAACGTTTAGCTTCAATGTTATTAATGTGTGTATTTCCAAAATCGAGATTCAATAAGAATATACCATCTATCAAAGGTGCATGTGCATAAAACATATTACTCATATAAATCAAACAACCATTATTCTCGGACTTAAACAAGTAACCGTATTGCAATAAACATGATCCAGATATAATGTTCATGCTCAACGCAGGCACCAAATAACAATTATTTAAGTATAAAATTAATCCCGATGGTAGATGAAGAGGTAGCATGCCGACCGCGATCACATCAACCTTTTATCCATTTCCAACGTGCATCGTCACCTCGTTCTTCGCTAGCTTCCGTCTATTCTGCAGCACCTGTTTCGAGTTACAAATATGAGCAACCGAACCAGTATCAAATACCCAGGCACTACTATGAGTACTAGTGAGATACACATCAATAACATGTATATCGGATATACCTTTCTTCTTGATGTTGCCGTTCGTCAAATATGCCAAGTACTTAGGGCAATTCCGCTTCCAGTGACCTTCTCCCTTGCAGTAAAAGCACTCAGTATCAGCCTTAGGCCCAGCCTTGGTCTTCTTCGTCGGGACGGTAACTTTCTTACCGCCCTTCGTGAAGTTTACCTTTTTCTTAGACTTGCCTTGCTTCTTGAATTTGGTGGTCTTATTGACCATCAACACTTGGTGCTCTTTCTTGATCACCACTTCTGCAGACTTCAACATGGAGAAGAGTTCTGGCAATGACTTGTCCATGTTTTGCATATTGTAGTTCATCACAAAGTTCTTGTAACTTGGTGGTAGTGATTGGAGGACACGGTGAATTCCCAAAGCATTAGGAATCACTATACCTAAGCTTTGAAGCCTGCTTGTGTGCCCAGATATCTTAAGCACATGCTCACTGACGGAGCTGCCCTCTTCCATCTTGCAGTTAAAGAACTTTTCAGAAACCTCATAACTCTCAACTGTCGCGTGAGCCTCAAATATCATTTTGAGTTCCCAGACAATATCATGTGGGTCATGGTTCTCAAACCTTTTCTGAAGCTCCAATTCCAAACCATACAAGATAGCACACTGAACTTTGGAGTACTGATTCTTCCAAGCGAGGAAAACATTCTTTACCTCATCGGTAGCATCAGCTGCAGGCGGGTCACCCAGCGGTGCATCCAGCACATAGGTCAAATTACCAACATTGAATACTATCCCTCACATTTCTTTAGTGATCACACGAACCAAATCCACCACATTAAAAACGATCATCGCGAGAGTTGGTGTAGCTTCAATGGAGAACAATCAACATGTTCATCATATCTACTATATGACTCATGCTTTACCTTTCGGTGATCCGTGTTCCGAGACCATGTTTGTACATGGTAGGCTCGTCAAGATCAAACCTTAGCTTCCGCATGAGCAAATCTGGCTTGCTCACATTGTATACACTCGCAGAATCTAACACACCCGATCATCACGTGATGCTTCGAAACAACGATCTTTAGCAACGGTGCTTACTAAGGATGAACAATATTATAAATCGATTTTTTTTGTGCTTGAGGAATCATCTTATAATGCTACCGTCGCGAACTAAGGAATACAAGATGCATAAAAGGATTAACATCACATGCAATTCATAATATGTGATATGATATGGCCTTTCTTCTTGTGCTTTCGATCTCCATCTTCAAGCACGAACATGATCTCCATCATCACCGGTATGGCGTCAAGGTCAATGGCGCCGCTTCATGGTTATCGTCCACCAGCATCAACTATTACAACTACTTTGAATAGACACGCAGGTCTTAAGGGAATTAAAATACAACCATATGGCTCCTGCCGGTTGCCGACTTACAATAAGGAACATTGCATACATCATATATAATCACAATCATGGCCATATCACATCACAGCACACCCCTGAAAAAAAAAGTTAGACGTCTCTAATTTTCTTTGTATATTTTACGTGGTTTGGGGTTTCAATAAGTGTCGTTATAACTTCCGAACAAGAACCACAACGTTGATGCTTGAGCTATCAAGTGCCCGTTGTAAATTGAATCTATACTATAATGGGAGAGACAGACACCCGCAAAGCCACTTATGCAATACAAGTTGCATGTCAAGCGTGGAGCAAGGCTCATGAACGATGTCATGTAGGGTTAGCCCGGGCCGCTTCATCCCATCATAACACAAGATGCAAAGTACACAAAAAGGAATTGATAATAAAAGCACCACCGCCCACAATGACCATTGTGTTCTACTCGTGCAACAGATCTACATATAGACACAGCTCTGATACCACTGTAGGGGTTCGTATCATGGAAAACAAAAAAAATTCTACCGCATGCACACAAACAAGCCAAGATATATCTACTAGATTGTAGCAACGAGTCGATAGAAGCACTCACCCTCGAAGATTCCAAAGCGGTTAACGGGAGCAGATTCTCGTGGGTGATGTAGTCGTACACTTGCCGATCTCAAGATCGCGTAGATGATCCTTTCGGCGCTGCGTTCCGGCAGCGCTTCCGAAGTCGGTCACACGTTCGGTACTCGATGAAGACCTTCCTCAACCTTGTTCCAGCAGGCAGTGGAGGTTGTAGTTCTCCCCTCGCGATTTCGGCAGCACGACGGCGTGGTGTCGGAAGTAGAGGTAAGATCCCGCAGGGATTCGCCTAAGCCGGTGCGAGTTATGGTGGATCTAGGGTTTACCGGTGATCTAGGGTTTAGAAGACCGGGAGGAGGAGGAGGTGTCAGCGGCGGCTAGGGCGACGGCGACGGGCGGCGGCACAAGGCGGCAGCGGCGGCGGCTTGGCGGTGGCGGCGGCAGCGCGGGTGTGGGAGGGCTAGGGCTTGGCTTTTGGGGCTTCCCTCCCCCTCTATTTATGAGAGGGGGGCAGCCTTGGGAGGGTTGGGTGTTAATCCAAACCCAAACGCAAGTTGGATTGAGAGAAGGACTCATTCCTTCTTCCACCAGGAAACCATTGTTCCAGTTTGACTTTTCAAACTTCCCGTTTGACTTTCAATTTAGAGCTTTAATTCTCTCTTGCAAATTCCCAAACCAAGTGACCTAGGATATGATCCAATCATTCCACTTATCCATGACACATTCATGGTCCATTCCCCTTCCGGCCCGGTGAACCTTCTAGACCCTTCTAGAACCTCTCCGATGAAAACATCGGAATCTTTCCCGAACTCCAGAATCAGACTTTCCTTATATGAATCTTATTCTCCGGACCATTCCGGATCTCCTCGTGATATCTCGGATCCCATCCGAGACTCGGAACAACATTCGATATCCCTACTAACATTCCATAGCTACTAAACAACATCAAATACGTAAGTGTGTCTCCCTACGGTTCGTGAATTATGCGAACATGACCGAGACACTTCTCCGATCAATAACCAATAGAGGAATCTGGAAATTCATATGGCTCCCACATATTTCTACGATTACTTTGCGATCGAATGAACCACTTACATACGATACCAATTTCCCTTTGTCTCGCGATAATTTACTTATCCGAGGTTTTGATCGTCGGTATCTCTGCATACCTAGTTCAAACTCGTTACCGATAAGTACTCTTTTCTCGTTGCCGTGATATGTGATTCCTTGTGAGCCAGTCACATGCTTGCAAGCCAATTGGATGACATTCCACCGAGAGGGCTCAGAGTATATCTATCCGTCATATGGATGGACAAATCCCACTCTTGATTCATGTGCCTCAACACATACTTTCCGAACACTCAATGCCACCTTTATAGCCACCCAGTTACGGTGTGGTGTTTGATGTCATCAAAGCATCCTTCCGGTGATGGTGATTAACATGATCTCATGGTCGAAGGAATTAGGTTACTATGTATCAGAAAGCTTATAGCAAATGAACTATTGAAATGACTTGATCTTAATGCTACACTTATCTATAGGAGTATGTACATCATACCATTCTCCTAATGATATGATCTTGTTGTTAACAACATCTCAATGTTCATGATCGGGAAACCACGATCATCTATTAACCAACAAGCTAGTATTACAAAGAGGATTTACTAGGGACTCTAATTTAGTTTACAAATCACACAAGTATTAGTGTTTCCGGTTTAATACTATTATAGCATGATTGTAAACATTTATCGTAAACACAAAGATATAATAATAACCACTTTATTATTGCCTCTAGGGCATATCTCTAACAACAACGACATCACGAAGTCATCATTGAAATATGTGGGAGCCATTATGAATTTTTGGATCCCTCTATTGGTTATTGATCGGAGAGGTGTCTTGATCATGTCTACATAGTTCGCGAACCGAAGGGAGACACACTTAAGGAATCAATGTTGTTTAAGTAGATATGGAATATGAGTTGGAGACCAAATGTTGTTCGGAGTCTCAGATTGGATCCAAGACATTACGAGTAGATCCGAAATGGTCTGGAGAATAAGATCATATAAGGAAAGTGGTTTTCCGGGTTTGGAAAAGTTTTGGTGTTTTGACTGGAAGCTTCTAGAATGTTCTGGAAGGACCACCAATGGGTCCGCCACCCCAGGAGGGGTCACTTGGGCTGTGAAATGCCCTAGGGGCTAGTCGCACCAAGCCGGCCCTAAGGGCAAACCGGATAGCACTAGGAAATTGGGGTCAAACCCTAGTTTGAAAAGTCAAATCCTAGTTTGGGAAGGAAAGGGAAAACTTGAAGGGCAAGTTCCCAACTCTCCCCTTGGCCGAGTTGGGGGGGGGGCTCAGCTTGGGCTGGGAACCCCTTAGATGACACCCCCTCTTTATAAAGAGGGTTGGAGGCGCACCACCCAAGCCCCAAGTCCCTTGCCCCTCTAAACCCCGGGCTCCACCTAACCCTAGGAGCCTCCCTCCTCCCTCCTCCCTCCTCCATCCCCTGCTCCGTCTTAGGCGAATCCCTGCAGGGATTTCTCCTCCACCACCACCACCACACCGTTGTGCTGTTGGGATTCCGAGGGGATCTACTACCTACGCTGCTGAAAGGACATTTACTGTCATAATCACTTTTGGTGTTCGTTAACAACAAGTAGATCATTTTATAGTATGCTAATGTCTGTAGGTGATATAATGCAAAATGAAAAGGACCCTTGAATTAATGAATCATTCCTTCCTCATATGCAAGTTCCTGGAAACCCTAGACCGGAGTCTCCGGTCTGAGTGGACCGGAGTATCCGGTGTGGTCTGGAGTTTCCCCATGAGTATCTGGAGGGGATCCAGAATTCAGCATGGGACAATCTGTATGGTGGTCCGGAGGTCGGTCCGGATACTGTCCGGAGTCTCCGGTCCAAGCCTCAAACCGGAGTCTTCGGTGTGGCTGGACCGGAGTCTCCGGTCCACTTGGTCTATAAACTTTGAAGAATCTCTGGAGGATATTTTCCTAGGGGTGCTGGGACAGTCTGATGGGTGGTCCGGAGGCTGGTCTAGAGACTGGCCGGAGTCTCCGATGTAGACCAGAGTTCGGAGTCTCCGGTCTGGCAGATCCTCCAACGGTCATAAAACGGTTCAGTGGAGGGGCTGCTTATAAATAGAGGACCTTATCCGCTTCCTCCAGCTGCTCGACCCAATTAAGAACACCATCCCCATTTGATCCACCAAATAAACAAGATATCTTCATCCAACCATCCAATGTCATTGATCTTTGGAGAATCGAAGGAGGAGGCCTTGATCTACAGCTTCACCAAGAGAGATCTTCATTTTCCCCTCATTCACTTGAGGGCCCCCCATGCTCTAGTGTTTCTTTGGAAACCCTAGCTTTTGATTTGGTTCTTACAAGCTTTTCTTTGATTGTTTGACAGATTTCTTGTATTCGGGAGCCTCCAATTAAGTTGTGGATGTGTGCCTCAAACTTGTTGTAAAGGTGTCGGCTTCCACCTCGAAGGTTGCCGATATAGTGGAAGAGGTGAATCGAACCTTTTGGGGTGAGGTTCATCGGAGAACAAGGGAGGCCTCTCATGGCGTTGGTGGTTTGAAACCACCCCCTGTCCAAACGTAGACATACTTCCCCTCAAAAGGAACTACGGGAAACAAACCCTTGTGCCTCCTCGTGCTCCACTTTGGTTACTTATATCCTTTACCGCACTTTACTTTACTTGTTCTTGCTTAGTGTTTGTGCTAGTTGTACATATAGGTAAATTCACCTTAGTTGCATAATCTAGAGAATTTACCTTTCTTGGCAAACCATTATTTGAAAAAGAGTAAAATTTGCTGTAGCACCTATTCACCACCCTCTAGGTGCACATACGATCCTTCCAATTGGTATCAGAGCCTCGGCTCTTTATTCAGCCTTTATCCCTAAGAGTATATGTAACATCCCAAAAATATTGAACAAGGATTATCAATTTCCAATCACCAAAATTAGGGTTAACAAAAACTTTTGTTAATTCAAATCATTATGAATGCATGTGTGTATTTGATGATTGTGTGAATGCATGAATGGACTTGTGTGATTGATCTAAATAGCAAGGAATGGTTTAAGTATGGAAACAACATCATCTAAAACATTTCCAAGCAGAAACAAATCAATAGAAAATCAAAAACAAATCAAATAAAGAAAATGGTCATTTTTGCCAATCTTGCTCACTAGGCCACTTTCAGTGTTTCTAGTCCAAGATTTCAAACAGAAACTTTTCCATTTATTTTCACCCCGTGCAATACCAAGTAAAAGTGAATCAAAGCCCACCATTCAAACTTGCAGAAACATTTGGCAACTTGATTCAAATCACATTTCAAAATTGAATCTTTCTCATTGGTGAAGATCACACATTTTCAAAACTCAAACAAACCAGTGCCCCTTGACCAATCCAACTAACCAGAGACTCCCTAGTATGTAACTAGCAAACCCGCCAAGTTTGAATCCAAAATTTAAATTTGAACCTCTTGCGGCCATTTCATCAAACACCTTGCTGGCACCAAACAAACAAACATCAAACACTATTAGGAGCAGTGATCTTGGCCAACCTTGTTCCCTCTCTAGATCACCCTACACTCTCAGTAGATGATCAAACTAATTTAACTAGCCTTAGCACCACTGTGAGCATGCATAGCCATCAATGGTGACCATGTCAAGAGCACCCTTGCCACCCCCATGTCGTCAGCGAGCTAGGAGAAGCTCTAGCCTTGCCAACCTTGTCTGGAGCACTAACCACCGTCCACCGCTACCCCCTGTCCAATGCTCGACCCTTGCCAGCCACCGGACCACAAGGAAAGATCGCGCCCAGTTTCTCTGCAAGCATGTTGTGAGCACGCTAGAGCGTCACCCGCAACACAAGCCCACAGACCGCGCGTCGCCCTCGCCGCTTGCCCGCGTGATCGCCAACACCCCAGCAACCCGCCAGACAACCCCGTTCACTGTCGCGCGGACCATAGACGCGGTGCGCCATTAAAATCACTGTCAGACCCGTCCAGAGCATCGAAGTGTTCCGACCAATGTGCACTGCCCCATGTGTCGCCATCAAACCGTTGAGCTTCGCCAGGAGGCAATGCACCGCCCCTATCGTCGCCCATGCCTTTATCTTGCTGTGCCGACGACCACGACGAGCATAGCCCGCGCCCGTCGGTCCCCTTCAGGCACTATAAAAGGAGGCCACCCCCGTTCGAATTGAGCACACCATCTCACTCCCCACCTTCCACTGATCACGTCCACTCACCCCAGGAGCAAGGCGAGCACCAGGTGGCCGGAATATCATCGGAGTTTGCCGCTGTAGAGGAGGAGAGGCGCCGCTGATTGGAGCTTCCCTAGGAGGAGCTGTCGGTATGAGAAGGATCGCCGTTGTCGACTTCATCGTTAGACCCCATCGCCGACCATCGTCGGAGCCCCGGTGAGCCCCCACTGACCCCCACTGGCCGCACTAGGGCTCGTGTTTGCCGTGTCCTGTTCAGGCGTGGATGATGAACCGCAACCATTCGATTAGAGTTAGATCCTACGGCCCTAGTCACCCCGTACCGCATCGCTACTCTCTGTCTCACTGACGAGTGAGGAAAACCACTTAACCAGCCCGCGAGCGCACTGTGTGCAGTGGGCCAACCCAATTAAACCTCCCACGCAACCTAGTAATTCAAATTTAGGTTTATTCATTTAGTTTCAAACTCAGTTCTATACCTAGATTCAAAAATCAACCCATCTTGATTCACTAAACCAAAATGCATGAAACCAATTTTGTTAGAAAGGTACTAGAATGCTTAATCCAAGCCCGTTGGATTCAAACCATTTGGATTAGTAGATCACCCATGGTAAAAATAACAAGGTAGAAGCTTTTATGCATTCAAACATTTTTCAAAATTCAACCATGAAAGCTTTTGAGTTGATTCCAACTCTCAAAAATCACATTTAACCATACCTTTCAGAATATATAAAAATATATAGGTTTACTTGTAGAAATAATGATCAGGTAATAAAAGAATGCCTCATAGGACATTCTAGTCAGTTTATTTAATTAAAATAAAAAAGGTTAAACCTTATTAAATTGTGACACCACTTTAAATCACATTCCCATGTACTGAAATGCGTGGTGATGACATGTGTCAACATGATACCATGTTTGAGTTGGAGAATATTAAATATTAAGTAGTTTTTCAATGAGTAGAAATTACTTTTCTAAAATAAAGGAAATAAAACTATTTACCTTAATGATTGTAATGCTTGTGATGATCCTATATCATCTAGTGAGAACCTTGGTGTGATAAATAGAAATAGTTAAGTATTGTGTGGTGATTGTATACCTCGTATTTATTTATAAACGCTAGTACCAACCAAGGATACGAAGAGGAATGAGGTTTCTACGAGGAAGAAGCCGAGGAGAACTTCAACCACTGCTCTGCACAAGGCAAGCTAACACTTGCAACTATTCAAGTTAGATAACCTATGCAATGCATTAAGCATGCTTGGTTAGATACATTTGATGACACATAATCCTAGTTTTACTTGCAAACTTAGTTATTTTATTTCTTTATCAAAGCTTTCTCTTAGAGTTTACTTAGTGACTTGTATATTTTAGAAAGATATTTAAAGGTACCATAAGAGCATAAAACTTGGCCTAAGTTAGATAATCTTGATCTCATCCTGAGGCATGCCAGTAAACTTAGCTAATCCACACTTGTTTAACACCCCTCATTAGTACTTACCCCCACTTGTAGATGCTAGTGCTAAGCATAAAACTTGGTCAACTTAGATGGGAATACTTGGTGAAAATGGTTATGAAAACCTTAGAATGATGAGTCATTCTACTGAAATGTTTTGACATGTGTTCTTGAACACCAGATGATTTTTGATGATTAAAATGTTAAGGCATGATCCTTAGACCTTGAAAAAACTGATGGTTTTCTAGATGCGATACTCATCCAATTTTACCGTACAACCACAATACCCAAAATTTGGGTAGGGCTTGACTGGAAATTTATATACCTTAGTATGGGTTCCCTTGTGGCCAAGGTTGAGATGAGGCTACCTTGTGAAGATTGTCCACCTGTGTAGTACCCAAGATGAAAGTTGGTCATGGTTGGGAGGCCAAACTCACAGGAGAGGTGCCTATACTACGGCATGTAATTGAAAGGTTAGGATTGATTATCCGCATATTGAGTATGGTGAATTCATGATTTTTCCTGACGAATGTATCAAATGTTGTGGTGATGTACCACCTCTGCAGAGTGTCAAACTATTCGAATAGCCGCATCCGCGGTTATGGACATTTGGAGTGGCCATACTGTGAATGTCGTCAAAATGACTTGTGAAATGATTCATGACTTTGACTTGACCAGAACAGGGTTGTGATATGAAATTCAAGTTCCCCTTAGGTGTTATAAAACTTTCAACTGGCTTTCTTTGCTTCTGAACTTAGTTAAGGTAAATCTAGATTTTTGCAAAACAACCTAGAGCCTAGCACTTCCTACTCAAAAACCACTTCACTTGTTAGTATTAGTTTGCGAGTACTTAAAGAGTACTCATGGCTTTGTCCCTGGCTATTCCCGTGTCCAGACTATGAAGAGGATTATCAGGAGGACGGGCAACAGGAAGGTTACGACAACTAGCATTGCCTGTGACCATGAAGATGGAGCTTCCCCTATGCTATCGTTATTATTATGTTATTCCACTGCTTGAATTGTATTAAGACTGGATCATGAGATCCCTTATTTGTGTAAGACCTTATGTATGGTTTGTAATGGATGATGTACTATGATATCCAATATGTTATGTCTCGCAAAAATGGTAATCCTAGGATTGCAATGTATGGCATACCAGGCATCTGGGATTAAACATCCGGGTGTTGACAAGTTGGTATCAGAGCCATCCTGACCATAGGAGACCCTAGTTTAGAATGGACGTTTGAATCAAAAACTTAGTTTCGAAACCAAGGAAGTGAGTATTTATGAAAAATTATTCTCATTCTTATCACTTAGACTCTTTCATAAAAATTCATGTTCCTCAAAAATTCTTGCAAACTTACATAAAATTTGACACACTTGATCACTCTACTAACTTACTCATCCTATATTCTTATAGATGGACGTGAAGTACAACAAGTTTTATCAGTTGGGGAATGGAGGAGACCTCATCTTTGAGCGTGACGTGGACCAGCTGTCAGAGATGCTGGAGCGTCCGCACCCCGAGTTTTTCGGAGCTCACCTCAATGATCAAGAAGGAGAGGATTTGTAGTGGCTAGTTGTTGCAAGCCTCCAAGGAAAGATTGAAGCCCCCAGCTAAGAGGGAATTCAGTTCACGTTGAGAGAGAACAACTGGCTTGATGGACTTGCCAGGGCCATGCAGGAAGCTCTTGCCCATCTGTGGGGGCAGAGTATCAATCAAATCAAGGATACCCGCTTTGAGTTCTATCCAAGGCGTGATGTTATGGGACAGCTAGTGTAGGCCCCGTATCACCATGAGCTGAAGACTCAATTGGACCACCTCAGCTTCATGATGTATGACCGTCAGAAGGAGTTGGACAATGCACGCTCCTACACCAACCACAAGTACGCCATCGCCGCCAAGAAGGATCAGACCATCGCCATGCTAGTGAAGGATCACCAGTCTCGTCGCCGTCAACTCGAGAAGAAGGAGCGCATCATCTCCCATCTTCGCCACAGGATCACAAATTTGGAGGAGACCATCCACGAGAGAGACATGCAGTTGGAGGAGAGGTAGAATGTAGGGGAAGACCTTCGTGGAGACCCCTACTCCTATCTCAATGACGATGATGATTTTTTGGAGGATCGGGCCATGGACTTCTTCACCAATGAGGATGCCTTTGCCTTCATTGATGATGATGATGATGATGAGGACACCAACTCCGAGGAGTAGTAGCACTTGGGCACTAGTGTTAGTGAGTTGTATTCGGTCCCACTGTATCGTAGTTTCACAGAATGGTTCTTAAAACCATCTGTTTTCCTTTGTTGTGGTGTGTGTTTGTATCGTGTTCTATGAATGAATGAATTAATTAAAAGCAAGTTTCTAGAAAATCTGAGTCAAACTTTAAAAACTTTTCAACCCCAAAACCCCTAAACCTTAGAAATTTCCCTCTTTTCTTATGATCTATCCCAATCTTCAGATGCCTCGCGGAGGAAGCAACTCATCCCCGGACCCAAGGTTGCAACTCTTGCAAATGTTGGTTTCTGACCGCGAAGCCGAAAGAGCCAAACGTCAAGCCAACTTAGCCACCCTTCAACAGATAGCTCAGATGGCCAACAACAATCAAGGCCATGGAAATCAGGACAACCATGGATCCAAGCTCAAGAATTTCCAGAACACCAATCAACCCATTTTCACTAAGTCTGAAGAGCCCCTCGATGCGGATGATTGATTGCAAACCATGGAGAACAACCTGGAAGTTACAGGAGTGGAAGCCAACGAGAAGGTACTATTTGCCACCCACTATCTTGCCGGAGATGCAAGAGCATGGTGGAACAACCTTCGTGCCATGAATGGAGGTCAAATGATGACTTGGGAAGAGTTCAAAGTCAAGTTCAGCATAACCCATGTGTCACCGGGTTTGATCAAGAGGATGAGAGAAGAATTAAGGGAACTTAAGCAAGGAAGGATGACAGTAGTTGAGTACCGTGACAAATTTTTGTCATTGGCTAGGTATGCACCGGATGAGATAGATACTGAAGCCAAGAAGAAGGAGAGATTCCTGAATGGTCTGCATAATGAGATGCAGATAGTGTTAGTCAATATCCCGTTTGCTGATATTGAAGCCTTAGTTGACTCTGCCATTCAGATGGAAGGCAAGATCAATCAAGCTAATGAGAACCGCAAGCGTAGAATGATGCATCAACCAGGAACCCACCAGACACCAAAGTATCGCCCCAACCCATCTCAAGGGTTTGCCCCAAGAACCAAAAGACCCTCGATGAACCGTCCAACCTATCCCAACCGTGGAAACCCAATGCAAATGCCACAGCTCAGCAGCAGCGTCGTGTTCAGCCCGGAAGAAGGTTTTCCCCAGGGAACTCGCTCAACCGCAATGGCCGTCTCTTTCTCATGCATGCTGAAGAAGCCCGAGAAGCGCCAGATGTCGTGATGGGTATGTTTTCTGTTAACTCAGTACTTGCAAGAGTGTTGTTTGATTCTGGAGCATCACACTCATTCGTTACCGAAGAATTTGCATGCATTAGTAAGCTTCAACCCACCAAATTAAAGCATGTCATGATTGTTCAAATACCTGGTTCAACCACCAAAGCTAGACAAATTTGCAAAGTCGTGCCAATCCGAATCCATGGCATATATTTTTATGCTAATCTAATAGTACTCGGAACTAAAGGTTTGGAAGTAGTACTAGGAATGGATTGGATGTCCAAACATAAAGGATTAATCGACTGTGCCAAGAAAGCCATAACCATGACTAGTACAGCCGGAGTATCAGTCGAGCATGTATCTGAAACTTGCCCTGTCAATTCAAGTGCAACCAGAGTATAGCCTAGACAACCATTGACCAAGTCCAGATAGTCTATGAATACCCCGATGTATTTCCAAATGTTTTGCCCGGTATGCCCCCAGATCGGGATATCGAGTTTATCATTGAACTAATCCCTGGAACTGGACCCATAGCCCAGAGACCATATAGTATGAACCCATCTGAATTAGTGGAGCTGAAGAAGCAACTGGATGCCATGCTGGAGATCGGATTGGTCCAACCAAGTGCGTCTCCATGGATATCACCTGTCTTGTTTGTGGACAAGAAGGATGGAGGTAACCGTTTATGTACGGATTATCGGAAGTTGAATGATGTCACCATCAAGAACAAGTACCCGTTGCCAAAGATAGAAGACCTGTTTGACTAGTTGACCGGTGCCAAAGTGTTTTCTAAGATCGATCTTAGAACTGGCTATCATCAACGCAAGATTCACGCAGAGGATATTCCAAAGACTTCCTTTACCACCAGATATGGATTATACGAGTATACTGTCATGTATTTTGGATTAACCAATGCCCCCGCATATTTCATGAACCTCATGAATAAGATTTTTATGGACTTCCTAGATACGTGTGTCGTTGTTTTCATCAATGACATTCTGATTTATTACAAATCATAAAAAGAACATGAGCTACACCTAAGGACCATTCTTGGAACCCTTAGAGAGCATCAGTTGTATGCCAATTTAGCAAGTGTGAATTTTGGTTACAAGAGGTAGGATTCCTCGAACATATCGTATCAGCCGAAGGAATTGCCGTTGACCCTGCAAAGGTGAAGGATGTTGAAGATTGGCAAGCCCCAACCACTCAAACCCAAGTTCGTGCATTTATCAGATTGGTGGGATACTACCGCAAGTTCGGAGAAGTATTCTCGAGTATTGCAAGACCCATGACCCAATTGCTGAACGAGGATAAGAAGTTTGAATGGATAGACAAATGTGAAGCGAGTTTTCAGGAACTCAATAGGAGATTGATTTCGGCCCCAATCTTGATCATGCCGGATATTACAAAGCCATCTGATGTGTATTGTGACGCATCCAAGATTGGTCTCGGATGTGTGTTGATGCAAGAAGTCAAAGTTATATATTATCTGTCCCGACAACTAAAACAGCATGAACAGAATTCTCCTACCCATGACCTTGAACTAGCAGCCGTAGTTCTAGCCCTAAAGACATGGAGGCATTATCTTATGGGAAACCGTTGAGAGAATTATTTAGATCACAAGAGCCTAAAGTATATATTCACTCAGAAGGAGCTGAATATGAGGCAGAGAAGATGGATTGATGTAAGGTTCCCAACCTTTAATAAGGTAGAGATTCCTGTGTTTACAATGCTAGTCCCTGGATCAATAGCTAGCATCCACAGTTAAGATGTAATATCAAGAAACAAAGGTCATAATACAACTTTATAACCAGGAATAAATTAATTTATTACATATTACATAGCTCATTTGGCTATCACACTACAATGCAGAAGAATATAACAATAGCATGGGGTCCTTCATCTTCAAAGTGCCACAGGCAGTCATGTTGCTTGTAGACTTGTAATCCTAATCAATAAACTTCACTATCATCAAACAAACATGCAACATAATAAGTTGCAGCCACAAGGGTCAATACATTTGAATTGTATTGGCAAGTTTCACTACTATGTAGAATTAAGTGGATCCTATAATTACATGCATATTTGGCTAAGTAGGGTTTAGGATCTTTTGCAGAAAGCAATATAGTTTTATCCTATCTTTTCAAAATAGTTTTGATATTTTGTCAAATCTTTCTGAACTCCTTGGAAAACTCCAAGTGCTTCTAATCCCTTGTTGTCACCATCAAGTTTTACTTTGAGAAATTGGAATGTTGAGATCTTCCATAGCTTCAGGCCTTAGTTGCTCAGAGTTGTCCACAACCGGGGACACGGCTAAGTACTTAGAATTTGATCTTCTGCAGAAGTTGTACACTTTACCCACATGACACAATCTCGTCTTGACGCCACCAGTGGTCGCTGGATAAGTACTCACCAAAAATGGAGTACTGGCAGATCGAGAATGTGACAAAGTCTTTCCATAGGAGTCCTCCCAATACACAATGCTAGCTTGTCAACCAGGAACCAATGTAGGGATAAATTTCCCTTACACAATTCTAGTTAACCTGAAGATGCCAATGCATGGGTCTTCCACTATGTTGTTGACTAAGCCAGAGCCCATTTAGCATGTGGCTGTACACGGAAGCCACTGTACGAGAAACATGTTCAATCTCTAAGTCCCTATGGCATCCCGCAAAACCACTACTAGAAAATCGTGTTGTTTTTGTGCATTGCATCGTCATCATCATGCATTTGTTTGCCTGGAACTATTTTCAAAAAGCCTATTTTTGTTTTCTAAAATTACCCTTCTTTATTCGAAACAAAGTCTCATATTTATCTGCTAAACTATTTAACTAAAAATTATTTGCTAAAAAGATTTCAAACAAAACAAAACAAATAAATATCTTACAAAATAATAAACCTAAAACCTAGACCCTTTTTCTACCCAATCCTAGTCTACCCAGCCCCCTCCACCTCACCCCGACCAACCACAGCTTGCCACCTCCCCGTTCCCTCCACCTCATCACTCCATACATCCACCTCACCGATCCCAGCCGGACCTGCCTCTCTCCCTGGGCCCCACCCCAACCCCACACACCCGTCAGCATACACACCACACACGCACTCACCCACTTCCCAACCTCTCTCCCTTCCACTCCGGCCCCACCAACCGCCTCCTTCTCCCTGCCTGGCCCCACCCACACCGGTCACCAACGCCCACCCCGACACCTGTCCCTGGCCCCACCTCCCGCGCCTCGCACAGCCCACGCACGACTCCCCACCCTGAACCGCTCTCTCCTCCTCCCCTGCTCTAGCCTCCTCCCTCCCGCGTGCTCCCCGCCGCCATGTCGCCATCGAAGCCGCCACCCCTCCCCTCACCGGCGCCGGCCCCCGCCACCAAGCCTCCTCGTCTCCGCCCTGGACCTTGGTCCGAGCTCGCCTGCAGAGCGCGACCCCCTCGCCTCTTGCAGCCGCGCCGGCCCCGTCTCCTCCCGTCGCTCCTCTCTGAGGACGCCACCGGCACCGCCCTGTCCGCCGCCGTTCTCGGCTCCCCACCCACCACCGCATCAACCTCCTTCTCCCAGAGTCGCGGCTGATCCCGCCTCCCTGCCTCCTTCCTGGCCGCTCCTCCGCCGTTCCGCGAGGTCCCCGACGCCGTCGGCCTCCGCTGTGTCGCCCGGCCTCGTCCTCACCATCCCCCGCTCCGGCCACCCCTACACCTCCCGCATCCTCCTCCTCAACCAGGCAGTCCCGCGCCGCAGCGTTCCCTGGTGCCGCCTCTGCGCCTGCATCATCGTCGGCCACCACCCGCTCTCCCTCGTTCGCGTCCAGGGAGCCACCACCGTCACCTTGCGAGCCGACCGCAGCGTCACCGCCCCGCTGCCTGCCGCGAGCCCGCCCTCGCCTGGAACCTCCTCTGCCGGCTGGCTGCGAGCACCTTCTCCCCGTGTGAGTGCAGCAAGCGAGCCAGAGCCGCCTCTGTCTTTTTGCGCACGCACGAGCCTGGGAATGCCTCCTGGTTCTGCAATGTTGATGCTGCCTTCGGTTACGTGTTTGCGCAGACCACTAGTAAACATTCATCAGACCCTGTAGCATTTTGACAACAGTTTGTCACTAGTCTTTCTCAAAGAGGTGCCTATGTCACCCAAATCCCAGGGCCGACGCCATCATATGAATCCGCACTGGTGCCAAGATCCACCTACAGGAACCACTTCGGTGCCACTCGCAGATCGTGGATGCTGAAGTGCACAAGGGATTCCAAGAAGACATGGAAGGTTTACTTCGGATCCGTAGGCCGATCCCGGACATCGTCACGCCATGACCTCCTTCAAGGATTCGTTGGCCGAGACTCCGAAGCCCGATCCCGGTGTTCGAAGACCGATCCCACCGAGGCCCGGGACACCAAGATCTCCGCCGTGAAACAACAAGACCGACGACACGACCCGACGACCGCGGATGCGACAAGATCGTCTCTCGGACGCCAAGTTCTTTGACCCCGGGGACCGATCCATCGGGACGTCAAGACCTCCTTCCGAACCCAAGTTCTCCGTCGCGACACGACAAGTTCTCCATCATGTATCCGAACCTCGCCGTCCCCGTCGAACCCTGAGACCGAACCCCGAACCCCCGGAACCCCAAGATCTTCCGAACCCAGAAGTGTGTCCCTTTCCTGAGACCCATATTTTTATAATATATGATATTTGACATATTGCATATTAAATTATTCATACATGCATACTTGTCTGTGGTCTGGGGGCCTTAGGCCGATTCACCTAAATTAAATATGGGATCCATATGCGGGGAAATCTAGTCGTATATTGGTCCCATTTAAATTTGTGTAGCGAACCGATGCCATGTTTTCGCCTTGTTAAGACAACATCTAAATTGCAGGGTATCTAAACAACTAGAACCATATATTTAATTGTCGGGACCCCCGGTTCCACTTAATATTGCCTAATTGCACCGCACCTTTGCCATGCCATACATCATACATGCATCATGCTCGATCTTCTGCCGTAGTATTAAATAGTGCATCCGGTGTTTATTCTAGTGTTTTGCTTCTTCGCGGATAAGGCCGTTGAGTTGATGTGAGCTTCGCCCCGATCTTCGGATGAACCCTCGGCAATGTTTTCAAAGCAGCATCTCCCTTTCTACCTATCTTAATTTTATAGTATTTATTCCTCCTTGATCTATTGCTATATGTGTTGCGATGCTCTAGTTTTCGTACCCGTGATATCCCTTGCAGCCTTATATTGCCATTGGACACCTCCTATTACCTGTTGTTTGGTAGATAGTTGTACCTGCACGTCGTAGTCGCTTGCTCAAGTGATGTTGCGTGTCGTCGGCAAGTACAGCTTGTTGGAGTATTGTGTGTGTTTATTGGAGATGATCAAGACTTTAATTACTGTTTAACAACTAAAATTGAAGTAGGTAAATGCAGAGGCACAGGTGGGCAATAGATTTTATTTGGTTGTTAACCATCCACTTGTGTCCCGTAGGACCCCGAGTATTTGATACATGTTCCTTGAATATTCGCGCTATCCATATCCGGGAGGATTATGGGACCCCCCCTGAGCCAGAGCTTGATTCATTCTTATTTCTTGGGGCCACAAACTAGTTTGAGGTTTTATTTACTATCTTGTACTTATGCCATGCTTTACTTCTTTATTTACGATTGTGCGAGGAGCACCTGTACTGTTTAGGATCGGGACACGTTTTCGCGGTATCGACAAGTCCAGTCACACTTTCGGGTTCCCAGTCGTTTACAGCCGTCCACCCAAACCTTGAGTCCGTCTCGGAGTCAGCTAACTTCGTTGCGGGTGTACTCAATGGGGTGGCCCCCTGAAATATTTCTGAATCCTGTGATTGCTTCGTCGTGAAAGCCTCGTTGAGTTTTGATTTGGTTTTTCCGAGGTTGATCGAGTGTGTGTTGCTATTTGTGCACCCCTGCAGGGTAAAACTTTCTGAAAGCCGTGTCCACGGTTATGGACGACTTGGAGCACAGTATCTCGATCATAGACAACTATAACTAAAGTAGTGCTATAAATTTGACTTTATAATGACTAGTAATCAGCTTCACTATAATGGAATGGCTAAATAAAACTGCCAACAATTGCTTTTTGGGTTGTCGCTTGCTACCATTGTATCTGACTAGTAAGTATTGCAACTATAACGGAATGGCTAAATAAAAGTGCCAACAACTGCTGGGTTTTGGGATATCTCATGCTAATTGTATCTGACTAGTAAGTGTCGCAACTACCACGGAATGGTTAACTAAAATTGCCCACTGCTTATTATATCAGGATGACTATCTATACCTGACTAGTAATTGGTGTAACGATAACCGAATAAATAAAACTGCCAACTGTGTGAGTTCCTCGGTGGACTTCCTCGTTTGGTCTCGAGGGGGAAATACCAGGATGGGATTGTTTGGTGTTAGATTCAGGTTGGATCCGAATAGCTCTTTCTTATCCCTCTCTGATAGCCGTCAGTTGTATCGAGTCTCTATAGGTTGTTTAGTGCATGCTGCGCTTGATCCACCATACCTATGTAGGCGAGGACCGCCGACTCTCGCCTGCCGTAATCGCCTCGATCGACCGCCTTCTTTTCCTTTGCCCTTGTCGGCACCCTTTGTTTAAGCAGTTTTGAGATCGACGTCGTTAGCAGGTTACCCTTCCGCTTGGCTCGGGCAGGTTATGGACGCCATTGGTTATTCTTCAGGGCTCTTAGCCCCATTTGCATCTTGTCCGTAGTTGGACGCTCTATCGTTTTCAAGGTGATTTGGATCTTTGTTCTGTATATCTGTATTCTTGACTCATGGAGTCATGTTGTATATATATCTGTTCTATGGGTCCCATCGAGGACTGTTGTGTAATGTTATTACTTTGTTTTCCACCCGCACGCAAGTGCCTGGTGGGCACCTTTGAATCGTTTCTATGCGGGTTTGGCGGGTTTCGCTAAAACTTGCATAGGTCCGATTTTGAGGGTGTTACAGAGTGGTATCAGAGCTCAACAGTTGCGATACCCCATAAGTCCAGCCTGTAGGATAACCTAGCTAACGGTCGAAGTATAGTGTCAAAACTATTTTTGCAAAAACGGGTGGATAGTTCTGGTTAGGTCTGCTTTTACTCCTTACCCCTCTACTATTCTCCTCTTACCCCTACGTGTTTTGAATCCGCTCTCGTCTCTTTCTTCGAGTCCAGGAATTCTCGTGGTTGGGTTTTCATCGTACCTTTAGGTTTTTGCTTCCTCCTTTGGTAACGGTGTTGCTACATCTGGTCTTCATGCTATCCGAGGAATCCTTCGTCCGGTGGACTTCTCTTTGTTCCTTCTCGTGCCTTCCGGTGTTTTCCGACGCGACGACATCATCTACGCGATCCGGCGTAGTCCGCATCACTCCTTTGTTTCGAATCTCGATTGTCGAGATCTTGCCTAATTCCGAGAGTTGGTTGCACACCGCCTATTCGTAATGCGAGTAATGGTTTGGGTGCTGGCGGATCGACCACCATTCGACTACTCTTATCATTCGCTCTTGTACATCGAATCAGTGGATCCAGCAATTTTACTCCATCCATGGAAGTTAGAGGTGGCCTTACCTTTAACTTCGTATGTTGTTTATCCGGAGTGTTCTCTTGACGAACAGGATCAACGACCTCTTGTTGGTGGTGTTGCCGATTTCAAGACGGAATAAGAACCTTTGTTAGTGGTGTCGCGAGGTTCTACACGATGCGAGAAGATTCAGATCGCCGCCCTTCTTTCCGGTACCATGAGGCGCATCTCGAGGGCGAGATCCATTGTTAGTGGTGTCGAATTGTGGCATCCCGCAAAACCACTACTAGAAAATCGCGTTGTTTTTGTGCATTGCATCGTCATCATCATGCATTTGTTTGCCTGGAACTATTTTCAAAAAGCCTATTTTTGTTTTCTAAAATTACCCTTCTTTATTCGAAACAAAGTCTCATATTTATCTGCTAAACTATTTAACTAAAAATTATTTGCTAAAAAGATTTCAAACAAAACAAAACAAATAAATATCTTACAAAATAATAAACCTAAAACCTAGACCCTTTTTCTACCCAATCCTAGTCTACCCAGCCCCCTCCACCTCACCCCGACCAACCACAGCTTGCCACCTCCCCGTTCCCTCCACCTCATTACTCCATACATCCACCTCACCGATCCCAGCCGGCCCTGCCTCTCTCCCTGGGCCCCACCCCAACCCCACACACCCATCAGCATACACACCACACACGCACACACCCACTTCCCAACCTCTCTCCCTTCCACTCCGGCCCCACCAACCGCCTCCTTCTCCCTGCCCCTGGGCCCCACCCGCACTGGTCAGCCAACCGCCCACCCCCTGACCGCCTGTCCCCCTGGCCCCACCTCCCGCGCCTCGCACAGCCCACGCACGACTCCCCACCCTGAACCGCTCTCTCCTCCTCCCCTGCTCTAGCCTCCTCCCTCCCGCGTGCTCCCCGCCGCCATGTCGCCATCGAAGCCGCCACCCCTCCCCTCACCGGCGCCGGCCCCCGCCACCAAGCCTCCTCGTCTCCGCCCCGGACCTTGGTCCGAGCTCGCCTGCAGAGCGCGACCCCCTCGCCTCTTGCAGCCGCGCCGGCCCCGTCTCCTCCCGTTGCTCCTCTCTGAGGACGCCACTGCATCGCCTCGCCCGCCGTCTCGGCCCCACCCACCACCGCATCAACCTCCTTCTCCCAGAGTCGCGGTTGGTCCCGCCTCCCTGCCTCCTTCCTGGCCGCCTCCGCTGCTCATGAGGTCCCGACGCCGTCGGCCTCGCTGTGTCGCCTGCCTGCCCTCACCATCCCCGCCTGCCACCCTACACCTCCCATCCTCCTCCTCAGGCAGTCCCAGGCCGCAGCTCCTCGTGCCGCCTCTGCATCATCGCTGCCACCACCCGCTCTCGCTCACGCCTGTCGAGCCACCACCGTCACCTTGCGAGCCGACCGCAGCGTCACCGCCCCGCTGCCTGCCGCGAGCCCGCCCTCGCCTGGAACCTCCTCTGCCGGCTGGCTGCGAGCACCTTCTCCCCGTGTGAGTGCAGCAAGCGAGCCAGAGCCGCCTCTGTCTTTTTGCGCACGCACGAGCCTGGGAATGCCTCCTGGTTCTGCAATGTTGATGCTGCCTTCGGTTACGTGTTTGCGCAGACCACTAGTAAACATTCATCAGACCCTGTAGCGTTTTGACAACAGTTTGTCACTAGTCTTTCTCAAAGAGGTGCCTATGTCGCCCAAATCCCAGGGCCGACGCCATCATATGAATCCGCACTGGTGCCAAGATCCACCTACAGGAACCACTTCGGTGCCACTCGCAGATCGTGGATGCTGAAGTGCACAAGGGATTCCGAGAAGACATGGAAGGTTTACTTCCGGATCCGTAGGCCGATCCCGGACATCGTCACGCCATGACCTCCTTCAAGGATTCGTTGGCCGAGACTCCGAAGCCCGATCCCGGTGTTCGAAGACCGATCCCGCCGAGGCCCAGGACACCAAGATCTCCTCCGTGAAACGACAAGACCGACGACACGACCCGACGACCGCGGATGCGACAAGATCGTCTCTCGGACGCCAAGTTCTTCGACCCCGGGGACCAATCCATCGGGACGTCAAGACCTCCTTCCGAACCCAAGTTCTCCGTCACGACACGACAAGTTCTCCATCATGTATCCGAACCTCGACGTCCCCATCGAACCCTGAGACCGAACCCCGAACCCCCGGAACCCCAAGATCTTCCGAACCCAGAAGTGTATCCCTTTCCTGAGACCCATATTTTTATAATATATGATATTTGACATATTGCATATTAAATTATTCATACATGCATACTTGTCTGTGGTCTGGGGGCCTTAGGCCGATTCACCTAAATTAAATATGGGATCCATATGCGGCAAATCTAGTCGATATTGGTCCCATTTAAATTTATGTGAATCGATGCCATGTTTTCGCTTTGTTAAGACAACATCTAAATTGCAGGGTATCTAAACAACTAGAACCATATATTTAATTGTCGGGACCCCCGGTTCCACTTAATATTGCCTAATTGCACCGCACCTTTGCCATGCCATACATCATACATGCATCATGCTCGATCTTCTGCCGTAGTAAATAGTGCATCGGTGTTTATTCTAGTGTTTTGCTTCTTCATGGATAAGGCCGTTGAGTTCATGTGAGCTTCACCGATCTTCGGATGAACCTCGGCAATGTTTTCAAAGTAGCATCTCCCTTTCTACCTATCTTACTTTTATAGTATTTATTCCCTCCTGTTGATCTATTGCTATCTGTGTTGCGATGCTCTAGTTTTCGTACCCGTGATATCCCTTGCAGCCTTATATTGCCATTGGACACCTCCTATTACCTGTTGTTTGGTAGATAGTTGTACCTGCGCGTCGTAGTCGCTTGCTCAAGTGCTATTGCGTGTCGTCAAGTACCACAGTTGTTGGAGTATTGCCGTGTGTTTATTGTTGGAGATGATCAAGACTTTAATTACTGTTTAACAAGTAAAATTGAAGTAGGTAAATGCAGAGGCACAGGTGGGCAATAGATGTTATTTGGTTGTTAACCGTCCACTTGTGTCCCGTAGGACCCTGAGTACTTGATACCTGTTCCTTGAATATTCGCGCTATCCACATCCGGGAGGATTATGGGACCCCCCTGAGCCAGAGCTTGATTCATTCTTTTTTTCTTGGGGCCACAAACTAGTTTGAGGTTTTATTTACTATCTTGTACTTACGCCATGCTTTACTGCTTTATTTACGATTGTGCGAGGAGCACCTGTACTGTTTAGGATCGGGACACGTTTTCGCGGTATCGACAAGAACAATCACACTTCGGTTCGGTTCGTTCTGATCGTCCACCCAAACCTTGAGTCCGTCTCGAGTCACTAACTTCGTTATGGTGTACTCAATGGGGTGGCCCCTAAATATTTCTGAATCCTGATTGCTTTGTCGTGAAAGCCTCGTTGGGTTTTGATTTGGTTTTCCGAGGTTGATCGAGTGTGTTGCTATTTGTACACCCTGCAGGGTAAAACTTTCTCAAAAGTCGTGTCCGGGTTATGGACGACTTGGAGCACAGTATCTCGATCATAGACAACTATAACTAAAGTAGTGCTATAAATTTGACTTTATAATGACTAGTAATCAGCTTCACTATAATGGAATGGCTAAATAAAACTGCCAACAATTGCTTGTTTGGGTTGTCGCTTGCTACCATTGTATCTGACTAGTAAGTATTGCAACTATAACGGAATGGCTAAATAAAAGTGCCAACAACTGCTGGGTTTTGGGATATCTCATGCTAATTGTATCTGACTAGTAAGTGTCGCAACTACCACGGAATGGTTAACTAAAATTGCCCACTGCTTATTATATCAGGATGACTATCTATACCTGACTAGTAATTGGTGTAACGATAACCGAATAAATAAAACTGCCAACTGTGTGAGTTCCTCGGTGGACTTCCTCGTTTGGTCTCGAGGGGGAAATACCAGGATGGGATTGTTTGGTGTTAGATTCAGGTTGGATCCGAATAGCTCTTTCTTATCCCTCTCTGATAGCCGTCAGTTGTATCGAGTCTCTATAGGTTGTTTAGTGCATGCTGCGCTGCCGCTTCAGTCCACCATACCTATGTAGGCGAGGACCGCCGAATTCTAGCCTCGCCGTAATCGGCCTCAAGATCGACCGCTCTCTTTCCCTTGCCCTTGTCGGCACCCTTTGTTTAAGCAGGTTTTGAGATCGACGTCGTTAGCGGGGTTACCCTTCCGCTTGGGAAGGGGTTATGGACGCCATTGGTTATTCTTCAGGGCTCTTAGCCCCATTTGCATCTTGTCCGTAGTTGGATGCTCTATCGTTTTCAAGGTGATTTGGATCTTTGTTCTGTATATCTGTATTCTTGACTCATGGAGTCGTGTTGTATATATATCTGTTTTGTGGGTCCCATCATGGACTGTTGTGTAATGTTATTACTTCGTTTTCCACCCGCACGCAAGTGCCTGGTGGGCACCTTTGAATCGTTTCTATGCGTGTTTGGCGGGTTTCGCTAAAACTTGCATAGGTCCGATTTTGAGGGTGTTACAGTCCCTGGCTGGTTTTCTTCTAGTGCACATCCAAAAAGATAGCCATATAAACATGGTTCCCTTTGTTGCCACCTTGTCCAAAACTTGAGTATCCTTGTCCACCCAGGTGGTTCATTGAGTACTTGTCTTATTATATAAAACATATATCTTTTCAATACTTCATATAATCGTATCATGTATCCCATCCCAAATATATAGCAGGGCTAAGCTTACTACAACTACAATGTTTCCACTAAGGGAGATATAAGGGTATCCTATTAGGATTTAGCATAGCATAAAATATAGTAGTCCTTATCATGCATGTTACAAAAATCCACTAAGTGTAATGAAAATAGTAGGACATGGATGATAGTGTCACTTGCCTTTTTAGTAGGGGGGTATTGGTTCACTTCTTGATCTTGCAAATATCACACTCTTCTAACTTCACTACAATTCAATCAAGCAAACACAAATCCAACTAGCATTCAAACCATTTCTCACACATAAAATAACAAAAACAAGGTCATGCATGCAAGCATGCAAAAGATAGTTTTATTTGCAAAAGTGGTCTGTACTAGGCTCTAAACATTATAAAGTTCAAAGTGGTCATTTACTAAAGTGGTAAAACCATTTGCAAGAGGTTTCACTCCATAAACAAATTTTATACCAAAGTGATATTTTATATTTGTTAGAATTGTCTTTTTGCAAGGCAATAACTTTCTAGGGTTCATAAAATATGTTTTTAAGTCACTAACTTGGTCTTTAGGGTCAGAAGGTTTGAATCACATCATTTCCCAAAGGTTTTACTCAAAATTCATTTCTAAACCAAAAACAATATTTTTATTTGACTAGAAATGCTCTAACTCAAATATTTATTCCTTAACTTCACAAAATACATTTTTAAATCCATAAGTTGGTTCCTCTGGTCAGTAGGTTCAAACAAACTATTTTGCAAAGATTTCATCTCAAAAATATATCTATAACAATTTTTATATTCAAAATAAGCCTACACAAGTTTCTAAAAATTCAACCAATTTTCCAGAAGCAAAACATTAAACAAAGTGCATGGTTGCAAAGTACTTGTTCTTCTGATTCCATTGATATAAAATTTGAAATTTTTTGACGTGTAGAACTAAAGTTATGAATTTTGCAAGTTTGCAATTCTAAATAGATCAAATTTCTATTTTAAAACCTGAGTCTAGCCACGTGGCTCATTCCTATTGGTCGGTAACGTTTCGTTTGGATCGAGATGTTCTGATCGTAGGATCTCACTTAATCGCACGGTGCATATCGAGTGATACCCCTTCGGGTTAAATCTAATCTCATGCGTCTGATCAAAATCCGACGGTTCTAGTGTGGTTGACCAGGAATGGGCGACGCTAGCGGCGGCGACTGGCGGCGCACACTCTAGCTACGGCCGAGCCGGCGGTACAGGATGCAAGGGATACAGAGGAGTATCTCACCGTGTTCAGGGGATCGTGGCGATGCTCAACGTGGTCGCGAGGAGGCAAGGGGCGCACGGGGACGAAAATAATTGCTCGCTGGAGTTGCTGCGGCGTCGGACGGCTCTGTTTGTCGTTGGGGGTGAGGCTGCAGGTCGTGCCGAGGCAAAGTAAAGGCATGGTTAGACGCGGGCGAGCGTGGGGAGTACATGAGCATCATCGGGAGGGCTCGGGGCGGTCGGAGCTTACCGGGGGAACTCGCAGGAGAAATGGCAGAAGACCGTGGCGCTCGGGTGTGGTCGTTGCCGACGATTTGGAGCGCATGCGAGCGAGTGGAGCACACGGGAAGGTGCGCACGGGACTGGAGAGCAAGCTCGTATGCTCTGGGAGTAGAGAGGTGGTCGGAGTCGTCGGGATTTCGCCGGAGAAACTCGTCGGGGACAGTGGGTTCGAGCTCGAAATTAGAGCAGCCCGGTGGCAGAGAGTGGCTGGAGTTTGGGGCGAAAGAGAGAGAATAGACAGGCGATTTAACGATCATGGTCGTTGGAGAGATTAACGCCTCCATTGATGCGAATTGATCGCCGCAATCAAGGGCAGAAATGGCGAGGGGGACGTGGTCGCGAGGTTGATGACGCTGCGCTGGAGGTGGGGCCGTGCTGTCTGCGAGTGAGAGAGAGGGTGCGCGGGGTCCACTTCTTAGTGACTCAGCGGGTGTGTTATTCAGTGAAAAACGCTTCGCCAGAGGGTAGATCTTGGTGGGCTGCGACTGGGCTTGCTGGGCCTGGCAGATGGGTTGGGTTTGATCCTATTTTTTTATACCAAACCTTTTTCTTTTTCTGTTTTGAATTTCCTGATTTGATTTTCATTCAAAAAATTCAAACAACAAATCAATTCAAACCACCACAAAACTTTGTATTTATTTTAATTCTGTTTAACAACATAATCCAAAGTCAAAATAAAATAATTCTTTTATTCTTTTGGGATCGATTAATAATTAAATAAATAGACCTTAGTCTTTAATTCAAATAGGATTTAATTTATTTTTAAAACTCTATTTGAAATCCAAATAATATCAAAAAAATTTCAGTAGGTTTCATTTGAAAATATAAAACACTTGGAATTCTTATTTAAAATACTTTAACAAGTTTTAGTGTTTATTTAAAAAAAATGGGAAAAGCCTTTACTTAAATAAAATTGGATATTAATAAATCCTTATTATTTTATTTAAATAAACCTTTACTATTTTTATCAAATAGAAATATTTTATTTCAAAAGCTTGGCCAAGATTTAATTTGGCTCTATAAAATAATCCCTATTTATATTTCTACCTTTGCTTTTGAAAACCATATCTTTTTATTAAAAGATCAAAAAATAGTGATTCCAACTATTATAATTTTATTTATTAATTTTTTATCTTTTTAAATCCCTTTAGGATTTTATTTGACCAAAATAGGTTTTGATGTTTCCAATTGGAATCAAAAAGTTTCTTCTCACCCTAAAAATCAACAATTGTTTATTTTGTTTATTTATTTTTCACATTTCAAAATTTGGAAAATTTTGGGATGTGACAGGCTACCACCCTTAAAAGAAATATCGTCCCGAGATTTGGGAGGGATAGGGTTACAAGTTGGCTTCAAAGCAACTAGGGTACTACCACCCTTAAAAGAGAGTCTCATAGGATTACTTTGATGGTTCACTTGACTATGGGTTCAACACTTAATATACAGGCAAGGAATCCTTATTTGACTCAACTGAGTTATCTAATTCCTGACATCCACTTCTTCTATCTCTTCAAAGTTCCCATCCATGTCAATGTGGTTCACATGTCCTTTCTGGGTCACATTGGAGTCATTTCCATTGTCTCTTCTAGCATCCTTTTTCTTTTTATTCTCAGGATAGTCTGATGCATAGTTTCCAAGTTCCTTACAAATATAGCACTACAACTGGATAATGTCTTTCTTCCTGAAAGTGTCATGTTGGTTCTGATCAAGGTCATCTCCATTGTCAGTATCATTTCCATTATTATCACTTCCATTGTTGTGGTGGTGATACTGATGTGGTTCAGAATCTTCATTGCTCTTTTTGAATGAACGCTTCTTTTGTGATGATCCTGAGTGATACTTGAGTTTATGCTTCCTCTTTCTATTCTCAACTTGATTCATCTTGTTTTCCAATATAGTGGCTTTGTCACAGAGTGATTGATAAGTTGGGACATAGGCAACAACTAGCTACAGGTTCAACTCATCATTAAGTCCTTCAAGAAATTTCTCCTTTCTCTTAGCATCTGTATCAACTTCATCCGGTGCATAGCGTGCCAGATTGTTGAATTCTTCAATGTACTCAGCCACACTGAGGTGACGTTGTTTCAGATTGTGGAATTCCTTTTTCTTCAAGTGCATCACTCCATATGAGATGTGAGCTGTACGGAAACCATCCTCAAAAATAGCCCAAGTCACATCCTCAAGGGGAGTGGTGATTTGAAAGTTGTCCCACCATGTTGCTGCTGGTCCTTCAAGTAGAAATGCTGCAAACCTAACTTTTTCCTCGTCGGTGCAGCCAACAGTCACTAAGTCCTTATTCACCGAACGTAACCAATCATTGGCTAACATTGGGTCAGTTGTTCCAGAGAACCTTGCAGGCCTAAGTTTCAGAAACCTAGTGAGCATGTCATGAGCTGGAGGATTATTCTGATTGTTGTTGTTGTTGTTGTTGTTGTTGTTGTTGTTTTTGTTGTTGTTGTGCTGATTCTGTATGAGCGTGGTCATCATCTGCATCAGTTGAGTTTGGCATGTCATCAACTGTTGCATCTCGGGAGTGATGTTGTTGTTGTTTTGGTTGGGATTGGCACGACGGGGAGGCATCTGTTGGTTGATAGGGATAAGTAATGATGGATAGGTTTTTAAGAAGTTCTAACACACAACTCAAAACATCCAAGTTCAATCAAACAATCAATCAATCAATCAACAAGCAACTATCCACTTAACAACTTATGAGATTAACCCATGAGTTGAAGGAAACAACAAATTTTCTTGAAATGATTAACTTGGTATGGTCATACCTCATAGGTCAATATGATCCATACTCTAACTTGATATCAATGTCTTTGGTAGGCAATCTAATGTCTCTTGGTTTTCACTTGTAGTCCTTAGTGATGTCTAAGTTGAAGTCCTTAGTGAAACTAAAGTTGAAGTCATTGGTCATGGTGAAGGCTTTGTCCATCAAGTTGAAAAGGAAGAGATGTAGAATCAAAACCAAAAAGGTTGAGGAAAGAGTTTACAAGATTGTTTGTAAATAAGTTTTTGGAACAAATACAACTCCTATTTTTCTAAGGGGTTTTGTCCAATCCTAGGGTTACAATCCTACAGGCAACACAGTGCTCTGATACCAACTGTAAGGTTCCCAACCTTTAATAAGGTAGAGATTCCTGTGTTTACAATGCTAGTCCCTAGATCAATAGCTAGCATCCAAAGTTAAGATGTAATATCAAGAAACAAAGGTCATAATACAACTTTATAACCAAGAATAAATTAATTTATTACATCTTACATAGCTCATTTGGCTATCACATTACAATGCAGCAGAATATAACAATAGCATGGGGTCCTTCATCTTCAAAGTTCCACAGGCAGTCATGTTGGTTGTAGACTTGTAATCCTAATCAGTAAACTTCACTATCATCAAACAAACCTGCAACATAATAAGTTGCAGCCACAAGGGTCAATACATTTGAATTCTATTGGCAAGTTTCACTACTATGTAGAATTAAGTGGATCCTATCATTACATGCATATTTGGCTAAGTAGGGTTTAGGCTCTTTTGAAGAAAGAAATATAGTTTTATCCTATCTTTTCAAAATAGTTTTGATCTTTTGTCAAATCTTTCTGAACTCCTTGGAAAACTCCAAGTGCTTCTAATCCCTTGTTGTCACCATCAAGTTTTACTTTGAGAAATTGGAATGTCGAGATCTTCCATAGCTTCAGGCCTTAGTTACTCAGAGTTGTCCATAACCGGGGACACGGCTAAGTACTTAGAATTTGATCTTCTGCAGAAGTTGTACACTTTACCCACATGACACAATCTCGTCTTGACGCCACCAGTGGCCGCTGGATAAGTACTCACCAAAAATGGAGTACTGGCAGATCGAGAATGTGACAAAGTCTTTCCATAGAAGTCCTCCCAATACACAATGCTAGCTTGTCAACCAGGCACCAATGTAGGGATAAATTTCCCTTACACAATTCTAGTTAACCTGAAGATGCCAATGCATGGGTCTTCCACTATGTTGTTGACTAAGCCAGAGCCCATTTAGCATGTGGCTGTACACGGAAGCCACTGTACGAGAAAAGTGTTCAATCTCTAAGTCCCTGGGTGGTTTTCTTCTAGTGCACATCCAAAAGGACAGCCATATAAACATGGTTCCCTTTGTTGCCACCTTGTCCAAAACATGAGTATCCTTGTCCACCCAGGTGGTTCATTGAGTGCTTGTTTTATTATATAAAACATATATCTTTTCAATACTTCATATAATCGTATCATGTATCCCATCCCAAATATATAGCAGGGCTAAGCTTACTATAACTACAATGTTTCCACTAAGGGAGATATAAGGGTATCCTATTAGGATTTAGCATAGCATAAAATATAGTAGTCCTTATCATGCATGTTACAAAATTCCACTAAGTGTAATGAAAATAGTAGGACATGGATGATAGTATCACTTGCCTTTTTAGTAGGGGGGTATTGGTTCACTTCTTGATCTTGCAAATATCACACTCTTCTAACTTCACTACAATTCAATCAAGCAAACACAAATCCAACTAGCATTCAAACCATTTCTCACACATAAAATAACAAAAACAAGGTCATGCATGCAAGCATGCAAAAGATAGTTTTATTTGCAAAAGTGGTCTCTACTAGGCTCTAAACATTATAAAGTTCAAAGTGGTCATTTACTAAAGTGGTAAAACCATTTGCAAGAGGTTTCACTCCATAAACAAATTTTATACCAAAGTGATATTTTATATTTGTTAGAATTGTCTTTTTGCAAGGCAATAAATTTCTAGGGTTCATAAAATATGTTTTTAAGTCACTAAATTTGTGTTTAGGGTCATAAGGTTTGAATCACATCATTTCCCAAAGGTTTTACTCAAAATTCATTTCTAAATAAAAAACAATATTTTTATTTGACTAGAAATGCTCTAACTCAAATATTTATTCCTTAACTTCACAAAATACATTTTTCAATCCATAAGTTGGTTTCTCTGGTCAATAGGTTAAAAAAACTATTTTGCAAAGATTTCATCTCAAAAATATATCTAGAACAATTTTTATATTCAAAATAATCCTACACAAGTTTCTGCAAATTCAACCAATTTTCCAGAAGCAAAACATTAAACAAAGTGAATGGTTGCAAAGTAATTGTTCTGGTGATTCCATTGATATAAAATTTGCAAAATTTGGACGTGTAAAACTAAAGTTATGAATTTTGCAAGTTTGCAATTCTAAATAGATCAAATTTCTATTTTAAAACCTGAGTCTAGCCACGTGGCTCATTCCTATTGGTCGGTAATGTTACGTTTGGATCGAGCTATTCTGACCGCAGGATCTCACTTAATCGCACGGTGCAGATCGAGTGATACCCCTTTGGGTTAAATCTAATATCGTGCGTCTGATCAAAATCCGACGGTTGCAGTGTGGTTGACCAGGAATGGGCGGCGCTGGCGGCGCACGCTCTGGCTAAGGCGGAGCCAGCGATACAGGACGCAAGGGAGACAGTGGAGTAGCTCACAGTTTTCAGGGGATCGTGGCTATGCTCAACGTGGTCACGAGGAGGCAAGGGGCGCACGGGGACGAAAATAATTGCTCGCCGGAGTTGCTGCGGCGTCGGACGGCTCTGTTTGTCGTCGAGGGCGAGGCTGCAGGTCGTGCCGAGGCAAAGTAAAGGCATGGTTAGATGCGGGTGAGCATGGGGAGTACAGGAACATCATCGGGAGGGCTCGGGGTGGTCGGAGCTTACCGGGGGAACTCGCCGGAGAAATGGCAGAAGACGGTGGCGCTCGGGTGTGGTTGTTGCCGACGATTTGGAGCGCACGCGAGCGAGTGGAGCACACGGGCAGGTGCGCACGGGACTGGAGAGCAAGATCGTATGCTCTGGGAGTGGAGAGGTGGTCGTAGTCGTCGGGATTTCGCCGGAGAAACTCGTCGGGGACAGTGGGTTCGAGCTCGAAATTAGAGCAGCCCGGTGGCAGAGAGTGGCTGGAGTTTGGGGGAAAGAGAGAGAATAGACAGGCGATTTAACGAGCGTGGTCGTTGGAGACATTAACGCCTCCATTGATGCGAATTGATCGCTGCAATCAAGGGAAAAACGGCGAGGGGGGCGTGGTCGCGAGGTTGATGACGCTGCGCTAGCGGTTGGGCCGTGCTGTATGCGAGTGAGAGAGAGGGGGCGCGGGGTCCACTTCTCAGTGACTCAGCGGATGTGTTATTCAGTGAAAAACGCTTCGCCAGAGGGGAGAGTTTGGTGGGCTGCGAGTGGTCTTGCTGGGCCTGCCAGATGGGTTGGGTTTGATCCTATTTTTTTATACCAAACCTTTTTCTTTTTCTGTTTCGAATTTCCTGATTTGATTTTCATTCAAACAATTCAAACAACAAATCAATTCAAACCACCACCAAACTTTGTATTGATTTTAATTCTGTTTAACAACATAATCCAAAGTCAAAATAAAATAATTATTTTATTATTTTGGGATCTATTAATAATTAAATAAATAGACCTTATTCTTTAATTCAAATAGGATTTAATTTATTTTTAAAACTCTATTTGAAATCCAAATAATATCAAAATATTTTCAGTAGGTTTCATTTGAAAATATAAAACACTTGTAATTCTTTTTTAAAATACTTTAACAAGTTTTAGTGTTTATTTAAAAAAAATGGGAAAAGCCTTTACTTAAATAAAATTGGATATTAATAAATCCTTATTGTTTTATTTAAATAAACCTTTACTCTGTTTATCAAATAGAAATATTTTATTTCAAAAGCTTGGCCAAGATTTAATTTGGCTCTATAAAATAATCCTTATTTATATTTCTACCTTTGCTTTTGAAAACCATATCTTTTTATTAAAAGATCCAAAAATAGTGATTCCAACTATTATAATTTTATTTATTAATTGTTTATCTTTTTAAATCCCTTTAGGATTTTATTTGACCAAAATAGGTTTTGATGTTTCCAATTGGAATCAAAAAGTTTCTTCTCACCCTCAAATCAACATTTGTTTATTTTGTTTATTTATTTTTCACATTTCAAAATTTGGAAAATTTTGGGATGTGACAATTGAGCTAATCAAAGACTATGATATGGACATTCACTATCACCCCGGTAAAGCCAACGTGGTAGCAGATGCCCTTAGCAGATTGCCGTGCCGCTTGAACTCCATGATCCTGAAGGAGCAACCAAGTTTGCACAAAGAGATGGAAGATTTCCGAATGGAATTAGTGAGTGAAGGATTTTTGTCTAGTATAGAACTTCAACCCACCTTGATCAGTCAGATCAAGGAGGTCAGAAAAGGAAATGCTAGTATCGACAGAATCAAACGTTGCATCATTACAGGCAAAGTACCCGGATTCACCGAGGATGAAGAAGGAGTTCTGTGGTACAAAGGACGTCTCTGTGTACCAGCAGATTCAGAGTTGAAGGAAATTATTTTGAAGGAGGCCCATGATACTCTTTATTCTATCCACCCCGGAGGAACAAAGATGTATCAGGATTTCAACGAGCAATTTTGGTGGCATAAGATGAAGAGATAAATCGGAAGCTATATCGCCAAGTGTGATATTTTTCAGAGAGTCAAGGCGGGACATCAGAGACCCGCAGGACTGTTGCAACCACTACAGATTCCGGAATGGAAATGGGATTCTGTTGGAATGGACTTTATCACCGGATTGCCTACTTCTAGTAGGGGAAATGACTCTATTTGGGTCATAGTTGACAGATTGTCCTAAGTAGCCCATTTCTTACCAGTCAATACCACTTACCAGAGCTCGAAGCTTGCGGAGTTATACATCGCTATAATCGTTAGTTTGCATGGAGTACCCAAGAACATTGTATCGGATCGAGGAACTCAGTTTACCTCGAGATTCTGGAAGAAAGTCCAAGAAGCACTAGGAACCCGACTAGATTTCAGCACAGCGTATCACCCTCAAACCGATGGACAAACGGAGCGAGTAAATCAAATAATCGAAGACATGTTGAGAGCATGTGTACTCGAGTATGGATCTAAATGGGAATATTGCCTGCCTTTTGCCGAATTTTCTTACAACAATTGTTATCAAGCTAGTTTGCAAATGGCCCCCATTTGAATTCATGTACGGAAGAAAGTGTCGTACCCCTTTGAATTGGTCGGAAGTAGGAGAGAGTCAGATTTTTGGACCCGACATCCTACGAGAACCGGAAGAGAAAGTTCACAAGATTCGTGAGCACCTAAAGACCACCCAGTCAAGACAGAAGAGTTATGCCGACAAGAGACGTCGAGACCTCGCTTTCAATATCAGAGATTTTGTGTATCTGAAAGTGTCGCCTTTGAAAGGAATGCAGCGTTTCCAGCTCAAAGGAAAGTTAGGCCCCAGATATATCGGACCTTTCAATATTCTGAATCGTCGAGGAGAAGTATCGTATCCATTGGATTTGCCAGAGGAGATGTCTGCAGTGCATAATGTGTTCCATATATCGTTACTTTGCAAATACCTTGAAGTTCCTGAGAAGACTGAAGTTTTCAAGAACATTTATCACCGCACCATAGAGATCAACGATGACCTGACATATCCCGAAGTACCCATCCATATTTTGGAGGAAGCTTTCAGGACCACCAGGACCAGAAGCATCAAGTTTCTCAAGATTAAGTGGAGTAACCACATTGAAGAAGAAGCTACCTGGGAGCGAGAAGATCACATCAAGATGGAGTTTCCCGATCTTTTTAAATCCTAGTTTTCTTATTTCTTCTTTTTCAAATCTCGGGACGAGATTTTTTTAAGGAGGGAAGGTTTGTAACATCCAAAAATGTTGAATAAGGATTATCAATTTCCAATCACCAAAATTAGGGTTAACAAAAACTTTTGTTAATTCAAATCATTATGAATCCATGTGTTTATGTGATGATTGTGTGAATGCATGAATGGACTTGTGTGATTGATATAAATAGAAAGGAATGGTTTAAAGATGAAAACAACATCATCTAAAACATTTCCAACCAGAAACAAATCAAGAGAAAATAAAAAACAAATCAAATAAATTAAATGGTCATTTTTGCCAATCTTGCTCACTAGGCCACTTTGAGTGTTTCTAGTCCAAGATTTCAAACAAAAACTTTTCCATTTCTTTCCACCCCTTCCAATACCAAGTAAAAGTGAATCAAAGCCCACCTTTCAAACTTGGAGAAACATTTGGCAACTTGATTCAAATCACTTCTCCAAATTGAATCTTTCTGATAGGTGAAGATCACACATTTTCAAAACCCAACCAAACCAGTGCCCCTTGACCAATCCAACTAACCAGAGACTCCCTAGTATGTAACTAGCAAACCCACCAAGTTTGAATCCAAAATTCAAATTTGAACCTCTTGCGGCCATTTCATCAAACACCTTGCTGGCACCAAACAGACAAACATCAAACACTATTAGGAGCAGTGATTTTGGCCAACCTTGTTCCCTCTCTATCTCACTCTACACTCTCAGTAGATGATCAAACTAATTTAACTAGCCTTATCACCACTGTGAGCATGCAAAACCATCAATGGTGACCATGTTGAGAGCACCCTTGCCACCCCCATGTCGCCAGCAAGCTAGGAGAAGCTCTAGCCTCGCCAACCTTGTCTGGAGCACTAACCACCATCCACCGCCACCCCCTGTCCAACGCTCGAGCCTTGCTAGCCACTGGACCGCAATGAAAGCTCGCGCCCAGTTTCTCTGCGAGCATGCCGAGAGCGCGCCAGAGCGTCACCCGCGACACAAGCCCACAGACCACGCGCCGCCCTTGCCGCTTGCGTGCATGATCGCCAACACCCAATCAACCCGCCAGATAACCCCGTTTGCTGCCGCGTGGACCATAGACGTTGTGCGCCATTAAAATCACCGTCGGACCCGTCCAAAGCATCGAAGTGTTCCGACCAATGTGCACCGCCCAACTCCTCGCCATCAAGCTTTTGAGCTTCGCCAGGAGGCAACGCAACGCCCCCTATCATCGCCCATGCCTTTAGCTTGCTATGCTGACGACCACGATGAGCTCAGCCCGCGCCCGTTGGTCCCCTTCAGGCACTATAAAAGGAGGCCACCCCCGTTCGAATTGAGCACACCATCTCACTCCCCACCTCTCACTGATCACACCCACTCACCCGAGGAGCAATGGGAGTACCAGGTGGCCAGAGTTTCACCAGAGTCCACCGCTGCAGAAGAGGAGAGGCGCCGTTGATTGGAGCTGCCCCAGGAGGAACTATCGGTACGAGGAGGATCGCCGTCGTCGACTTCGTCGTTCACCCCCATCACCGACCATCGCCGGAGCCCCGGTGAGCCCCCGCTGACCCCCACTGGCCGCGCTAGGGTTCGTTTTCGCCTCGTCCTATTCAGTCGTGGACGATGAACCGCAGCCGTTCGATTAGAGTTAGATCCTATGGCCCTAGTCACCACGTACCGCTTCGCTACTCTCTGTTTCACTAACGAGTGGGGACAGCCACTTAACCAGCCCGCGCGCGCTGTGCATAGTGGGCCGGCCCTGTTAAACCTCCCGCGCAACCCAGTAATTCATATTTAGGTTTATTCATTTAGTTCCAAACTCAGTTTTGTACCTAGATTCAAAAATCAACCTAGCGCGATTCACTAAACCAAAATGCATGAAACCAATTTTATTAGAAAGGTATTGGAATGCTTAATCCAAGCCCGTTGGATTCAAACCATTTGGATTTGTAGATCACCCATGGTAAAAATAACAATGCAGAAGCTTTTCTACATTCAAACATTTTTCAAAATTCAACCATGAAAGCTTTTGAGTTGATTCCAACTCTCAAAAAGCACATTTAACCATACCTTTCAGAATATATAAAAATATATATGTTTACTTGCAGAAATAATGATCAAGTAATAAAACAATGTCTCATAGGCCATTCTAGTCAGTTTATTTAATTAAAATAAAAATGTTAAACCTTATTAAATTGTGACACCACTTTAAATCACATTCCCATGTACTGAAATGTGTGGTGATGACATGTGTCAACATGATCCCATGTTTAATTTGGAGAATATTAAATCTTAAGTAGGTTTTCAATGAGTAGAAATTAATTTTCTAAAATAAAGGAAATAAAACTATTTGCTTTAATGATTGTAATGCTTGTGATGATCCTATATCATCTAGTGAGAACCTTGGTGTGATAAATAGAAATAGTTAACTATTGTGTGGTGATTGTATACCTTGTATTTATTTATAGACGCTAGTACCGACCAAGGATATGAGGAGGAAGGAGGATTCTACGAGGAAGAAGCCGAGGAGAACTTCAACCACTTCTCTGCACAAGGCAAACTAACACTTGCAACTATGAAAGTTAGATAACCTATGCAATGCATTAAGCATGCTTGGTTAGATACATTTGATGACACACAATCCTAGTTTTACTTGCAAGCTTAGTTATTTTATTTCTTTATCAAAGCTTTCTCTTAGAGTTTACTTAGTGACTTGTAGATTTTAGAAAGATATTTAAAGGTAGCATAAGAGCATAAAACTTGGACTAAGTTAGATAATATTGATGTCATCCTGAGGCATGAGAGTAAACTTAGCTAATCCACACTTGTTTACCACCCCTCATTAGTACTTACCCCCATTTATAGATGCTAGTGCTAAGCATAAAACTTGATCAACTTAGATGGGAATACTTGGTGAAAATGGTTATGAAAACCTTAGAATGATGAGTCATTCTACTAAAATGTTTTGACATGTGTTCTTGAACACTAGATGATTTTTGATGATGAAAATGTTAAGGCATGAGCCTTACACCTTTACAAAACTGATGGTTGTCTGGATGCGATACCGTTCCAATTTTACCGTACAACCACAATACTCGAAATTTGGGTAGGTCTTGACTAGAAATTTATATACCTTAGTATGGGTTCCCTTGCGGCCAAGGTTGAGATGAGGCTACCTTGTGAAGATTGTCCACCTGTTCAGTACCCAAGATGACAGTTGGTCATGCTTGGGAGGCCAAACTCATATGAGAGGTGCCTATACTAGGGCGTGTAATTGAAAGGTTAGGATTGATTATCCGCATACTGAGTATGGTGAATTCAGGATTGTTCCTGACGGAAGTATCGAATGTTGTGGTGAAAGTGTACCACCTCTACAGAGTGTCAAACTATTTGAATAGCCGCGTCTGCGATTATGGACAGTTGGAGTGGCCATACTGTTCTGTCGTTAGATGTTTTCAAAATGACTTGTGAAATGATTCATGACTTTGACTTGACCACAACAGGGTTGTGATATGAAATTCAAGTTCCCCTTAGGTGTTATAAAACTTTCAACTAGCTTTGTTTGATTCTGAACTTAGTTAAGGTAAATCTGGCTTTTTGCAAAACAACCTAGAGCCTAGCACTTCCTACTCAAAAACCACTTCACTTGTTAGTATTAGTTTGCGAATACTTAAAGAGTAGTCATGGCTTTGTCCCTGGCTATTCTCGTGGCCTGACTATGAAGAGGAGTATCAGGAAGACTGACAGCAGGAAGGTTACGACAACTAGGATCATCTCCCATCGTCAGCATTGCATGTGACCATGAAGATGGAGCTTCGCCTATGCTATCATTATTATTACATTATTCCGCTGCTTGAATTGTATTAACACTGGATCATGAGATCCCTTATTTGTGTAAGACCTTATGTATGGTTTGTAATGGATGATGTACTATGATATCCAATCCGTTATGTCTCGCAAAAATGGTAATCATGGGATTGCGATGTATGGCATAACAGGTATCTGGGATTAAAAATCCGGGTGTTGAAAGTATATGGGTAGCCGTGTAGGAGAAGGTGAGGGTGAGCCTAGTCACACGGTGACCATGGAGGATATCAATAACTTGTAAACAAGATTGAACTCCACCCTGGGAAACAAGATCAAAAAATTGCAAAAGTTACTTGAGCAACTTGTTAAAGATAAATCTGCATCATCATCACCTTCTCCTCAAGAGGAACCACCTTCATTAGCCAAGGTGAATGCTCTGGCATCACTCGGGGTTGTGGAGGTGGGGGGTAATCCAAATAACAATAATTCTTCCACAAAAAGGGATGGTGGGAAGGGAGAGCACCATGAGTCTCAAGGATGGTACTCTCCCGACCCCCCAATTCCTTACCCTCATATAAACAATAGAGGAGACCCCCAAAGCTTGATGAATCTACTTTTGCTCAATGGCAATCACTAATGAAATTTCATGTACGCAACTCTTGTATTGAGTTATGGAATATCATTGAAGAAGGACTCCATATTGTGGATCCAACCAACTTGACAAGAAGAGAAGTTGTCAATAGTCACCTCAATGACACCGCTATGCACATGATTCAACAAGGATTGGGTCCAAAAGATTACCCTCACATTGAACACCTCAACACCACCAAGGAAGCTTGGGATGCTCTCACGGAGCTATATGTTGGAAATGAGAGCATGAGAAGGAACCTATATGATGCACTAAGCAATGAAGCTGGAGGCTTCTATATGAAGGATGGTGAAGATCATGAAGACATGTATCGTAGGCTCAAGTCCACCGCCACCGCCTTTAGGAATGTGGGTGCCTCACATGTGGATGATGCTTGGATAAAAAGGAAATATGTGCGTGCACTCATGCCCTTTGAGCCCACCGACTTGAAGATCCTACAAGGAAGACACAATTACCACCTCATGACCTCCAATGAAGTTATGCAAGAGATGGCCTCTTTCAAGGTTGCCGCCAAGAATTCCAAAGATGCCCGTGCTCGAGCCCTTGGAATGAGCAATGGTGTCAACCTTGCACTAAAGGCCAAAGTTGTGGATCATGTGGATGAAGATGATAGTGATGAAGGCTTATCCATGAGCCATCACGATGATGTCAAGATTTCCCATGGTGAATATATGGCATTCTATGCAAAAGAACTTTTGGAAAGACCCCGCCAAGGCAAAGATGGAAATGCAACAAAGAAGCAACCCGAATGGAAGAAGAGACATTGTCACTAAATTGAGAACTTGCTTCAATTGTGGTGACCGCTATCACTTTGTGGCGGGGTGTCCCTATGAGAAGAGAGAAGATCATGGGGGTAAACTTGTGTTGAAGAAAACTTCCAAAGCTCCTTTCAAGAAACCCTTCATCAATAAGAATCCCATCAACAAGAAGTCAGGTGAGATTGTATTGATCACTCATGAAGAATTCTCCTCCAACAATGAAGATGATGAAGAGGAAACATCAAGTGGTGTGGCAGCTCTTATCACTACTTCTACTCCCACATTCTCCCTCTTCGACTCTCCAAATGAGAATATCTCCAACAAGAACATCACTTGCCTTATGGCAAGAGGAACGGAGGTATCATCATCACACCCCTCCCCCTTGATTAATGATGAAATTGATGATGAGATGTCTCCTGAGTTCAAAAAGGAAATAATTTATTTTGATGAGTTCATGAATAACTTGCAAGGGGAACACAAGAGACATTTTGTGGACCTCTTAGATCAACTTTCTAACACACAAGAGATTCTTGATGAGAGATGTAAACTAGGGAGAGAAAACATGATTGAGGTAGAAGCCCTAAATAATGCTCTAGAAGAAGAACAAGAGACTAGGATGTCCCTTGAACTAAAACTTGAAGGGCTTGATGGGGATAATGACATAATAGTTAATAGACTCGTTAAGGAACAAGACCATGCTATTGCTAAATATAAAAGGATAAAAAGGACAAGATTGAGTTTGGTGTTTTTCATGAAAAACTTGCTGAGGACTTTATGTCGTGGTTGTGGCACGGCAGATGCCATGGGTAGGCTAAAGTACGGGGCCAATGGATGCTAGTGGGATCTGGGGAGGGAAGATGAAACTGTCTTTACACTCAAGCTGCCAAAGTGATGAACTTTATTTCTCTCTTGTTGGGTTACAAATGCTCCTTGAGCTGAATACAGAGGGACAAGATGAATCTCCCCAGCCTAACGGTGCTCAAAGAGTCGATCCCTCCCTCAGGGTCCAAGCCTCTCCTTATAAAGGAGCGCCTTGGGTGCCCTTAGGGCTGACGAGGCAAACATATTCGTGGAATATGCTTGTCCCAAATTGGTAGTTCGGCGGCCTCCTTTCCCTGTCGCCCTTCTAACGACGGCAAGGTTCCAGTGGCCCCCTCCTGCGTGCCTCGGGCTCCAGGACTGTCACCTCCGTGCCCTCCTTCGCCCTCCGACGCTGCATCCTTGTCTCTTGTGCTTGGCTCGACCGATTCCTTCTAGCCTGCACTATAGTTTGACCTTGGGCTTCTCCTTCTCCTGCTTCTCAGATCACTCGGCCTTACCTTGTGTTACTCGGCTCGTTCTTCACCGCATCAAGATCACTTGGGTAACCCGCCGATTCTCTCATCAGCTCGGCCGGTAACTACTTGATACATATACGTGGCTTCGCCTGCTCATCGGCCGACATATCCATGACTCGGCCGACTTGGATCAGAACTTCGGAAACTAGACGGGATAGTACCTCTGTCTTTCCCGTCTCGACCTACCCGAGGTTAACCCCCGACATTAGTCCCCGGTGGTGTGGCCTCACAATAGCTTTGGCGGGTTATATCAGCTTCATTATATTCTTCCTTTTTCCGAGTTATGGCCTCGTCCGAGGTTTCCTCGTTCCTTCCCTCTTACGCCATGTCCTACGTGTCATCCCATCAGTGTTCTTCTAGTTTTTAGGTCCTTCTACAAGATTTCATCGACAAGCTACAGTGAACCTCAGACTTGCCGCCGCCCGCAGCCGACGTGTCGTTCCCCTTGGGGATCGTGGATCGATCTTCGTGTGTGCCGTTGGTGTGGCTCCACTCACCATCGTGCGTGCTTGCTCCCACGATCTACACGGGTAATCGCCACACCCACGATCCCACTCCCCTGCTCATGGCTTGACTATAAAGAGGAAACCGCGTGGGATTCATCTTTCCCTTATCGCCTGTTTCTTCTTCCTTCGCGGCGTTCTCCTGCAGTTCCTCCTCGTCGGCCAGAGCCTCCTCCGCGAGGATTCCGCCGCGTCGTTCTGCCTTTGCCCGCGCTCTGCGGCTTTGGCTCCGCCGCCGGTGAGTCCTTTCCGGCCGTCTTGCCCCGATCTTTCCCTAGATTCATCTGCTTCGTTTTCGCGCTTAGGCAACGGTTCCTCCTTTTCTTCGCCATTATTTTCGTGCAAAGTTCCGACGGGGCCTTGCAGTTCAAAACTCCCCTCCGCCGCCAGTTCTTCCTCCGGCGATCTTTCCGGCGCACATATGTCTAGTTCGTTTAGCGGCGCTCTTGTTGAGGACAACGATGCTGGCTCCGGGCCCGAGCGAGGCTCGTGGCAGGGCTCTTCAGTCACGCGCCGTGAGATTGAATGGCTCATCCGGACTCGACGGATTCCCGCTGAGGTTTCTTGCCGTTTACCCGACAGCGAATCCTCCAGATCGAGAGGCGGTATGTGGTTTCATGTCTCACCGCCATGCCGGTCTTCCTCTTAGCGATTTCGCTAGGGAATTCCTCGATTACTTCGGCCTTCAGCCGCATCTGATAGCTCTAGCTCAAGCTCGGACAGCAACGGCGATGCGTGGTCCTCTTCCAAAGGTACCGGGCATTCTACCGCACGGACTGACGCTCCTGAACAAGCCCGGACTTCCGCCGAAGTTGCACCTGGGTCAGCGGATGGCGAGGTAACCTCAGTCGAGGTCCCTCCGACCTCGGAGTGCCCCGCACCTGAGCAAGTAGCTGCCCCTCCAACGAACAACGCCTAAGTTATTTCCGATCCCTGGTATGCCGGGCGTATGATGTAGGCGAAAAAAAATTGTTAACTCGCTGTATAATTTGAATTTCTTTTTCCATGTACTGTTGAGACACTTGGTTAAGTGGATGCTCGTCCGAATTCTTGCTTCGCTGGCCCTTAATTTCTTGACCTTTTAGGGCTTAACTTTGCCATTATTTTTTATGGTCTTATCCAGGCATGAGCGCTGAATACCTATGATATTGAACTGTTCTGAACATAAGTTAACTACTTCGTTGTGGAAGTATGCATTAATCGCTGGATCGTTGTTTATTGTCCGAAACTTCCTCATGTAAATCAAATTTCAGAGGTAGTATAAAACTGATATGAGTGCGTTCAGCATAATTTTGAGGTAGCATACGGTAGTCCCCGAGTCGCTGCTTTAGATGCCGAAGTTTAGGTATCAATACGGACTTAATATATCATATGATAGTCCCCGAGTCATTGCTCTGGGCACCGAGGTTCATATTCATAACATGAAAGAAATACAACATACGGCAGTCCCCGAGTAACTGCTCTGGGTGCCGAGGTTTAAGCATGTAACGCGAAAGAAATAAATATAACATATGGCAGTCCCCGAGTCATTGCTCTGGGTGCCGAGGTTCAAACATATAACCCGAAATAACATAACATATGGCAGTCCCCGAGTAACTGCTCTGGGTGTCGAGGTTCAAACATATAACACGAAATAACATAATATATTGCAGTCCCCGAGTAACTGCTCTGGGTGCCGAGGTTCGAATACATAATACGAAATAAGTATATCCCAAGGCAGTCCCCGATTCACTGCTCTGGGTGCCGAGGTTCAAATACATCATTGGATTTTGACCTTGAGATATAACGCTACGAGTAGAATGGCCGAAGTAAAGCCACATTCCAGGGGCGCTTCGTTTCTTCACCAGCTTTGTCTGCCTTGTTCTCTCCTGGGGACTGAGCATCGATCAGATAATATGCATCGTTGTGCAATGCTTTTCTTACAATAAATGGTCCTTCCCATGGGGGTGACAATTTGTGCATGTCGGCCGTGCGTTGCACTAGTCGGAGGACCAAATCTCCTTCTTTGAATACTCTTGGATTCACTTTCTTGCTGTGATACCGCCGTAAGTTCTGTTGATAAATAGCCGATCGTGATAATGCCAATTCTCTGGCTTCTTCCAACAGGTCTACGGCATCTTGCCGAGCTATTTCATTTGTCTCTGAGGTTGTGTACTGAGCAACTCTTGGCGAGTCATATATTATGTCCGGGAGTACCTCCGCCTGCACACCGTAAAGAATGGAGTGTAACCTGTTGATCTATTCGGAGTAGTCCGAAGGCTCCATAACACGGCTGGGATTTCTTCGATCCAACATCCTGCCGTCCTTTGCAAAGGTTCAACAAGTCGTGGTTTTATTCCTGATAGCACCAGTCCATTAGACCTTTCCACTTGTCCATTAGATGCTGGGTGAGCCACCGAGGCAATATCTAGTCTTATGTGCTTCTCTTGGCAAAATCTAGCGAAAGCTCCTTCTGCAAAGTTTGTGCCATTATCCGTAATAATGCTATGGGTACCGTATCTCAAGATGATATCCTTGAGAAATTTCAACTTTGTGTGCCCATCACACTTTTTAATTGGTTTTACTTCAATCCACTTTGTGAACTTTTCTACCATAACCAACATGTGGGTCATTCCTCCTCTCGCCGGCTTGAACGGTCCCACCATATCTAAACCCCATACATAAAATGGCCAAGTGATGGGTATTGTTTTTAACTACCGACGGCATATGTATTCTGTTGCGTATCTCGACATCCATTGCACTTCTTAACCAATTCTTTTGCCTCTTTTAACGCCACACAAGAAAATCCATGCCTAAATGCCTTGGCTACTAAAGCGCGAGATGAGGCATGGTGCCCACATTCTCCTTGGTGTATGTCTAGAAGGATTTCCTGACCTTCTGTGGAACTCACGCACTTCTGCAATACGTTTGTGACGCTTCTCTTATATAACTCATTGTTTATGATTGTATAGGCCTTTGCTCTTCTTATGGTTTGTCTAGCTAATACCTCATTACTCGGCAATATCGCATCTTTTAGGTAAGAAAATATGGGTTGCGCCCATATCGGGGTTACTCTTTCTGCAGTGATCTCAGTGTCTATCTCCATGTTTTCTGCCGACGTATATACCTCGGCCCTCTCCATGATTGTGATTACCGCCGTCCCCTCTTTAGGGTTCGAATCTTCGCGGATCTACCTCCATTGGCGTGTGATTTTCCGAGAACTTGGGGATAAAGATTGATTCGGATTACGTGATGGGATTATTGAAGGTTTCTGAGGTGCTCGAGGCAATACCGGTGGAATTGACTGCCGAGTTGATCCTAATTTTGACAATGTGTCGGCAGCGTCATTTTCTGCTCGTGGTATGTGGTGGAATTCACATCCTTCAAAGTATCCACTGATTTTTTGCACATGGAATCTGTATAAAGCTATATTAGCATCTAATGCGTCCCAACTGCCCGATACTTTCTGCACTACTAGATCCGAGTCACCGTAGCATAGGATTCTGTGTATACCAATTTCTTTTGCCACTTTTAATCCATGGACTAGCGCTTCATATTCAGCTACATTGTTGGACGCAGCAAAATGTATTTGCAGTACATATTTCAATTGATCTTTTTTAGGTGAGGTTAGCACTATTCCTGCTCCCAAACCATTCCTTAGTTTGGAACCATCAAAATGCATTGTCCAGTAATTTGGATCTGGCAATGGTGGCTCATACTGCACCTCGGCCCAGTCTACGAGAAAGTCGGCGACAGCCTGAGACTTGATTGCATCTCTTCTATCAAATTGTGGAGCATACGGTGATAATTCGATCGCCCATTTTGCTATTCGGCCACTTGCATCTTTGTTGCTCAAGATGTCATTATGGTGCCTCACAGATTACTTTGATGGGGTGCTCTTCAAAGTAATGCTTAAGCTTTTTTGCCGACATATATACTCCATAAGCCATCTTCTGATAGTGCGGATAATTCTGCTTTGAAGTGGATAATACTTCACTTAGATAATACACCGGCCTCTGAACTGACTTACCATCTTCAAGTCGTTCCACTACGACCACCGTACTAACTACTCGATTGGTAGCCGCTACATAGAGTAGCATAGGTTCTTTCGATAATGGAGAAGCTAAAATGGGTGCCGTAACTAGCATCTTTTTCAACTCATGAAATGCAAGGTCCGCTCATGAGTCCAAATTGAATTTGTCCGACTTTCTCATCACCGATAAAGTGGCGGTGCCTTTTCTCCTAGCCGACATACAAATCGACTAAGCGAGGCTGTAGCCCGTGAATTTTTGTACATCGTTCAAACATCTCGGCAATTCCATTCTTTCTCTTGTTCTTATCTTTGTTGGATTAGCCTCGATAGCTACCGGACACAAGGAAACCGAGTAGTTTTCTGCCGCACGCCAAATGTGCATTTCTCTGGATTAAGCTTCATTCGAACCTTCTCGGGTTCGCGAAAGTTTGCCGATATCTTCTAGCAAGGTTTTGTTCTCCTTAGTTTTGATGACTACGTCATCCACATATACTGTACATTTTTCCCTATCTCGATCATGTAGGCATTTTGCATGCATCTTTGATATGTTGCTCCTGCATTTCGGCGAATGGCATTGTGCGATAACAATAAGCCCGTCACGGGTAATAAATGCGATCTTTATTTGATCGGCGGATTAAGCGGTATCTGGTGGAAACCGAATCTGGCGTCTACAAATGATAACAGCTCACAACCAGCGGTCGAGTCAATGACTTGGTCTATTCTAGCCAATGGAAATGGATCTTTCGGACACGCCTTGTTCAGGTTAGTGTAGTCGATACACATTCGCCACACAATGGCTACATTGGGGTCATCTTTTTTCTTTTCTACTAGCACCGGGTTTGATAACCAATCTGGATATAGCACCTCCATGATGAACCCGGCTGCGAGGAGCCGAGCCATTTCATCCCCTATTACTTTTCTCCTGTCTTCGGCGAAGCAGCGGAGAGGTTGCTTCACCGGCCTTGCCCCTGGCCTGACGTTTAAAGAGTGCTCAGCTAACTCCCTCGTAACACCTTGCAGATCTTGGGTTGACCACGCAAATATGTCCCGATTCTCACGGAGGAAGTTGGTGAGCTCGCCTTCCTATTTAGCGTCAAGGCATGCACCAATAGTAACGGTGCGCTCTGGGAATTGCTCATCAATCTGAAATTTTTTCGTCTCTTTGGTTGGCTGAAAAGAAACACTGCCATGAGGGTTGGCCAGTGCCGGCATGTTTAACTGTGCTGACTGAGCGAGGGCTTCTACCTCCCGAATCCTTTTCTTTTCTCTTGCTATAACCAATGACTCGGCCAAATTTGACCCGGCCGAAGCACACTCCATTGACTTCTTGTAATCCCCTGCAACTGTTATCAACCCTTGTGGTCCGGGTAACTTCATCTTTAGATAACCTATATGACAGCTGCTCATGAATTTGGCCAGTGCGGGCCGTCCGAGTAGAGCATGATAACAACTTTCCAGATCCACCACCTCAAATTCTAAGTTTTCTGCTCTGCGGTTATCTCTTGTACCGAATAACACGTCCACTCGGACTTTACAGATGGGCTCACATGAAAGCCCTGGCACTATCCCATGGAAAGTTGTCCTCGTGGACTGCAGCATATTCTGTGATATTCCGAGCTTATGCATGGTATCTTTGTACATGATGTTGATACTGCTTCCATTGTCGATGAGTACTTTTGAAAATTTCACATTGATGCTTGGTCCCACAAACGTCGGATCCAACACAAGTGCATATGATCCTGGACTCGGCATTATTCTGGGGTGGTCTTTCATGCTCCAGGTCACCTCCTGATCAGACCATGGCTGGTATATTGGCACTGCTGGTACAACTGCATTCACTTCCATATGCATTTGCACACTCGCTTGTCCTCGTTACATTGTGAACACACAATAAGTGGTGATGTTCCTGTAATCATTACTTCCAGATTTGTCGGATTCATCCTTCCGTCCGCCTGGTTCATTACTTGATGCCTTTGCATCCCTCCGATCCGTTATCGTACCTCGGGGAGGCGGTAGCATCGATTCTTTATTTGCTCCGATTAATTGCGGTGATCTTCTTGTTGCACTGATGGGGAGCTGAACTCCTGCTGGGTTCCCCATCGCATTTTTCATCCAGGCGCATTGCCGGGTTGTATGATTGGCTGGTCTGGATGGGTTTGATGTGTGAAATTTGCACGGCTGATCTAACATGGATTCGAACGTATACTTCGGCCTCTCTTGCCATTGCTTCTTTTGCTCTGGGGTCCATTGCCTCTTTCCCTCATTTCTTGATGTCCACTGTTGAGGTCCATTTTTCTGTCGTTGAGTTGCTCCGTGACTCGGCTGATCTTGTGCTACAGCCGCCACCTGGGCCGAATAATATCTATAATCCGTCCTCTCTTCTCTTCTTCCTCTGAAATCACGCCTGGATGACCCGGCCAATTCTCTCGTGTACTGGTCCTGTTGCTCACGATGATCTGCCGACATTAACTCCGGTTGGGTTGGGTCACCCAATGCATAGGAGTCTGCTATTCTGATAGTTTCTGCCAGTGTGGTTGGCATATCTCTTTGCAGGCGTTGCCACAACACGCTGGCATAACGGCAGCCTTGCGCGAACCAAGCGATTGCTTGCGATTCGATAACTCCCTCACATGAGTTTCTCAGGTTACACCATCGAGTTAAAAACTCTCTATCCGTTTCATTCGGCCTTTGCACATGGCTAGTTGTTGTGGTCTATTTGGTCTCTTGTATGTGCTGGTAAAGTTGCTAACGAACATTTCTTCGAAATCTAACCAGCAGTTGATACTGCCAGCTGGTTGATTATTCAACCATACCCTGGCTGGTCCTTCCAACATCTGTGGGACATACCGCACTGCCCATCTTAGGTTGCCACCCGCTATCTTCACAGCGGTGGCATAATCAATCAACCAGTCTTGTGGCTTGGTACTTACATGTACGTTTTTGTGTGCCTCTTGCCAACTGAAAATTCGGCACTGGTGGTTCGCCCATGATCCGTGGTCCAAAACATGTCGGACCTGGTGGACCTTGCTCTTCCAACAGCTCGGACCGGTATAGCCGATCCAACTTTACTCTTGCATCATTTGCTGGCAAATCTCTGTACAGGATTCTATCCTGCATCCCATAGTGATTGTTTCCACCCTGGTTTGCGTATTCTACCTTGGAATATCCATCATTATACCTTTCATTCATCTGATTGTGGCGCTGGCCTCACTTCTCTTTCTGCCGAGGCTCATGTCTCGGTTGCGGGTTGGGCGGCACTTCTCCTTACTTGGCCGGGTTTGGTTTTCATGATTGTCTCTTGCAGGTTCTCTCTGCCGAGATCCCCATTACCTCGCCGCGCCGTCCTTTCCATACGGCGTGGTTTCTCTCCCACTATTACCTCGGCTTGCATTGCCTCTGTTCTCATTTGCCTTTCCACTATTGCGGGTCATATGGAACAATTTGCTTGTTCCTCTTCCCGAGGTTCTTGCTTTCTCTTTTCTAGCGTTGTTTCCGGTGAAGATGTCATTGCGCAGATAAAGCAGGTGTTGCCCCTACCGAATGAACCATCCGCGAAGCCCCTGGTCTTGCCGGGTTAGCTCTGTGCATTTCCTCATTTTGCTGGTTCGCGATGCGCACCAGCTCATTCACTCTTTCTTGTTGTTTCTGCCGAGCTTCCCCTGTTAACCCCTCTAATTCCAATGCTGCGGCATTTGCCGCTCTCAGGTTTTTCGCCGGGGTACTGTACCTCGGCAAACCCAAATCACCTGATTCGGCTCTGTGAGCTTCATGCTCTTTGTTAATGTCATTCATGAGGTTCTTCCCTCTCAATCTTAGTTCATCCACCCGCTCGGGTGCGATATCAAGCTTATTAGCTTTTGCATATTCTCTCAGGGTCCTGTTCAAGGATTCCCGCAGGGCTGATACTTTTTTGGCCTCTACAAGCACCTTTTGCCTGGTTTCTTCTAACTCTGCCTGAGCATTTGCCGGATCAAGTATCGGCGCTACAGGTGTGGTTAAGTTTTCTATAGTTGCCTGAAGAATGTTCTCTGGTCTCTCCAGAGGTGGCCCTCTCACTCTTGGCGCCTTTGGGGTGGTGTCATGCAGCTCGGCCGGGTTTGTCACTGCCGGAATTACCTCAGCGGTTTGCAGTGTGGTCTGCTCGGGTGCGCCTCGTGCGCCTGCGGCGGGTTCTCTGCTTGACCCGGCTACCGCTGCTCCTGCTTGAGCTCCTGCTGCGACCATCACCTCGACGCTGCCTGCAAGATGCTCTCCTGATGGACGACTCGCCGCGCTTCGAGGTGGCTCTCCTGCAACAACAACTTGGTGAGGATAAATGCCGGTGATGTCGACGCCGACGTAGACCCTGTGCTCGCCCAGGCCGATGAAGATCCCGTTGCGCGGGGGAGTTTTCCCCCTGAAGCTTCCTGCATTGTCTCTGACGTAGTCGCAGAGACCAAGTCTCTGGACCAAACCAGAAACAACGCGCTCGCCGGTGTTGATGAAGTTTCCCGTCCGGATCACAACTCCAGCTAGCACCGCTGCTGGCCCCATGGTGGGCGCCAACTGTCGTGGTTCTGGCACGGCAGATGCCATGGGTAGGCTAAAGTACGGGGCCAATGGATGCTAGTGGGATCTGGGGAGGGAAGATGCAACTGTCTTTACACTCAAGCTGCCAAAGTGATGAACTTTATTTCTCTCTTGTTGGGTTACGAATTCTCCTTGAGCTGAATACAGAGGGACAAGATGAATCTCCCCAGCCTAACGGTGCTCAAAGAGTCGATCCCTCCCTCAGGGTCCAAGCCTCTCCTTATAAAGGAGCGCCTTGGGTGCCCTTAGGGCTGACGAGGCAAGCATATTCGTGGAATATGCTTGTCCCAAATTGGTAGTTCGGCGGCCTCCTTTCCCTGTCGCCCTTCTAACGACGGCAAGGTTCCAGTGGCCCCCTCCTGCATGCCTCGGGCTCCAGGACTGTCACCTCCGTGACCTCCTTCTGCCCCTCTGACGCTGTGCATCCTTGTCTCTTGTGCTTGGCTCTGCTCTGATTCCTTCTAGCCTGCAGCTATAGTTTGACCTTGGGCTTCTCCTTCTCCTGCAAGCTTCGTATCACTCGGCCTTACCTTGTGTTACTCGGCTCGTTCTTCACCTGCATCAAGATCACTTGGGTAACCCGGCCGATTCTCTCATCAGCTCGGCCGGGTAACTACTTGATACATATACGTGGGCTTCTCGCCTTCGTTCATCGGCCGACATATCCATGACTCGGCCGACTTGGACTGTAACTCGGAAACTAGACGGGGATAGTACCTCTGTCTTTCCCCGTCTCAGACCTACCCGAGGTTAACCCCCCGACACTTTAGGTTGCTTGACAAGGCTCACAAGGCCTTGAAAGTGAACTCTTGTCACTCACAAAGTCCCATGAAAAGCTTCAAACTCAATTGACCAATATTCTTTCACCTAGTAATTTCATTCCTTCTAGTTGTACAAATATTCTTGAAGAAAATGCTAGGTTGAAGGGGGGGCAGCCAAGGCCACTTTTCCAACATGAAACAAGTCCATTGATGACCTCTTGAGTAAGAAAAGGCCAAATGGTGGGAAAGGGGGCATTAGCTTCATCTCCAAAGCCAAGAAGAAGAACAACAAGAAGAAAGTAAGACCACAAGTGGCAAAACATGTCTCATGATGATTTTTTTGAGAAGTTCGATTATTATGGTGATGTGTATGCACAATATGTTGGCCCATTTGATGTGTATATTGCTTGGTCTATTTGAGTTCCCAAGACCCTTGTTGCTAACAAAAGAGGACCCATTGAAAAAAGGGTACCTAAAACTAGCTTGATCTTTTGTAGACCTATGCTTCCGGAGGGTCAAAGTGGATGCACAAGTCATATGACCGGAAGCACATCTATTGTCAAGGAGTTGAGACCAAAATATGATCAAATATCCGTGACATATGCCGACAAGTCTAAGTCTAAGGTAATGGGTCTTGGCAAGGTTGTGGTTGCCCACATCATTACACTCGTGGACGTCAAATGTCCTATTCATGAACTCCCTAATAATATTATTATCAATAACTTTTATGCAAGGGTTTCTCTTCATGATAAAGATTTATTAGATGCTTCTTGTGCTAGATCATTCACACGTATGAAGTAAGAACCTAAATGGGATCTTCTAGATCGTATTCAAGAAAATACTGAAGCATGGGAGAATAACAAAGGAAGAAAGTTAGGTATAAATTATGATTATGAATGCATTAAATATTTTATGGGAACTGATGACTTTCATGATATTAGTACTGAGTATGGTCTTGATTCTCAAAGTATTGCCAATTGTTTTAAGGCCTTTGCCTCTTATATTGAAATTCCTAAAAAGAAGTGGAACAAGTAACATGTACCCTACAAAGATATTGGTAATCATGTTCCTGCTAGAAACACTGAAGTTTGTATTGTTGATCATATTTTTCCCGAACCTTATATTGAGAAAATACCTTTTCCTGCTAAGGTAAAGGAACATTCTATTATAGCTAACGTGGTTAGCAAAAGTACAAAGAAAACTGTTGAACCTGATGAACAAATAAATATTGAACCTGTAGTAGCCATTGTGAAAGACCTTGTCACTAAAAATGTAGAAGATGGGCACATTATCTTTTGTGAAGATGCTTCTAATATTGTCTCTCATCCTAGTAAAGCTAGGAAAGCTAGTGTCCCTGTGCTTTGTGTTAGAATTGGTGATCATTGCTATTATGGTTTGTGTGATATTGGTGCAAGTTCTAGTGTTATTCCTTATGAGCTTTACAGAGAAATTATGCATGAAATTGTTCCTTGTGAACTTGAAGACATTGATGTGGTTATTCACCTTTCTAATAGAGAGACGGTATGTCCAATGGTATTGTAAGAGATGTGGAAGTTCTTTGTGGTAAGAATGAATATCCTGCTGATTTTCTAGTGCTTGGTTCAGCAGCTAGTAAAACTTGCCCTATCATTTTTGGTAGACCTTTCTTAAACACTTGTGGAGCTATTATAGATTGTAAGAAGGAGAAAGTTTTAACTAAATTTGATGAAGAATCTTACGATTTTAACTTTTCCAAATTTTCTAAAGCTCCTTATGAAATTTATTTGCCTAATGAGAATTTTAGAGTTGAACAAATTGCTTCTGTTGATCCAGTTTTTGACCTTAAACCTATTTTTGATGATTTTAGTAAGCTCATTCTGATGATAAGAATGTTTCTTGTGACAGTTATGTTGTTAACTTTATTCAAAGTGCTACTGAAAATTATTATGAGAGAGTGAAACATGGTTTTATGCATCTCAATAATATTAAGTTTCCCCGTTTTATGTTGAAAGCTTTGAAGTTGCACTTGTTTTGTTTCCTATGCTAGTAGCCTTTTGTTTCAATAGTTTATTTTCTCACAAACTCCCTTGCATAGGAAGTGAGTTAGACTTAAATGTGTTGGATATTTGCTCCTTGATGCTCTCTTTCACTTTAAATACATATCTCCTATGAGAACATCATTGAAATTATTATGCCCATCTTAATGGCTTTAAAGAAAGAGCTTTTGGGAAACAACCCATTTTAGTTTTATTTTGGTTTTTGTTTCTTTGAGTCTTGGAATTTATTACCTCTATAATAACCTCACCTTGTCCTTTTTTTGGTTTTTGTGTCAAGATTTTCCTCTTTTGAGAAGTAGCTGAGTTGTGGGAAGTTGCTGTCTTGCGACAGATTTTTGTGCTTCGCTGTAAAAATTCGTGAAAATTCCGAGAACACCAGTTCGAGCTGTAGTTTTCTGTGCTTGTGCCCCATTTTGTTATCCAACTTTTGTTAGTTTTGCACTTTTTGATTTGAGCAACAGAAGATTTTTGAAAAAAAATCTATCTTTACCCGCTGGTCTGTTTTGACAGATTTCTGCCATTATTTGCATTTGCCTCTTAAATTGATTTCCTTTTAAATTATTTTTGGGCTTTTGAAAGGAGTTTCTACAGTATCTTATGTTTTGATGGATTTCAGTTGAAATTTGAACCCAAAGGTTTATTTTCTTTTCATACACAAATGTTGCTAATGAAGATTGTGTGGAGCTTTGTATGAATGATATTTTCAAATATTGGGAGGCAATGATGTAAGAAGATGAAGAATGGTCAAAGGCTCAAACATTATATTTCTGGAGATTCTTATAATGAAGATGTTGATATTATTCAAATGGTGACTCTCGAAGAATTTATTAAAGACCAAATTCAGACTTACAGGATCTGTTTTTGAATAGGTAAAAGTGCTAAAAATAGAAGGTTCGCGAAAAACTTTAATTTTTATATTTTTGTAGTTTTTATTACATATGGAAGGTAAAAAGACAAAAAGGGAAGGAAACGGAGACCGGGTGGGACACACCACCCAGTGACACGGGCCCTGCCTAGCCGCGCCATCAGGGGGTGTGATCACCCCGGATCCCGTCTCCGTCCCGTTTTCGCCCAGTACCTTCCTTATGTTGTAAAACTTCATAATATATAATCACTCGGACGCCACGAGGTTAATATATCGTGTTCTCGTCGTGTTTTCGTATTGATCTGTTTTTGTTAGGAAATGTTCTCAAGTTTAGAGGCATCATGGTCTCCGCCAACGACAAGGTCAAGAAGCCCGTGGAAGATGATCTTCAAGACCCCAAGCAGGAAAAGGAGGTCTTGGTTGAGGATGAAGAAGAAGTGGAGGAATACAAGCATCTGGACACCCGCGCCACCATTGCAAGAATTGGAGTGGTGGCGAATCCTATCAAGATCAAGAGGACGGCATGGATGTCTACAAGAGGGAAAACCCCACGTCATTGCCTAGCTCCACGATCACTTCCTCCGCGCACCAAGAACCCCTTCCATACTCTTATACATGAGCAGCAATTCCAAAAGTTTCCCAAAGGGAAGTTACCCTCTAGTTGGGATATGCCTCGTTCTAACCATGCAGGGAAAGAATACTCTAAGAAAGAAGAGTGGGGAAATATTCATAAGGACTAGGATTCTCGGTCTGACATGATCATGAACCGCATTGAGCATAATTCGGAATTGATTCGTACTCTAACCTTAGAGATTGAGGATTTGAGGAAGCTTATTGAAAAGCTTATCGAGAGAACACTAACACCACCGAAGGAGTAATTCGTCATCAGGTTTTGGCATCCCCTTGGTTTGTTCCAAGCTTGGGGGAGTGCCGCGGTGTCACATCATTATCTTTCATCTTTTTACCTTTTTAGTACAGTCATATCTTGAATAGAGAAGTTATCATATAGGATGGTTTGCATTGTGGAAGTATCTCTCCTCTAGTTGGTTATCTATGTATCCCTTGGTGTGAGTGACTTTATGGAATATTAATGTGAAGTTTCATATTTTACGTTTTGCACATCTTATTTTAGTTTGCAATCTCTATTATATGATTGATCTTGTTGATTAGTATTGGTATCACTTTGGGAGCATCAAGTAAATCTAAACTGGTTTTGGCAAACCGAGCTCTAGTCAGTAGCAACACTTTTTGAGGTTTGAAAGGAAAAGAGAAAAGAACTTGCATGTATTTTATATTATTTTCCTTCTTCCTTGATTGGCTCATAAGCTTAGTATTCTTTACTTAAGATCTTTTGTGTTTTCAAGGAAGATTTCATGTTTGTTTTTATCACTTGTATGTTTGCTTGTTTCCTTCAACTATCTTGCTTGCTGCCCAGCCTTGCTAGCCAAAAACCTGTACTGAGAGGGAATGCTTCTTGTGCATACAATCCTTTAAACATAAACCAATGCCATTTTTGTCCACCATATATACCTATTAGCATTATTACTATTCCAAGTAAATTCTTGAGTTTCATCTATCTTTCAAATTAAGAAGTCTTTAGTTATGTGAAAACTAGTTAGTAAAGCGCTAACGAACTTGACGGCACACCTTATTTTTCTGCCCTTAATAAACATTAACCATTGTGTCATCTAAGTTGTATATTCTTGCACTTATAAGTTGGGAATTAGCAGAACCATGCTGTCACGAGGTACGCTTTCAATACCTGTAAATATCTACCCCGTGCATATCATGATATTTTGTTTGTGGATGTCGGTGGTGTGAAATAAAAGGGAGCTTGTAAGTCCATGGAGTTATGTATATGTGTTAGAGAAACGCCTAGGCCGCTAGCCTAAGACATGCCTAATCATGGTGGAAACTTGCAGCATAACCATAGTGAGCAATCTGTGAAGCATCCTCAATAAAAACCTATGCAAATAGCAAATAAAAAGATCGATGAGATGCTCACTGTCTGTTGCCTTGTCATTTTGTTATGGGATAGCTCCTGTATCATGGGGCAAGGGGTACCCCGTTGGCGGTTCTCTATGATACACATATTATTACAATGACAAGAACTTACCGGTAACTAAACTTGATTAGCATGAGGAACGGCCCTCGTACTCAAGGGGCATGAGATTGCCAACTTATACTTTGTCAAGCATATACTCCATATTTTTTCACTTTAACCTTAATCACCTCAAGATGCTTATGATAGGGGCAATAATATCTCAACGAGTGAGTACCATAATCTTTTGGAAGCTCTTTATAAAACTTGAAATACCTGCTTCCCTCCGTGAAGGGTCTTTCTTTTACTTCTAAGTTGAGTCAGCAAACCTATTCCTTTCTTTCTCCCGCAAGCATTTGAGTTGTTGTGTTTAAATCATTCATATGATGATTTATTCAATCATGTTTCTTATCTTCTTTGTTTGCGCAAAACTCTTATCTGAATGAATATTACTTTGCAAGCTATCATTGTGAAAAAACTTTTATGTTTGAGCAAAAGGACTCCTGTTAAACTTCGTTACAAAGCTTTGTTTGAAAACTAAGTATGATTTGTCAACTGTTCTCTGACCAAGAACAAAGTTTGCCATTACCAATTATGATTCGTTGTTTTGCATCTTTATTGTTACTCCCATACTCGTTGCAAGTTAAGTTATATAATGGTGAGTTGTTTTTTATTATGAGTTGTGTATTGGTGATTGTGATCCTTCTTGTCCGTATTATTTCTATTGACACTTCACTCGATAAACCTGTGGGCATGTTTACTGAGCTCAGTTTTCGCTTGGGGACAAGCGAGGTCTAAGCTTGGGGGAGTTGATACGTCCATTTTGCATCACTATTCTATATCATAATTTACTGTTATTTATTGATATATTTCTTATTAAGAGGTGATACTTATGTTTATATATTTTTGCATGTTGGATTACTTTTGGAGGATGAACTGCGGGAGTCAAGATTCTAATGGAAAAACTGGTTTTTAGATGCAATATTCACAAAGATCGGAAAATTCCAGAATAATACACGGAAAATCCTATTTTTCCAGAAGACGGAGGAAGCCAGAAGGGGAGGCAGAGATGGGCCACAGGGGGCCCACACCCCCCTGGGAGGGCCACCCTAAGCCGCGCCACCAGGGGGTGTGGCCACCCTGGCCCACCACCTGCTTTGCCCTTTCGCCTATATCTTCTTCTCGAAACCCTAATACGAAGGGGGCGACCACAGAAAGATTATGCCGCATCTGTGGGGCAAAAACTATAGAGAGAGAAAGAGATCTCCGGCAGGCAGATTTCTGCCGGGAAAATTCTTTCTCGGAGAGGGGAGATCGTTTCCATCAACACCGTCATCAATCTAGACTTCAATGGGATCATCATCATCATCCTCACCATCATCTCCAACAGCACCATCATCACCACTCCATCCCGCTGTAACAATTGGGTTGAATCTTGCATAGTTCTTAGGGGAAACTTTCCCGGTGTTAATTACTTTTGTAGTTGATGATTGTGAGTGGAACCATTGAATTATTGTTTATGTTCAGATTGTTATTCATCATTATATCATCTCTGATCTTGATCCATATGATGTCTCATGAGTAGTTCGTTTAGTTCTTGAGGACATGGGAGAAGTCATGTTGTTAGTAGTGTAATTGTGTTGAGTAATATTCAATGGTTTGATATTTAAGTTGTGGTGCTATTATTATAGTGGTTTCATGTGAATGTCAACTACATGATACTTCCCCATTTATGGGCCTAGGGGAATGCATTGTGTATTTGGCTACTAATTGTGGGGTTGCCGGAGTGACAGAAACCTGAACCCCCGTTAGGAAACCTTTGCACAAGGGAGTGTAAGATCTTAGAGTTTAATGTTGTGGTTAGGTTTTTATCTTAATTACTTTATTGTAGTTGCGGATGCTTGGAAGGGGTATAATCACACGTATGTATTAGTCCAAGTAAGGTCGGTACATTAGGATAGGTTCAACCACACAACACGTATCCAACCAAAGAAGATTAATCAGCTATATGAAGCGAAAGCACTTGACAGTATTCTCATGTGTCCGCGAGAACGTTTGGTCCTCATAAGTAATAAAACTGGCTTGTCCTTTGCTAAGAAAGGATTGGGCCACTTACTGCAATTATTTGTTTTCTTTATTTACTTGCACTTTATTTCTTTGCATTATAAAAAAACCTAAAAATCCGTTTGCTAAGTATTTACAGAGAATTCCAGATCCAACTCACTAGTCAACACCTTCTGCTCCTCGTTGGGATCGACACTCCTATTTATCGAAAGTACTACGATACACCCCCTATACTTGTGGGTCATCAGAGCCGCGGACACACATCGTCAAGCCGCCCTCCACCACCTCGACCCCGACGTCCTCATCCCTCGCTGCACGAGGCCGAGCCAACCCCGCCACCGATGGTTGCCAACAACCTCCCCTGCATCCCTGAGCGCCCCGCCGCTGCCAGTGAGCTCTCCGGCACCCGCGACCCATGCTCGTCCCGCCTCTGAAATTTCCCGCCTCCCTCCGTAGCTGCTCCTCCCTGGCGCTCCTCCGCTAGCCTACCAGGTCGCTCGAGCGCATCTAGGACTCCCTAGCACCGCTGCCTTCCTTGACCCCATTGACAGCGAACTCCTCTTCCCCGCCTCCTCTCTACGGCCCCGCCTAGAGCCGATGCATGGTACCAGCCTCCTTGCGTAGCACTGGCCTTCGCCCATCGTCGGTCCATCTGCACCGCTCTCGGCCCTGCAGCGTGGCCATGACCACTTCCTTGCGCCGGACATGCGTTGGTCATGTCTCCTTGCACCACTCCCGCGAGCTCCCTGCTGCTCCCGCAAGGACGCTTCTTTGCCACGGCTCAGATAGATCAAGACCTGCACAAGACATACTTGCTTGAATGCCTAGAAGACCGGTGGCTCTTAGTTGTTTGGTTCCTTTGACCGGTGCTCTATGCCTGTGTTGTCACTTGTCGTGGTGCTATCCGCCTTCGCTTCCACGGTGCGACTCAAGTACAAGTCAGCGACCGTAGCGCCGTGAGTTTCTACCGCCAAGATCTTCTCGTCGACAAGATCAACTGAAGTCGGGATCCAAGATCTTCAGCAAGGAACACCATGTTCTCCTTCCCGGAACCAAAGGTGATGCCACTCAATCCCTCTATAATGGAACCGAAGACCGACACTATTGACCTCAGAAACCAAACCCCTCTCGCAGACCATCAAGATCGTCGATCCGATGTGTGACCCCTATCTACCCGCCCCTATTTTTTTGTAAATATGACATCTAGCTTGTTGCATTTAAATTGTACATGATTGCATTAATAACATGTGGTTTTGGGGGCATTATGTCAACTCACCTAATAATTAAATATGGAGACCATATGTGGGCTTTTCTAGTCTTATATTGACTCCATTTAAATTTGTATAGTGTACCGATGATATATTTTGCCTTATTAAGCCAAAATTTGAATTTCGGGGTATCTAAATAACATGAACCATCTATTTAATTGCCGGGACCCTGGTTCTGCTTAATATTTCTTAGTTGCAATGCATATTTGCCATGTCATACATCATACATGCATCATGCCCGATCTTTTGCCATAGTATTAAATAGTGCATCTGATGTTTCTTTTAGTGCTTTGATTCTTCACGAATTAGGCTGTTGAGTGGATGTGAGCTTCGCTCCGTTCTCCGTCAAACCTTTGGCAGTGTTTGCAGGCAAGCATTCTCCCCCTTTCTACCAATCTTACTTTTATAGTCTTTATTTCCTCCCGTTGATCTATTGCTATTTTTGTTGCGATGCTTTAGTTTTCGTACCCGTGATATTCCTTGTAGCCTCTATATTTCCTTGGAGCCCTCCTATTACCTGTTGTTTGGTAGATAGCCGGCCTTGCGTTTCGTAGTCGCTTGCTCAGGTGCTACTTCGTGTTGTTGAGTACCACAGTTGTTAGAAGGTTGCCATATGCTTTATGTTGGACATGATCATGACTTAAATTACAACTGATATTAATTTTTTTTAAATAGTTATAACTAATTCAGAGTCACCGGTGGGCAATAGATGTTATTAGGTTTTTAACCGCCCACTTGTGTCCCATAGGACCCCGAGTACTTGATACATGTTCCTTGACTATCGCACTATCCGCATGTGGGACCATGAATCCCCTTAGAGAGAGCTTGAGTCATATATTATTTTTTGGGGCCACAAACTAATTTGGGGTTTTATTACTATCTTGTACTTATGCCATGTTTTATTCCATGTTTACTTCTTTATTTACTACAGTTGCTCGTGCAGAGCATTTACTACTATACTATTTAGGTAAGTGGAATGTTTTCGCGGTATCGACAAGCCCAGTCACACTTTCGGGTTCGAAGTCGTTTACAGCCATTGGCACAAATCTCTGGGTCCGTCTCGGAGCCGACCAACTTCATCGCGGGTAGCTTGGTCGGGTGGCCCCCTGAAATATTATAGGAATCTTCTGATTTCTTTGTCGTGTCGTGAATGTGTTGCTATTTGTGCCCCCCTGCTGGGTAAAACTTTCCGAATGTCGTGTCTGCGGTTATGGACGACTTGGAGCACAATATCTCGATCATAGACAACTAACTAAACTAGTGTTATAAATTTGACTTTGGAATGAATTGTAATTAGCTTTACTACAATGGAATGGCTAAATAAAATTTCCAACAACTTCTAGAGTTGTAATGCCTCATGCTATATGTATCTGACTATTAAGTATCGCAACTAAAATAGAATGGTTAACTAAAAGTGCCCACTGCTTATTATATCAGGATGACTCATGCTATATGTATCTCACTAGTAAGTGCTTCAACTATAACAGAATAAATAAAATTGCCAACTGTGTGAGTTTCCACGGTATGACTTCTTCGTTTGGTCTCGAAGGGGAAATGATTGGTGTTAGTATCAGGTTGGTTCCGAATAAGTATTTCTTATCTCTCTCGGATAGCCGCCAGTTTAATTGAGTCTCTATAGATTGTTTAGTGTATGTTGTGCTGCCGCTTCAGTGCACCATACCTATGTAGGCGAGGACCACCGAATTCTAAGACTCGCCATGTACTGGCCTTAGTACTGATCGGTCTCTTTTCCCTTTGCCCTTTGTCGGCACCCCTTTTGTTGGAGCAGGTTTTGAGATCGACGTCGTTTGCAGGGTTACCCTTCCGTCTTGGCCTGGGCAGAGTTATGGACGCCATTAGTTATTCTTTAGGGCTCTTAGCCCTATTTTCATCTTGTCTGTAGTCGGATGTTGTACCGTTTTCAAGGTGATTTTGATCTTTGTACTGTATATATGTATTCTGGACTCATGGAATCGTGTTGTATATATCTGTTCTGTGGGTTCCATCATGGACTAATGTGTAATGGTATTACTTTGTTTTCCACCCGCTCGACAGTGCCTGGTGGACACCTTTGAATTGTTTCTATGAGAATTTTGTTGAAATCGCTAAAACTTGCAAAGGGCCAATCCGAGGGTGTTACAGAGTGGTATCAAAGCTTAGTAGTTGCGATAACCCACTTGTCCAGCCTGTAGGATAACCTAGCTAATAGAATTTTTAGAGTGTTAAAACTATTTTGAAAAATCGATTGGATAGATCTGATTAGGTCTACTTTTACTCCTTAACCCTTTGATATTCTCCTCTTACCTTCTCGTGTTTTAATTTGCTCTCTTATCTTTTCTGCGAGTCCAGGATTTCTCGTGGTTGGGTTTCTGTCGTACCTTTACAATTTTTCTTCCTTTCTGTTGCAACGGTGCTTTGACATCCGGCCTTCACGCTATCCGATGGATCTTTCGTCTGTTGTATCTTTCAGTGGACCCAAAAATTCACTAATTTTTTCTTTGTATCTTCCGGTGCTCTCTTTCATGACGACGTCATCTGTATCAGATTTGATGAATTGCCTACAACATTCCTTTGTTCCCTAACATCGCTTATCAAGATCTTCAGTCTGAATTCCGATAGTTGGCTGCATAGTCTCCTATTCGTGTACAAAGTAATGCTATGAGTGGGGGATGGAGTCGCGGCCGTACCACTACTCTTATCATTCGCTCAGGTACATTGAATGGTAGACCGATGCAATTTTACTCCTTCAACAGAAGTTAGAGGTGGCCTTATCTTTTGAGACCTCGACCTTCATCGTTGTTACTCCTGAGTGTTCTCTCAGTGAACATGAGCAACAACGCTTGTTGGTGGTGTCACCGACTTTAAAATGGAGCAACAACGCTTGTTGGTGGTGTCGCGAGGATCTATACGAAGCGAGAAGATTTATACCGTCGTCCTTCTTGCCCATACCATGAGGCGGATCTCGAAGGTGAGATCCATTTTTAGTGGTGTTGAATTGTAGCATCCGAGTAAAACCACTACTACAATCTTGTTTTATCTTCACGCATCATCATGCAACTAATTTCCAAAACTATTTTGCTAAAATCCCTAGTTTGTTTTCTATAGTAACCCCCTCTCTTTTATTCCAAGTCAAAACCCGGGTCTACCTGGATATTTTATTTGTCTAAAAATTAATTACAAAAGTCTTGTAGATAATAAAAAAAAATTGTATTATTTTTGGGAGGCAGCCAGCCAGGCCCAAAAGCCCAGCCGGCCACCTCCAAACACTAGGCAAACCCTAAATCCCCAAACCGAAAACACTCGAAACCCTCATCCCACTTAATCCCTCACCTAACATGTAACATCCCAATTTCAGCAACCATGAATTGTTGTCCAAAAGGCAAAAATCAGGGGGAACAAAAACTTTTTCTTTTTACATGTGCAATGTTTGCTTACTTGCTTGCTTGTGTTCTTGCAACTGATTGTGTATTAGGTGCTATACTCCTTATCTCAACACTTATTGACAACAACTATTTTACAAAAGAGATGTCTTGGCTCATCTTTCATATTCTCAAATGTTATGGCATTTCAAAACCTGAACCAATATGACTTTGAAAAAACAAAATACTTTACTAGTTCTATTAACAAGACTATGGAGACCTATATACAATCTCCCTATGTTTTCAAGATAGAACATTCAACTACTCTTATCCCTAGATTTCCAAAGACCTTTATTAAAACCTTTTCCTTACAATATTGTTAGAGATACCAAGATGGTCTTTACCTTACTCCAAAAGCATAACCAATTCAAAATTCCCATTTCTACCTCAAGCTAGGCTTGATGGTAACCTTAGTAGTAGTTGGATAAGTTGATAAGATAAATTGCCTTGATCTGTTGATTGCCTTGTTTGCTTAGATAATAGATTGAGCTAATCTAGTAGCTCATCCCTTAGGACCCAATTTATGCTTGTGATCATCAATCTCATATCAAGCATCCTAGTCTGGATCTATCCTAAATCACTAAGGTGATCATCTCCCCTCCTAATTAGATCAATCCAGGGATAATCCCTTCTAATAGTTCCAACTCAGTGAAGACCCAATGTAAGAATGGATCCTATCTACTTAGCTAACACTTCAACATCATCTCCTTGATCATCATTTTGAAACTTATCATCCTCTCAAAATCATCTACACTTGCACTCTAGTCTAAAATCCTAAATCTGCCAAAATGGCTAAGTTTGGAATTCTTATCTAGATTCGATCTTTGGAGTTCTACCTTTTCCAACCTATGTGCATCCTTGAGAATGTATTTGAACCATATTGTAGTAACTCATTAGTACTACTAAAGCCCACTATTTCACCTGGCGAAGCCATTCTGGTTCCCACTCATCCTTGATGCTCACATCTACGTGCCACCTCCCCTTGACCAAATATTAGCATGGTTATGATCTACTAACCATGGACTATAAACCCCAACTTCCCTTGTTCCCATTTAAGCTTTGTGCTTCTTAAACCCACATTGTTTAGGAGGCATCATGGCAACTCTGATATGGCAGCCTTATTTTCAACAAAGTTTTCCATCTCTTCTAGACCACCTCAAATCCAACCAAGCCCAACTCTTGATTCCTTGCTCATCCATATAACTTGGTATAGCTATCCATATCTCCCTTGTACCAAGGTGAGCTCTGAGCTCATAAATTTAACCATGTTTTGGTGGCATGAAAATAACAAAACCCTAGATTCCCAAAAATCTAGTTTCTTCCCATTTCACCACAATTCTTCAAAACCCAAGGTTGGACATGATGTATACATCAAGGTTACATCATCTACCTTGGATATGATACTTCCCCAAATAATTCCCATAATTATTTGGATCCCAAAACTATTTAAATTCCACTTTTAGCAAAACCCTAGAATCTTGGTATATGAAGAAAAGTTTGTTTTTCTCCAAACTACTTTGCCAACTCAATGCAAATTTGAGTTATATACCTCATACCCTATCTTTCAAACCCATAAATAAATATTTTTGAGATTGTTTATTATTCCTTTTTTCCTTTTTCCTAAATGGCAGAAACAAGAAATAAGTCCTTAAAAATACTTTTCCATCCCAATAAATTCCAATAAAACTCTCCAATGTGTAATATGGTATTCAGAACCATTTCACATCAAAAACCAACCTTGTCTAATGTAAAAATATTATATTAGCTTCCATAATCTACTTCTGCCCTTTTTGAATAAATGCAACTAAATGGGGTTTTAATCATTAGAAAAATCACAAATAATTCCTAGGGTTATGCAATGAACCTATACACACACCAATACCTTTTTATCACCTTGCCTAATGCAAATCCTTCAACTTCCTTCACAAGACTACCTTTGATCAATTTTGCTAAACCAAGCAAAACTTGATCCAAACTAAATCAAGCCATATTACAAGCTTGTATACTACACCACTACAGCAACCACATCCCTCCTGGTCGATATACACGGTAGCTTTACACTATTCACCCTTGACCTATAGCTCTTGAGAGAGGAGAAGGAAATGTTTGGCCACAAACATTTGCCTAGCAAAATATCTACACTCCACCCCTCCCCTGACCTCTCTGGTCGTATGCAGGCCCCAAACCCCTCTCTCCATTGTCCCTCTCCCCCAATTCCTGGACATCACCCCCTCCCAAGCTCTCCATGCACATAGTGCACCAGGAACCCATCTAGCTCGGGTTAAAAGCCCCCAGGCCACCCCAGCTCACCCCTTCGCCCTCATTTGCTCCCAAACATCTCCCCAGACCACCCTCTCCCCTCCTCTGCTCTGATATGCTTGAACTAAGGAGAAGAAGAAGCTATCGGCATTGAGAACGAAAACGAGCATAGCCTCCTCCTCTTTGCTTCCCTAGCCCTGAATGTCTCCCTCCCATGTTTCCCTACCTCCTCTGACTCTCCCCATGTGCTTTGTTTGGTCTAGAACCACTCAGGGACAAACCTCCGTCGAGCACCGACGAGCTCGCCTCGGCAGTCGCCGCGTGAGGCCGTTCCCGATGAGAACTTCCCCCATGTCGCCCTCTCTGGACACGATGTGGTTCACCGCGTCGGCATGACCCCTCCCCGGCCCTCCTCCACCCTCAGGGAGCCACCACCGTGCCTCTCCGCTCCACCCTAGGGTTTCCTGCCACCAGCTAGGACGCGAGGAAGGAGACAACACCGCGGCCATCGATCTCGTTTAGATCGGACGGCCGACGACGCCCGATACCCCTTCGGCGTAGTGGCCCGCAGGCCTGCAGGCCCACCCCGCAGCTCCCCTCTTCCTCCCGCATATGAGGCGTCGCCCTGTTGGGCTGGATTCGCTCCAAGCGGCCCAGTCTGGTCAGGTTCTGGCCCGTGCCACCCCTTTTTCTTCTTTTAATCCTGTATTCTAGATCTGGTACAACATGATAGTTTTAAATGCAAATAAAAATGAAAAATGATCCAAAATACCCAGATCTAAATTTCCTTGGATACAATGGTGTTCTCTCTAACATGCAGAGCCATTTGTTACCCCTTTTGATGTTTTGAATAAATGTGATAAATCCTTTACTTATATGTGTCCCTTTCACTAATAAAATCCTATAGAGAGTTTGGTATTTCCAAATGGAGCAAAAACAATTGGTACTGAAAGTTATTGGCCATACCTTGCATGTCCCACTGGTCCTACCTAAAATTGCTTCCTATATTACCTATAGCAAAAATAATAAAAACAGGGCATTTCTGAATCTAGAAAATTCCATAGGTCAAACCAAATGAGGTTTTGACATAATTCCAACTCCCAGTAAACCTCTATACTAATAAGTACCAAAACACAGGAGCCCAAGATTTATTGAGCTTTTATTAAATTATGGTGAATTAAACACTTCAGTGCATTGTTTGTTCACAAATTTATTCACCAAGATAGTTATATAAATCCAAAAAGGGTGATTCCAATTTCTACAGGAAGTTAATCTAAATACCTAACATGTCTCCTTGGAATCACATCAAAATCCTCTGTAGATTAAAAATGATGAAAAAGACAAATCTCATCCAGTACTGCCTTTGGGAATTTCTCAAGGGCCGTCTGGTAATTGTTTTGAGGTTATTCCAACACCTCTTGTTTCAGTCCACTAAATATTACCTAATCACCCAAGGAAATAAGTTTTAGAGTTACAGATTTTGTCTGGTGAATTATTTCCTAAAACAAGGGTTTTATCCACTATAAAAATCATTATAAATCAATGGTAATTGATAAGATAGTGAAACCACTCTTGTTGGCTTCCTTTTATCAATACCTATATGAGGTTATAATGTTTGTACATTGATATCCTACAGTTGTTGGCCTTGTTCAAAAACCCCTTATCTAGGTAGGTTTGGACTGTAAATCTTGATTAGAAAACCCACTAATGCAACCAAAGCATTTCCTTTGTATTCCCCAACCAAATCATCAATCCTTATTGATCTATCAACTTGTTTTGTCAATTGCTTGCTGTATGAATTGGTGTTGGTTTGCAATGTATTGATGTGGTGTTGTTTGTTTGCATGTATGCTCGATAACAACGATAGTTGCGATTGTGGGATACCGAGAAGAAGGAAACATCGGGATATTCTTATTAATATTGTATTTGGTATTCTGGTATTCTGGTATTCTAAAGAAGTCACAGGATATCTCGCTGGTCACAGGAAATCCACCTTCTTGCTCATATGCCTTGTCCTATTATTTTACCTATTCATGTTTTATCTACTCATTTATGCAAATTGCATTGTTTTACTATATTATGTTTTATATGGGGAATGTTTGGCTCCTCCAAACCATTACCCCATAGTACCATTAGGTACAAATCATTTCATGGTACCTACCTGCCCTTAGAATGGTAGATGGTGTTTAACACCATAACCCTTTAGAGACCCCGTTTTAGCCAAAGTAAAAACTATGGGATGGGAAGACGCCGGAAAAAGTCTTATAAAAAAGTTTTATGAAAACCTTGGGGAAGCTTGGCCTACCAAGTGGTTTGGAAAATGAGAAAGGTTTTGTTTTACAAAAGATGGAGGAAAAATGTTAACAAAAATAGCCGGGCTGGCCAGTTTTGAAGATAGTGCAATTAACCCATGCAACCACATTACTCTGGAATGGGACAGGGCTAGACTGAAAGTTTCCCTAATCTGATATAGGTGCCTCATACTACTACAGGGGCAAACAATCCCCATAGGGTGGGCCTTCTCTGTCCAATGGTCCATGTGTAGCATCGACCAGGAGAAGGAATGAAGGGTCTATGGGACTCCGCGTGATACTATGACCCCCTCATTAAAATCGCACACCCTTCGAGGTGCAAAATGCGCTCCGGTTGGCTGGTGACTATATAGGGCGTCCCGGCTTTGAGGGGATTAACCTCATAGGGTAGGCACTTTTATCGGAGAGGGCATTCAGAAGGTCTTGACCGGTTATTCGACCCACGATCGGTGTAGATCAAGGGTGGGTAATCTGATGGTGTGGGTACAGTGTACAACCTCTACAGAGTGTAAATCTATTCGAATAGCCGAGTTCTCAGTCATGGACGGTTGTTCCGGCGGCTGTACAGCGGTGATGGTTTTGATTTCAAAAAGGATTTGGGAAAAGAAATGGCTTGAAAATGTGTTGACCATGGGATGGTCGGGAAAATGGAGGAAGGAGTTTGGTCATGAGATGACCGGAAGGAAAAACAAATGGGTGACCCAATCCTATTGTTATCTTAAAACTTTTCAAAAAGGTTTCCAAAATGTTTTACAAAAGTTTTTCAACAAAGATATAGAGACATGCTTTATCTACAAGAGAAACTAGTTTATAAAAGAAGCTCTCTTGGAGCCATCCTACCACAGCCATATTGCAGATCCATTATTATTGTTATCTTAAGGTGGTTTGCGAGTACATTCAAAGTACTCACCGGCATTGTCCCTGTCTATTTACTTGGCCAGATTGCAGATGTTAAGAATTGATGAAGGTGCTGACGTCTATGCGAGCTAGGACGTCTTACCAGTCAGTCCCCTATAGGTTAAGGCATGACATGGGCTCTGTGCTTGAAGACTTCCGCTATTTATGTTGTATCGCCATAGTGGCATTAATGTAAGTACTTGTATTCGTTAATTATGGATGTTGTAATGATACTTGTCGGTTATGCTCATAGCTCACTGATCATGGGAACGTGAATTGCAGGCATAATGGGTATTCTCGGACCGTAAATCTGGGGTGACACCTACTGCCGCAGCCACCCTTTCTCTCCTCGCTCACAACACACACACATCGCAGCAAACACAACGCACACAAGGAAACACACGCGAGGTGGACACACACAGTATCCTGCCTGGAACCAACATGCGCAAGCAACACACCTGACCACACCTACCCGACCCAAACGATAATCCCGCTAGTCGCCTAGGCCCCACCGCAATTCCCACTCGTGTCCCCACCCTTGCTCGCGTCCCCAACCTCCCGCACTTTTTTCTCGACCCCGCGCCCGCCTCCCCACCGCCAGGTCCCGCCTCCCCGGCCACCTCCTCTCCTCACCAGAGCCATGGCCACGCACCGTCAAGACGCACTCCACCGCGTCGGCCCTGATGTCCTCGCCTCTTGCTGCACGAGGCCGAGCCAACCCCTCCGCCGATGCTCACCACCAACCTCACCTGCAGCCCCAAGTGCCCCGCTACTGCCAGCAAGCTCTCCGGCGCCCGCAACCCGTGCTTGTCCCGCCTCTACTATTTCCCCGCCTCCCTCCGCCGCCGCTCCTCCTTGGCACTTCTCTGCTAGCACACCAGGTCACCCGAGCGCAGCCAGGCCTCCCTGGCACCACTGCCTTCCTTGACACCGCCGACAGCGAACTCCACTTCCCCGCCTCCTCTCTACGGCCCTGCCCCAAGCCGCTGTGTGGTCCCGGCCTCCTTGTGTCGCACAGGCCTTCGCCCATCGTTGGTACGTCTGCACCTCTCTCAGCCCTGCAGCGCGGCCGAGACCACGTCCTAGCGCCGGCCATTCGCCGGTCATGTCTCCTTGCACCGCTCCCGTGAGTTCCCTGCTGCACCATTTTTCCACCTTCTATGTGGCAAGGATGCGTCTCTGCCACGGCTCAGATAGATCAAGACCTGCTTGCTTGAATGCCTAGAAGACCGGTGGCTCATAGTTTTTTGGTTCCTTTGATCGGTGCTCTGTGTCCGTGTTATCGTTTCTCGCGGTGTTATCCCCCTTCGCTTCCACGGTGCGACTCAAGTACAAGTCGGTGACCATAGCACCCTGAGTTTCTACCGCCAAGATCTTCTCGTCGACAAGATCAACTGAAGTCAGGATCCAAGATCTTCGGCAAGGAACACCATGTTCTCCTTCCCGGAACCAAATACGATGCCACTCAAGCCCTCTATCTTGGAACCGAAGACCAACCCTATCGACCTTGGAAACCGAACTATTCTCAGAGAACATCAAGATCATCGATCTGATGTGTGACCCCTATCTACCCACCCCTATTTTTCTGTAAATATGACATCTATCTTGTTGCATTTAAATTGTACATTGTTGCATTCATAACATGTGGTTTTGGGGGCATTATGTCGACTCACCTAATAATTAAATATGGAGACCATATGTGGGCTTTTCTAGTCTTATATTGGCTTCATTTAAATTTGTATAGCGAACAAATGCTATATTTTGCCTTATTAAGACAAAATTTAAATTGCAGGGTATCTAAATAACATGAACCATCTAATTAATTGTCGGGACCCCGGTTCCGCTTAATATTGCCTAGATGCATCGCATCTTTGCCATGTCATACATCATGTCCGATCTTCTGCCATAGTATTAAATAGTGCATCCGGTGTTTCTTTTAGTGCTTTGATTCTTCACGGATTAGGCCGTTGAGTGGATGTGAGCTTTGCCCCGTTCTCGGTCGAACCTTTGTCAGTGTTTGCAGACAAGAATTCTCCCCTTTCTACCTATCTTAATTTTATAATCTTTATTTCCTCCTGTTGATCTATTGTTATCTGTGTTGCGATGCTTTAGTTTTCATACCCGTGGTATCCCTTGCAACCTTTATATTACCTTGGACACCTCCTATTACCTATTGTTTGGTAGATAGGCAGCCTTGCATGTCATAGTCGCTTGCTCAGGTGCTGCTTTGTGTCGTTGAGTACCACAGTTGTTGGAAGGTTTCCATATGCTTTATGTTGGATATGATTATGACTTAAATTACAACTGATATTAAAATGCTGGAAATAGTTATAACTAATGCAGAGTTACCGGTAGGCAATAGATGTTATTTGGATTTAAACTGCCCACTTGTGTCCCGTAGGACCTCGAGTACTTGATACCTTTTCCTTGACTATCGCACTATCCGCATGTGGGACCATGAATCCCCTTAGCCAGAGCGTGTGTCATATCTTATTTCTTGGGGCCACAAACTAGTTTGGGGTTTTATTAATATCTTGTACTTATGCCATGCTTATTCCATGTTTACTGCTTTATTTACTACAGTTGCTTGTGTAGAGCGTTTACTACTGTACTGTTTAGGTAAGTAGAATGTTTTCGCGGTATCGACAATCCCAGTCACACTTTTAGGTTCCAAGTTGTTTACAGCCATTGGCACAAACTTCTCGGTCTGTATCGGAGCCGGCCAACTTCGTCGCGGGTAGCTTGGTGGGGTGGCCCCCTGAAATATTATATGAATCTTGTGATTGCTTTGTCGTGATGGCTCATCGGGTTTTCATTTCGTTTTTCCGAGGTTGATCATGCGTGTGTTGCTATTTGTGCCCCCTACAGGGTAAAACTTTCTAAAAGCCGTGTCCGCGGTGATGGACGACTTGGATCACAGTATCTCGATCATAGACAACTATAACTAAATTAGTGCTATAAATTTGGCTTTGGAATGACTAGTAATTAGCTTCACACAACAGAATGGCTAAATAAAATTACCAACAACTGCTGGAATTGGGATGCCTCATGCTATATGTATCTAACTAGTAAGTATCGCAAATACAAAGATTGGTTAACTAAAAGTGCCCACTGCTTATTATATCAGGATGACTCATGCTATCTATATCTGACTAGTAAGTGTTGTAACTATACGGAATGAATAAAATTGCCAACTGTGTGAGTTTCCTCAGTATGACTTCTTTGTTTGGTCTCGAAGGGGAAATATCAGGATGGGTATGATTGGTCTTAGTATCAGGTTGGTTCCGAATAGGTCTTTGTTATCTCTCTCTGATAGCCGTTAGTTGAATTGAGCCTCTATAGGTTGTTTAGTGTATGATGCGCTGCTGCTTCAGTACACCATACCTATGTAGGCGAGGACCGCTGATGTAACATCCCAATTTCAGCAACCCTAATTAAATTTCCAAAAGGAAAAAATCAGGGGGAACAAAAACTTTTCTTGCATTATGTGCTTACTTGTTTGCTTGCGCTCAAGCAACTGTTTGTGTATTAGTTGTGTACTCCTCATCTCAACACTTGTTTACAAAAACTATTTTACAAAAGAGATGTCTTGGATCATCTTTCATATTCTCAAATGTTCTGGAATTTCAAAACCTAAGCCAAGATGACTTTGACACAACCAAGTACCTTACTAGTTTCTATTGCCAAAACTATGGAGACATAGATATACTCTCCTTATGTTCTCAAGACAGAACCTTCAACTACCCTTATCTCTAGGCTTTCCAAAAACCTTTAATAAAACCTTTTATTCCAATCCTAGTAGTAATACCAAGATGATCCTCATCTTACTTCAAAGAAAAACCACTTTCCAAAATACCCCTCCTTACCTCAAGCTAGGCTTGATGGTAACTGTAGTAGTAGTTAGATAAGTAAAAAGATGAATTGCCTTGATCTCCTGGTTGATGAATTGCCTTGATCTGCTATCTGATGAATTGCCTTGATCTGTTGATTGCCTTGTTTTCTTAGGAACTAGAGTGAGCTAATATAGTATCTCATCCCTTAGGACCCAACCCATGCTTGTGATCATCAATCTCAAAGCAAGCATCCAAGTCTAGATCTATCCTAAGCCACTCAAGTGATCATCTCATCTCATGCTTATCTCTATCCAGGGATAATCCCTCTTGATGGTTTCCAACCTAGTGGATAATCAATCCAAATTTGGATCCCCTCTCCTCAATATATACCTCAACATCAACCACCTGAGGGAAGGGATAAACATTTGCCACCCTCTCAATTGTTTCCCTCTTGAAAACTAGTCAAAATCACCAAATCTTCCCAAAATGGCTAAGTCTGGATTTCTTATCTAGATACCATCTTTGGAGCTCTACCTTTTCCAACCTAGGTGCATTCTTGGGAATGCATTTGAACCATCTTGTAGTATATATTTAGTACTACCAAATCCCACTCTTTCCCTTGGCTAAGCCACTCTATCTCCCACTCATCCATGATGGTTTTATAGTCAAGATAATAATCTTCCTAAAAATCTTATCATCTTGCCTACTTCGGCAGAAGTTCACATCTATATTCCACGTTCCCTTGACCAACTCCTTGCTTGGTTATGACCTACTAATCATAGCCTATCAACTACCACTTCACTTGTTTCCATTGGAGCCTTGTGCTTCCTAAACCCACATGGTTTAGGAGGCTACCTGATGTATCTGTTATGGCATCCTTATTTTCAACAAAGTTTGCCATCACTCCAAAACCACCTAAAATGCAACCAAGCCCAACTCTTGACTCCATGATCATCTATATGACTTGGTATTTCCATCCATATACCCCTTGTACCAAGGTGAGCTCTGATCTCACTACTCCAACCCTGTTAAGATGGCATCAGAATAACTAAACCTAGATCCTCCAGAATATAGTTTCCACCCTTTCCACCACTTCTATTCAAAACCAAGGTTGACCTTGATGCATACATAAATTTTACATCATCTACCTTGGATATAAGTATCCCCAAATAATTCCCACAATTATTTGAATTATCAAACTATTTTATCTTCTTTACCTTCCAATTCCTCAACAATCTTGTCTATAAAGGCAAGTTTGTTTTTCTCTGAATCACCTTACCAACTCAAGGCACATTTGAAGCCTATATATCCTATCCCATCTTTCCAACTCAAAAATAAATATTTTTGAGATTCTTTAGTATTTATTTTGCCCTTTTTCTTAAATGGAAGAAACAAGAAGTAATTTCCCGAAAAATACTTTTCCATCTCAATAAATTCAAATAAAATCCTCCAATGTGCGTTATGGTATTTAGGACCATATCACATAAAAAACCAAGCTTGTCCAATGTAAAAATATCATTTTTGCTTCCATAATCTACTTCAACACTTTTTGAAGAAGTGCATTTAAATGGGATTATAATCATTAGAAAAATCCCATTTAAATCATGAAGTAATTAATTGAGCTACTCCCCCTACCAGTACCATTTACACACTTCACCAAATGCAACACTTGCAACTTCCTTCACAAGCCTCCACTTGATCAATCTTGCCAACCCAAAGCGATCTTGATTCAAACCAACTACAAACACCTCCAAACCTTGACAAGCACTACACCACAACACCCACTACACTCTCTGGTCGTGTGCACTATAGAAATACAGTACCTATCCCCTCCCCTTGTCCCATGTGCTTGAGAGAGAGATAATCTTGCAAAAATCTTTGTAATAAAAGAGTAGGAAGCACCCCCCACCCCCTTTCTGCCCCCTAACCCAACCAGAACCCCCTCTCTCACCTCTCCACTGCCCTTGAGGACCAATCCCCAAGAAGCACCCCCTCTTCCATGATCAACATGGACATAGTCCATCCTACACCCTCCCCTCCGGTTTATAAGGCCCCAAGGCACCCCAGCTCACCCCTCTGCCCCCATTTGCCCCCAACACACTCCACTCACCTCCCCAGAGCACCCACTCTCTCCCCCATGCTCTCCTTTGCTCAAGGAAGAAGAAGAAAAGAGCTTCGGCCATATCCCTTCCCGCAAGCACCACTCCCTCCTCCCTCCACCTCTCTCGCTGCATGCTACCTAGCAATACTCCCCACCCCCTCTGACCTATCTAATCATGTCCTTGTTCGTGCCCAGGACCCACTGCAGTGTCGTCTAGGGCAAGCTTCGACGAGCTAGGCCCGGGCACCGCCATGCGAGCTCCCACCCGACGTTAGTACCGCCTGCGCTGACCCTCTCTGGAGTCGCTGTCGTCGACCGCATCGCCCCGTCGCCTCCCCGACCTTCCTTGATCCCTCGGTGAGCTCCCCGCATGTCCCTCTCCCACATCTAGGGTTTCCTCGCTGGTTATCTAGCCCCGTGAAGACGACGCCCCACGTCCGTCAGATCCCGCTAGATCCGACGGCCGGGAACGCTCGGTACCCCTTCGCCCCGGAGCCCGCGAGCGGGCTGGCTATTGGGCCGCGGTTACTCTCGCGTCGCCCACGCGTGCTCGTTGTTGACGGGCCGATTCCTCCTAGACAACCCACCCCCTTCCAGATCTGGTTCGATTGACCACCCAGCCCTTCTCCTTTATTTTGGAATTTCAGATCTGCAACCTAGTGGTTTGGATTAATTCGAAATAAAATGGAATAGTGATTTAAAATATTCAGATCTAATATTTCCCAGGCACCTGTATGTTTTCCCCAACATGCAGACCCAGATCTGTACCAAAAGGATGCCTAAAATAAATATGATAAATCATATACTAAGATCTGTCCAGCACAAATAAATTACTCCAGCAAGTTTGGTATATCCAAATGACCTAAATCCAACTTGTACTGAAAGATAATAACCATACCTTTCATGCCCCACAGACCCCATAGTCTTTGGCTTCCCAGTTTGTTGTTAGCAAAAATAACAAAACAAAGCCTTTTCTGCCTTTAGAAAATTCCCTAAGTCAAACCAAGTGAGGTTTTGATCTAATTCCAACTCCCCTTAGACACACCTATCCATATCTTTCATAATCCAGCAGCTAATAATTTTATGAGCATCTGTTGAATTTTAGTGAATTAAACTCTTTTGTGCATGGTTTATTCACTAACAAAATCACTGTAGTATCTATGTAACTCCAAAGAGGTTGATTCCAATTTCTAAAGAAATGTATTCTCAGTACCTAACATGTGTCCTTGGAATCACATCAAAATCTTCTGTAGATTAAATCAGGTGAAAAAGACAAAACCCATCCAGTACTACCTTTGGGAATTTCTCAAGGGCATTCTGTAATTGTTTTGAGGATATTCCAATTCCTCTTGATTCAGTCCACCAAATAATACCTTTTCACCCAAGTAAATAATTTTTGGAACTCCTAAGAAGTTCTGGTGAATTATTTCCTAAAACTAGAGTTTTAATCACTCCAAAATCCACTATAAATCAAGGGAAATTGATAAAATAGTGAAACCACTTTTGCTAGCTTCATTTTATCAATACCTATCTGATGGTATCATTTTCATACAATGGTATCATATAGATCAAGCCCTTGGTCAGAAACCCCTCTCTTAGGTAGTTCCTAGAACATAAATCTAAAAGGATCTTTTCCCTAATGTCTCAAAATCTTCTCTCGCTCCAATCAAATCAAACCACCAACATCCTACTGATGTATATCATGTATTAATCCTTTGCTTTCTATTTGGTTTGATGCTTGTATACCTTGTAGTAATTGTGGTGTTGTGTGTTTGCATGTATGCTCAATAACGGCGATAGTTGCGATTGTATGACGACGAGAAGAAGGAAGCATCGGGTTATTCCTATTATTGTCATATTTGGTATTCGGGTTTTCTAACACTGTCAAGGGACACCTCGCTGGTCACAGGCAAGCCACCATTCCCATACTCTTATATTAACCTACTCCTTTTATCAACTGTTTTATACCTCCTTTGTGAATCTCATGATTAAATGCATGGTTTGTTTCAAACAAAAAGGGCGTGAGTAACTTGGCTCTTCCAGGTTATGTATGAGTGTCCATTAGGACACCTACCCCATTTGACACCTATTTTACCCCCTTTAGATCGATGCTAAGATGATTAACATCTTCCCTCTTGGAACCCACGGATTTTCAATGATAAAACTGCTTTGGGTTTTACCCTACTACAAAGTTTCCAAAATAAAATCCTTGGAAAGAGGCTTCATTTCCGAGTGGAAGTTTTACTAAAGAAGATACGAGGTGGATGAAGAGAAATATAAGTAACGGAAAGTTAAGTAAGAGAAATAGAAGGGATGTTCTAAGACAATGTCCGGAATAATTTATCCGTGCAACCACATTACCCCAGGCGCTGGGGCATAGCTCGTAGTTGTAATCCTTAGCCCGGACTGCTTGTACTTGCTTAACGGGAGCAATCCCTGGAAGCCCAAGTGGACTCTACCTCAGGTCTGCGGATCTGGGGCCTCCATCGCCCGCTTCGACGGAAGAGTCGGTGCAACAATTGGGTCTCCCGCGGATGGTATGTTTTAGGCATAGGGAAGGAAGTGGAGTCAACAATTGTATATTGCCAAGCCGAGGGTTTGGGTATACAGAAGTGCTGTAGGGAGGACTAAGGCCATAGTGTCGCATACTCGTGCCGGGGAGAACAAACCCAAAAGGAAAAGCTGCCTTTGCTAGGGATGGACAAATGAAAATCTAAGTTTGATTATCCAAACCCCCGTCTATAGTGTGTAGAGGGTCATGGTTAAATCTCGGCGGATGTATTGATTCTTGTGGGTAAAGTGCGCAAACTCTGCAGAGTCTAATCTATTTGAATAGCCGTGTCCATGGTCAAGGACAGTTGGAATGGCTAGTGCTAGGAGTACCCTTCGGATGAGTTATGATGAAACAAAGTATGTGACTTGGTCACGAGGAAAGATAAGAATAAGTTTGGTTTTGACCAGAGATGGTCGGAGACGCTTAAACAGGGTTTTACAACAAAAATGTTTAAAATCTTTTTAACAAGGATGTGGAGATGTCCGGATTTTCTAAAAGGAGGCATATTTTCTAAAAACTCTTTTTCAACAAAGATATAGAGATGCCAATGTTAGGTCTTTCAAAAGCAACTATAGTGTAGAGCTATCTCGCCACAACCAATTATGCATTTTCCTTGTTACCTTATCTTAGTGGTTTGCGAGTACATTCAAAGTACTCATCGGCATTGTCCCTGGCTATTTACTTGGCCAGATTGCAAATGTTAAGAAGTGACGAAGGTGGTGACGTCTATGCAAGCTAGGCCGTCTTCCCAGTCAGTTTCCTGTAGGTTAAGGCACGGGCTCTGCGCTAAAGACTTCCGCTACTTGTAATCGCCATAATGGCCCCTTTGTAAGTTTTTGTACTCGCTACTTTATGGATGATGTAATGATACTAGTCGGTTATGCTGACGGCTCACTCATCATGGGAACGTGAATTGCATGCATAACGGGATTCTCGGACCGTAAATCCGGGGTGCCACAGCCGAATTCTAAGACTTTTTGTGTACTACCCTCAGTATTGACCGCTCTCTTTTTCCTTTGCCCTTTGTCGCCACCCCTTTTGTTTGAGAAGGCTTTGAGATCGACGTTGTTAGCAGGGTTACCCTTCCGTCTTGGCCTCGGCAGGTTTATGGAGTCCATTGGTTATTCTTCAGGGCTCTTAGCCCTATTTACATCTTGTCCGTAGTTGGATGTTGTATCGTTTTCAAGGTGATTTGGATCTTTGTATTGTATATCTTTATTCTTGACTCATGGATTTGTGTTGTATATATCTGTTATGTGGGTTCCATCATGGACTAATGTGTAATGGAATTATTTTGTTTTTCACCCGCACGACAGTGCCTGGTGGACACCTTTGAATCGTTTCTATGCAGATTTGGCAGACATCGCTAAAACTTGCATAGGGCCGATCTGAGGGTGTTACAGCCCATAAATTACCCTGGCTGCACTTTTCTTATCTTATCTTTCATCTTAAAACTATAATAGTGTACGAAGAACTTTGAACACGGTCCTTTGGAGCAAGATTGGCAAATCCCAACATTGCTAGCTGTTGGATCTCCTTTTCCATTCTGGGATCTAGAAGATTCTATTGATAGAATTTAGCACAATGAACTTTATGCACAAAACTCAAACACACGTCTCCATCATTCTAGAATCTTCTCTCTCACTACTCTAGAGCATGTTCCCAAAATTTTCGAGTATTAAGGGCTCATTTGATTTGCAGGAATCTCAAAACATAGGAATAGGAAATCCATAGATTAGAGTGTCATAACCTCTTGAATCCTATATGAATAGAAAACTATAGGAATTTGGATCAAGCATGGGCTTGTTTGATTCAAAAGATTTCTAAAGGAATTCTATAGGATTCCAATCCATAGGAATTTGTCCTATAGAGTGTGTTTGTTTCAAAGAAATGAATCCTACAAAATTCCTATACATTTCCTCCTACACTACAATCCTATAGGATTTCTAACAAGAGGTGATACCTCTTGGAAAAATTCCTATGTGTCTATGACAACTATGCCATGTACTTAAACACTACAAATTTCCTATGTTTTTCATGTGGTGCAATCAAACACCTAAATTTACAGACCCCTACAGTTTTTATTCCTATAGGATTTTAAGTGTCATGCCATTCTATTCCAGCATTTTTCCTATTCATGTATTCCACAAGTCCTTTGAATCAAACAAACCGTACGTGTTTGAATAACATGAAAACAAAGGTATTCAAACATGAGGTTCCATTGCAGTGAATGGAAAATACAGAGCTCGGATTTCTGAATTACTACCCGCACCCCATGCGTCTTGTACCAGGGATTCAGGCCGGTCACAGTCTCCTCCTAAGAGTGGAAACCCACATCCAAATTAACTACTCCGACCGTCTAGGCATCTACTACTAGTTTAGTAGGGAGTAGGTTATCGGCAGGTTACTATTTTCTCGAAATGCAGCTGAGGAGTGCATGCTAGTGTTGATCAATCTAGCCTTTACCCCTTGCATATTCCCCTGCCCCTTCCAGGGTAGTTAACCCCCTCTCTTCCTAGCTTTTTCTCCTTCCACACCATGCACCGCCGCTACCTCCATATATCACTTTCAGATTATCTTCTGCATGTAGCTCAGGTAGTTGCCTTTGTCAATTCCCCCTCTCTTCCAAAAACCCAATCAATAAAATAAAGACACTTCCTTGCGATGTCGTCAGTGAGGAAGAATAGTGAGCATGATTCTGAGCTATTTAATGATGTGTTTACCAAGGACCTTTGAAGAACTCATAACCAAATGCAACATCATCACAGCCGCCAGCCTAATCGGTTAGTCCAAAAAAATTCTTGAACCTATGAAAGATAGTGCAACTCTGGATGCTTCACTACCATTTGGACTCCCATGTGTTCTTCATCCCCCCCCCTCGACAAAGGGACCGCTAGATTTCTTGTATTACTTAAAAATTGATAGCTTCCCATGCAAGTTGTCTCCGTTGGACAGGTTCTCCTCTGATGCTATGGTATCAGGCTATAGTTCTGGGCAGTGGGTAGGCGCCAATGGAGATTGGATTGCAATGGCTGGCTTCAGAGGCAAGTTGGAGAATCGCAAAGTGTACACTCGTTGCAAGATTCCTCTCCTAGCATTGCCATTCCAAGCAACTGACCAGCCAACCATGTTCTTGTTGGATAATGATATTGCAGCTGTAATACAGAAGATTGCTATTTTTCAAGTTCCCACAGCTGCGGGGAGATATAAATATTTATCACTTGTTACAGTCTTTGACGTCATAATTGTTGTACTTTAGGTTGGTGATGATGGATGTACAGTTCTTCCACTTTATCTTAACCACACCCTGAGACCTTATAGTTACAATGATGGAGTTACCCATGATAGACTGGTGTTCACCACAGGTCTTTATAGAAACGTTCATGTTTGGGATCATCTACATCCTGGTAATTATTCCTTCATTTGTAGTGTACTGGATTCATGTGCCCAAGGTATTTTGCATAATTGACTTAGGGAATATTTTGGTTAAATGAAAATACGAGTATTTCTGTAGGATTTATATAGGATATTTTGGTTAAATGAATATTTACAGAATTGACTTAGGGAATATTTTGTTTAAATGAATATTTTACAGAATTGACTCTATGAACTATACAAATCATAGGATTTATTCTTATAGCAGTCATTTGATTCATTTGATTGAATTATGTAGATTTTATGGATGTATTTTAATTCATTCGTTTTGAATTTAAGATCTAATTGAAGCTCCTGAAAAGAATCTGTTCAATGATTTTTTTGCATTTGCACGGGTTTTTGGCAAGTTCCCTCACGAATGAACCATGAAAAATTGCTCAGTTGTTTTCCATATTAAAAATGCTCCTGAAAAGCTCTTTGCCTTTTTTTAATAAAACAAGGAAAAATTGCTCGTCTTAATAAAAAATGATGAGTCCGTTATTTTCCATATTACCCTATTATATAATTCTTTATTTGCCTTGTAAGGTTGTAGGCCACAGTTGTTTTTCGTATGTTTGAGCTACTTTGCATGCAGTTCAACTGGAAGAAAATTTCAGTAGGATTTACTATATCATATTATCGGAATCTTAAGTTAACGCGTTCTACCTTTTTTAAGGTCTTGGCATGACCAGCTACCACGAATGAGTTGGTGGATGCATTTCGTAATGCTACTGGAGATGAGCATGCCTACTTGTTGGTTTTTGGTGGTTAACAAGATCTACGGATGGTTGCAGACTTCTTCATATATATACGCTTGGCCCTTCTTATGATCCCAGTTGTCTTACTTGTCATTATCGCCATCATACTGGTCCTGCTCATCCTCGTGTTGTACACTACGGTCGCATTGTCTCCACTTATACTTCTGGGTTTGGCTGCTTGGTGTTCTCAATAAACACTTGTCATGTTGATCAAGCTAATCCATGGGAAAAGATTGCTGACCTTGGAACATATTCTCTTTTCCTTGAAGTGAACTATATGATTATCATGTCTTTAGGCAGTGCAGATCTTGCCTCAGGTTATCTGACGAGAAGAAAATGTGTCTACATTGTACCAATTGCAGCATGGCTTTTCAAAGAGTGGCAGACTGAATTATGCCGCTTCAGTCTAAATGGTAAAGACTGTGGTGTTACTTCTGGAGTCAATGTCTTTGATGGAATTAGTAACCCTGGCTTCTGGGAATGAATGGTGAAGCATCCTCTTTTGTTCGTCTCAAGTTTCACTAAGAAACAAGACCCGTTTCCACAGTACGTACTTATGCAACCCATATGTAATACTTGGTACTACAATTAGAGAAATAGTTCTCGACCCAGTTGAACTGTTTATTTTGTTTGGTTGTCTGAACTCATCATCTTTCAACTTGTTGGTCTCTCTCCTTTGAAACATGCCCTTGTATCGATACTATGTCTTATCGTAATAAGTTTGTTTACTTGTATGTACTTGATTATATTCTATTTGGACCATTAGCATGATGCACTTTAGTCTGCCAATTCTAGAGTTCCTTTAGAAATTATGAAAAAATTAGCATCAACAGGATATTACGAACCACATGTCATACACTTTAAGAAAGAATCGCCATAATGCTTGTGTAATAAGGGTTGTACTCTATGTAAACAACCTTGCCTTTAACGATTCTAGGATAATGCACTACTATTTGGTTAAGCTGATGTAATAAGGCCATATTTTGTTAGATATTTATCTTATCTTACCATTATATAGTGTACGAATAACTTTCAACAACAACCATTGTATCAATACTAGCAAATCCCAACATTGCTAACTATCGGATCTTCTTTTCCATTCTAGCGTCTAACAGATTCTACTGATAGACGTTAGCACGATGAATGCTATACAAGTACCAAATATAAACCTAATACTTTATGGATGTGGCTCGAAATTATAATTATTTTCTTTGCTTTACCTATTATAATTTTATATTGTGATGATATGTAATTCTACTAGTACTAGTATTATCTTAGTCGCAAGGCACGTGCAACCTAATACTAGTATTGGGGAGTACTATAGAATGAATTGGCGTGCTAGTCTAGCTAGCTAATTAAAGTCTCCTCAATGCAGCTGCGCCATGCAGCAGAAGACCGATGAATGGACACGCAAAAAACTCCTCGTTCAAAGAGTCATCCCATCTTCCCCATCTCCTAAAGCATTTGGTATCGCCTCTAGCGCGTGCTTCACTCATTTTCCTCGCCATATCGCTCACAGCATCGATCCTTCCAACAGTCATAGATTGATCCGCCCTCGACCCCAATCCATCTGGACCCGATGGAGGATTCAGGGCCCAACAGGCAGTATGGCGAATGCATCAAGGTCGGTGCCGACGTCTTCGACAAGATCATTGTGTGTATGGACACTAACATCACCGTCCGGCTGGCCACATGCTCCTAGGAGTTGAACCTCCAAGTCACCAGTGAAAAAGGTAGCAGATGCCCCAACGACGGTTGCAAGACATTCGTCACCTACCGTAAGGTCCACAACCACAAGATGGCATGCCCGCACGGCTCGTGCAACTGCATGGAGGATGGCTGCATGTTCTCTGCCACGCCGGCAAACTCCTCGCCCAACTCAGTGAAGCTCACTCGATGAGGGTGCGCAGTTTCCTCTATAGCAAGACAGGCAGGTACACCTCTAAGCCTCTACTAGCAACAGACATGCGGATATTAGATATCATCAGATCCAGGGATGATGGTACGGTGTTCACGGTGTGATTTGACACGCGCCAATCACTACACATTGTATCCGTCGTATGCATCAGGTCGGCGGCGTGCTTTTCGCCGCGGTACTTGGTGAAGTTTTGGTCATCGACTGTGATTGATGGGAGAAGGATAAAAATTCTAGGATATGCATGTCGGAGAGGACCACGTTGCTGCACGGCGTCCTGTTCGATGAGATGGATTGGCTCCTACCGGTGTCGATGTCGCACCTATTCACTCGTCGACCATCGATGTTCACCCTGGAATACAGTCTTCGCATTGACGGGATTCATGAGTGAGATAAACACATCTTAATGTTCGTTGGAGTATTTACACTGCTAGAAAGACTTACTACATGTTCTTAGTAGTTGCACTTAGGAGTATTTTTCTGGAGTCCACCTACTTCTAATGTATTTTGTAGTAATACCTACTATATGTAGTGTACTTATCAGTTTGGGAGATGTGGTTCCTAGCTTAAGGTAGTTATGATTATTTTGTATGGAGTTCTTCTTCTTCTATTATATTTTGCAGTAATAACCATGTACTGGTACTTGCTCTGATTGACCTATCAAGTGGAAAATATGATCTCGCTTTCCTTATGAATCAGGTCTTGCTACATCTTTTGAATTTCAATGTGTGCATTGTTGAATCTGTCAATTCTTTTGGTCATTGTCTATGTACTGCTTATCTGTGGCATCCCGCAAAACCACTACTAGAAAATCGCGTTGTTTTTGTGCATTCCATCATCATGACCGCATGCTCATGTCATCATGCCACATTGCATTTGAGCATCGTCATCATCATGCATATTATTTTGCCTAAAATTATTTGCGAAAGTCTATGGTTTTCTGAAACTAGCCCTCCTTCTATTTCAAAATTAAACCCCGGATGCTTCCGGATATTTTGTTATCTAAAAACTATTTACAAAAGCTTATTGCAAATTAAATAAAATTATTATATTAATTTAGTGGGGCAGTCGAATGGGCCGGATAGACCCGAACGACCACCCCCGGTTAAAAACGGTCCAACCTAGACCCTTTTTCTACCCAACCTATTCCTACCCAACCCCTCTCCACCTCACCCCAACCAACCCCCTCCTGACACCTCACCCTCTCACTTCCTCCACCCAATCCCACCCAGCCACCTCAGCAGCCACCTCCCCACCTGGCCACACCACCACCGTCCCCCCTCCTCTCTCTTCTCCCTGGCCACACGCACTCACGCACACGAGCCACTCCCCACCGTCCCTGGCCCGCCTGGGACCCACCACCCACCTGCCGCTGTCCCCCCCGGCCCCACTCCCACCCACAGACACGCCTCCCACGCGCCTCTCTCCCCCTGCGCGCAGTCTCCTCCTCCTCCGGCGCCGCGCTTCCCGCACCCCTCCTCCGCGTGCACCCTCCGACCCCGCCGCCCGCACCTCTCTGGCCGGCGGCCTCCCTCGCGTGCTCGCCTCTGCGGCCAACCGCCTCCGCCGCTCACCGCTGGCCAGCCACTCGCCGCCCGGCTCGCCTCCTCCGCAGAGCCACCCGCCTCTGCGCCTCCTCGGGCCGGCTCCCGCCTCCGTGCTCGGCCACGCGTCCCGAGCCGCCCCTCGCCCGGTCCTCTCTCGCCCGCCTCCGGCTCCCTCCCTTTCCCTGGCGCCTGACGCCAACCCGAAGCGCCGACGGCCGCGTCCTCCGCGCTTCCCCGGAGCCCCGCACAACCTCCGGCCGCCCCCCTCGTCGTGCTTCGCCCCGCAGCAACCTCGGACCCGCCTCGCGCGCTGAAGCTCCGCCCGAGCCGCGAGCCTCCACCCGCCCGGCCTCTCGCCCGCCGCCAGACGTCCTCTCGCGCGCCCGCTCCGAGCTCCGCCTCGCCCGCGCCGCCCGGCCCAGCGTGCTCGACCACGACCTCGTCTCGCGACAACCGCCCGGCGCCAAGCGCACCTCCCGCCGTCACCTCTGCGCCTCCGCGCCAGCCCTCCTCCTCCGCCACGGACGCGTTCCCGGCTGCCGGCTTCCGCCACGCCCCCGCGACCCTCGACCTGCAGCGCCCGTCCCTGCCGCCGCCGTGGCCGCAGGCGCCCGTCGTCGCCTCCCCTCGGCCGTCCTTGCAAGCCGAGCCGCCGGCGGCCCTGCTCCGCGTCGTCTTGCCGACAGCGGGCCCGCGAGCACCTCCCCGACTCCGTCCTGCGCGTGCGCAAGCGCTGCTGCCGTCATCGCTAGTTTCCGGGTAGATGCACTCTATGTTGTCGACGAGATCGACCGAAGACCCAGGTTCTAGGGAAAAACCGATGCCCAGAGCGACCGAACATGGGGAGCCCCGACTTAGCGATAAGATCTTCATCGGCGATAAGACTGCCTTCACCATCAAGTTGTCTACCGCCGGCGCCACTCGGGACCGACATCGACCTCCGGGGTCCGGAACCCGAAGACGGCGATACACAACCCCAAGATCTTCTTCCCGGGAACCTCAAGATCTTCGCCACACATTAAAGGAACCGGGAGAACATCTACACGGACGTCATGACCTTCGATGCAGGACTGCTCGTGGATCGGTACCAATGCGAGAAGCTCGAAGACCCGTTGTCAGGCCCGGATGTTTCAAACGCGAAGTTCTGCTTCACGGATCCGAAAACCCCGGTACCGGACAAGTTCGCCATCAACCTCGAGAACGCCTACGCGGAACGACCAGATCGCCCCATGGACGCGAACCCCAAGATCCTGAGGCACCGAGCCGAAGACCGATCCGAAGCGCCAAGGCCTTCGACAGGGAATCGACAAGATCATCGCGGAACTCCAAGGTCTACCGCAGGAAGCCGAGTACTTCACCCCGGACACCGAGACCCCGATGCGACAAGTGCTTCAGCCCGAACGATAGGACCGACAGCATGGCCCGACCATTGCGAATACGCCAAGGCCTACCTCCGCTATCCGAGACCGAACCGTCGAACCCTGGACCCTGAGACCGAACCCCGAACCCCGGAACCAAGATCGTCGAGACCCCTAATGTGTGAACCCCTTCCCGAAACCCTATTTTATAACATAACAACAACTTGTTGCATATTAATCATTCATCTCGCATGCATATCATTGGTTTGGGGGTCGTATGCCGATTCACCTAATAATTAAATATGGGGCCCATATGCGGGCAAATCTAGTCTTATATTGGCCTCATTTAAATTGGTGTAGCGAACCCGGTACTATATTCTGCCTTGTTAAACAACATTAAAGTTGCGGGGTATCTAAATAACATGCGCCACCTATTTAATTGTCGGAACCCCGGTTCCGCTTAATATGATCTAATTGCATCGCACCTTGCCATGCCATGCATCATACATGCATCATGTCGATCTTTTTTCGTAGTATTAAATATTGCATCCGGTGTTTCTCCTAGTGTTTTGCTTCTTCGCGGATAAGGCCGTTGAGTTGATGCGCGTGTCGACCCGATCTTCGGTTGAACCTTCGACAATTTTTTCAGGCGAGCATCTTCCCCTTTCTACCTATCTTACTTTTATAGTGTTTTACTCCTTCCTGTTGATCTATTGCTATCTGTGTTGCGATGCTCTAGTTTTCGTACCCGTGACATCCCTTGCAGCCCTATATTGCCTTGGACACATCCTATTACCTGTTGTTTGTTAGATAGTTGGACTTGCGCGTCGTAGTCGCCTGCTCAAGTGCTGTTGCATGTCGTCAATTGCCACAGTTGCTGGAGCCTTGCCGCATGTTTGATGTTGGTGATGATCATGGTTTTACTTATCGTACACTTTAATTCCTGTTTAACAACTAAAATTGAAGTAAGCAGAGGCATCGGTGGGTGATAGAGAATATTTGGTTTCCGAACGCCCACTTGTGTCCCGTAGGACCCCGAGTACTTGATACCTATTCCTTGATTTATCGCGCTATCCACATCCGGGAGGTATATGGGACCCCCAGGCGAGCTTGATTCATCTTATTTCTTGGGGCCACAAACTAGTTTGAGGTTTTATTTACGATCCTGTACTTATGCCATGCTTTCTTGCTTTATTTAAATTGTGCGATGGATAGCACTGCATCTCTTTAGGTAAGCGGAGTGTTTTCGGTATCGACACCACTGAGTTTTCGGGTTCCCGATACATGACCATTGTCGCAAACCTTGAGTCCGTCTCGGAGCTAGCTTACTTCGTTGCGGGTAAGACTCCAAGGGGTGGCCCCCTGAAATGTTTCTGAATCCTGTGATTGCTTTGTCGTGAAAGCCTCGTTGGGTTTTGATTTGGTTTTTCCGAGGTTGATCGAGCGTGTGTTGCTATTGGTGCACCCCGGCCGGGTAAAACTTTCTGAAAGCCGTGTCCGCGGATATGGACGACTTGGAGCACAGTATCTCGATCATAGACAAGCATAACTAAAGTTTATTGCTATAAATTTGACTTTATAATGACTAGTAATCAACTTCACTGTAATGGAATGGCTAATAACACTGCCCACAATTGCTTGTTTGGAGTGTCGCTTGCGACCATTGTATCTGACTAGTAAGTATTGCAACTACAACGGAATGGCTAAATAAAAGTACCAACAACTGCTGGGTTTGGGTTTATCTCATGCTATCTGTATCTGATTAGTAATTGTTGCAACTATAACGGAATGGTTAATTAAAACTGTCCACTGCTTATTTTATCAGGATGACTAACTATATTTGACTAGTAATGGCCGCAACGATAACCGAATAAGTAAAACTGCCAACAGTGTGAGTTCCTCGGTTGACTTCCTCGATTTGTCTCGAGGGGGAAACACCAGGATGGGTTTGTTTGATGGTAGTATCATGTTGGATCCGGATAGGTCTATCTTACCCCTCTCGGATAGTCGACAGTTGTATCGAGTCTCTATAGGTTGTTTAGTGCATGCTGCCGCTGCCGCTTCAGTCCACCATAACTATGTAGGCGAGGACCGCCGAATTCTAGCCTCGCCGTGTACTGGCCTCAGTACTGACGCTCCTCTTTTTCCTTTGCCCTTTGTCGGCACCCCTTTTGTTTAAGCAGGTTTTGGGATCGACGTCGTTAGCAGGGTTACCCTTCCGGCTTGGCCAGGGGTTATGGACGCCATTGGTTATTCTTGGGGCTCTTAGCCCCATTTGCATCTTGTCCGTAGTCGGACGCTGTATCGTTCTGGTGATTTGGATCTTTGTATCGTATATACGTATTCTTGACTCTTTGAGTCGCTTTGTATATATATTATGTGGGTCCCATCGAGGACTGTTGTGTAATGTTATTACGTTTTCCACCCGCACGAAAGTGCTGGTGGGAACCTTTGAATCGTTTCTATGCGGGTTTGGCGGGTTTCGCTAAAACTTGCATAGGGTCGATCGAGGGTGTTCAGAGTGGTATCGAGCTCGGATTGCGATGCCCCACAAGTCCAGCCTGTAGGATAACCTAGCTAACGGCCGAAGTAGAGTGTCAAAACTATTTTTGAAAAACGATTGGAAAGTTCTGATTAGGTCTGATTTTACTCCTTACCCCTCGGCTGTTCTCCTCTTACCTCTACGTGTTTTGAATTCGCTCTCGTCTCGTTCTTCGAGTTCAGGAATTCTCGTGGTTGGGTTTCCGTCGTACCTTCAGGGTTTCGCTTCCATCTTTGATAACGGTGTTCTACCATCCGGTGTTCAAGTTGTCTGAGGAATCCGTCTACTACGGTACCATTCTTTGTTCTTGTTTAGGCCTCCCAGTGTTTTCCGACGCGACGACATCCTCTACGCCAGATCCGATGCAGAGTCTGCATCACTCCTTTGTTTCCGAACCTCGCTTGTCGAGATCTTCAGTCTAATTCCGAGAGTTGGTTGCATAATCCGCCTATTCGTGTGCAGAGTAATGGTTTGGGTGCGCGATGGACTGATCACCATCCGACTACTCTTATCATTCGCTCTTGTACATCGAATCAGTGGATCTAGTAATTTTACTCCGTCCACGGAAGTTAGAGGTGGCTTTAATTGTTGATACCTCTACCTTCGACCTTTTGTTTCCGGAGTGTTCTCTCGGCGATCACGAACAACGACCTCTTGTTAGTGGTGTCGCGAGGACCTACACGAAGCGCGAAGGATCAGACCGTCGGCCTTCTTCCCGGTACCATGAGGCGGATCTCGAGGGTGAGATCCATTGTTAGTGGTGTCGAATTGTGGCATCCCGCAAAACCACTACTAGAAAATCGCGTTGTTTTTGTGCATTGCATCATCATGACCGCATGCTCATGTCATCATGCCACATTGCATTTGAGCATCGTCATCATCATGCATATTATTTTGCCTAAAATTATTTGCGAAAGTCTATGGTTTTCTGAAACTAGCCCTCCTTCTATTTCAAAATTAAACCCCGGATGCTTCCGGATATTTTGTTGTCTAAAAACTATTTACAAAAGCTTATTGCAAATTAAATAAAATTATTATATTAATTTAGTGGGGCAGTCGAACGGGCCGGATAGACCCGAACGACCACCCCCGGTTAAAAACGGTCCAACCTAGACCCTTTTTCTACCCAACCTATTCCTACCCAACCCCTCTCCACCTCACCCCAACCAACCCCCTCCTGACACCTCACCCTCTCACTTCCTCCACCCAATCCCACCCAGCCACCTCAGCAGCCACCTCCCCACCTGGCCACACCACCACCGTCCCCCCTCCTCTCTCTTCTCCCTGGCCACACGCACTCACGCACACGAGCCACTCCCCACCGTCCACAGCCGCTGGGACCCACCACCCACCTGCCGCTGTCCCCCCCGGCCCCACTCCCACCCACAGACACGCCTCCCACGCGCCTCTCTTCCCCGCGCGCAGTCTCCTCCTCCTCCGGCGCCTTCCCCTCCTCCGTGCACCCTCAGGCCACCCGCACCTCTCGGCGGCGGCCTCCCTCGCTGGCCAACCGCCTCTGCGGCTCCCGCCTCACGCTCCGCCGGCCTCGCCGCCTCGCCTCCTCCTGCAGGCCGCCTCTGCGCCTCCTCGGCGCTCCCGCCTCCGCCTTCGGCCGCGTCCCGAGCCGCGGCCTCGCCGCCGGTCCTCTCCTCGCCCGCCTCGGCTCCTCCCGCTTTCCCCTGGCGCCACGCCGCCCGCCAACCCAGCGCCGGCGCCCGCGTCTCTGCGCTTCCCGGGCCCGCACAACCTCCGCCCCCTTGTCGTGCCGCCCGCAGCAACCTCCGGACCCGCCTCCGCGCTGAGCTCCGCCGAGCCCGCGAGCCTCCACCCCGGCCTCTGCTTCGCCCGCCAAGACGTCCTCTCCGGCGCGCTGCCCGGCCCCGCATGCTCGACCACGACCCTCATCTCGCGACAACCGCGGCGCGCGTAAGCACCTCCCCGCCGTCACCCCTCTGCGCCTCCGCCGCCAGGCCCTCCCTCTCCGCCGCCGGACGCGTTCCCCAAAGCACGGCCGAAGCCGGCTTCCGTCCGCCACGTCCCCGCGACCCTCGACCTGCAGCGCCCGTCCCTGCCGCCGGCGTGGCCGCAGGCGCCCGTCGACGCCTCCCCTCGGCCATCCTTGCAAGCCGAGCCGCCGGCGGCCCTGCTCCGCGTCGTCTTGCCGACAGCGGGCCCGCGAGCACCTCCCCGACTCCGTCCTGCGCGTGCGCAAGCGCTGCTGCCGTCATCGCTAGTTTCCGGGTAGATGCACTCTATGTTGTCGACGAGATCGACCGAAGACCCAGGTTCTAGGGAAAAACCGATGCCCAGAGGACCGAACATGGGGAGCCCCGACTTAGCGATAAGATCTTCATCGGCGATAAGACTGCCTTCACCATCAAGTTGTCTACCGCCGGCGCCACTCGGGACCGACATCGACCTCCGGGGTCCGGAACCCGAAGACGGCGATACACAACCCCAAGATCTTCTTCCCGGGAACCTCAAGATCTTCGCCACACATTAAAGGAACCGGGAGAACATCTACACGGACGTCATGACCTTCGATGCAGGAATGCTCGTGGATCGGTACCAATGCGAGAAGCTCGAAGACCGTTGTCAGGCCCGGATGTTTCAAACGCGAAGTTCTGCTTCACGGATCCGAAAACCCCGGTACCGGACAAGTTCGCCATCAACCTCGAGAACGCCTACGCGGAACGACCAGATCGCCCCATGGACGCGAACCCCAAGATCCTGAGGCACCGAGCCGAAGACCGATCCGAAGCGCCAAGGCCTTCGACAGGGAATCGACAAGATCATCGTGGAACTCCAAGGTCTACCGCAGGAAGCCGAGTACTTCACCCCGGACCCCGATGCGACAAGTGCTTCAGCCCGAACGATAGGACCGACAGCATGGCCCGACCATTGCGAATACGCCAAGGCCTACCTCCTCTATCCGAGACCAAACCGTCGAACCCTGGACCCTGAGACCGAACCCCGAACCTCGGAACCAAGATCGTCGAGACCCCTAATGTGTGAACCCCTTCCCGAGACCCTATTTTATAACATAACAACAACTTGTTGCATATTAATCATTCATCTCGCATGCATATCATTGGTTTGGGGGTCTTATGCCGATTCACCTAATAATTAAATATGGGGCCCATATGCGGGCAAATCTAGTCTTATATTGGCCTCATTTAAATTGGTGTAGCGAACCCGGTACTATATTCTGCCTTGTTAAACAACATTAAAGTTGCGGGGTATCTAAATAACATGCGCCACCTATTTAATTGTCGGAACCCCGGTTCCGCTTAATATGATCTAATTGCATCGCACCTTGCCATGCCATGCATCATACATGCATCATGCCAATCTTTTGCCGTAGTATTAAATATTGCATCCGGTGTTTCTCCTAGTGTTTTGCTTCTTCGCGGATAAGGCCGTTGAGTTGATGCGCGTGTCGACCCGATCTTCGGTTGAACCTTCGACAATGTTTTTAGGCGAGCATCTTCCCCTTTCTACCTATCTTACTTTTATAGTGTTTTACTCCTTACTGTTGATCTATTGCTATATTGTTATATTGCGATTTTCTAGTTTCGCATCCGTGACATCCCTTGCAGCCCTATATTGCCTTGGACACATCCTATTACACGTTGTTTGTTAGATAGTTGGACTTGCGTAATCGCCTCATGCTCAGTGCTGTTGCATGTCGTCAATTTCCAGCTTGTTGGAGCCTTGCCGCATGTTTGATGTTGGTGATGATCATGGTTTTACTTATCGTACACTTTAATTCCTGTTAACTAAAATAACAACTGAAATTGAAGCGAGGCATCGGTGGGTGATAGAGAATATTTGGTTTCGAACGCCACTTGTGTCGTGGGACCAGTACTTGATAATTTGATACTTCCTTGATTTATCGCTATCCACATCCGGGAGGTATATGGGACCCCGAGCTTGATTGACTTTATTTCTTGGGGCCACAAACTAGTTTGAGGTTTTATTTACGATCTGTACTTATGCCATGCTTTATCGCTTTATTTAAATTGTGCGATGGATAGCACCTTTGTTTGTTAGGTTTTGTTTATGTATCGACACCCCGAGTTTTCGGGTTCTGTTCGCTGACCATTGTCGCAAACCTTGAGTCCGTCTTTGAGCTAGCTTACTGCTATGGTAAGACTCAAGGGTGGCCCCTGAAATGTTTCTGAATCCTGTGATTGCTTTGTCGTGAAAGCCTCGTTGGGTTTTGATTTGGTTTTCCGAGGTTGATCGGCGTGTGTTGCTATTGGTGCACCCGGCGGGTAAAACTTTTCGAAAGTGTCCATGGGATATGGACGACTTGGAGCACAGTATCTCGATCATAGACAAGCATAACTAAAGTTTATTGCTATACATTTGACTTTATAATGACTAGTAATCAGCTTCACTGTAATGGAATGGCTAATAACACTGCCCACAATTGCTTGTTTGGAGTGTCGCTTGCGACCATTGTATCTGACTAGTAAGTATTGCAACTACAACGGAATGGCTAAATAAAAGTACCAACAACTGCTGGGTTTGGGTTTATCTCATGCTATCTGTATCTGATTAGTAATTGTTGCAACTATAACGGAATGGTTAATTAAAACTGTCCACTGCTTATTTTATCAGGATGACTAACTATATTTGACTAGTAATGGCCGCAACGATAACCGAATAAGTAAAACTGCCAACAGTGTGAGTTCCTCGGTTGACTTCCTCGATTGGTCTCGAGGGGGAAACACCAGGATGGGTTTGTTTGATGGTAGTATCATGTTGGATCCGGATAGGTCTATCTTACCCCTCTCGGATAGTCGACAGTTGTATCGAGTCTCTATAGGTTGTTTAGTGCATCCGCTTGCCGCTTGATCCACCATAACTATGTAGGCGAGGGCCGAATTCTAGCCTCGCCGTGTCTTGGCCTCAAGATCGACGCTCCTCTTTTCCTTTGCCTTTGTCGGCACCCCTTTTGTTTAAGCAGGTTTTGGGATCGGCGTCGTTAGCGAGGTTACCCTTCCGGCTTGGCCAGGGGTTATGGACGCCATTGGTTATTCTTCAGGGCTCTTAGCCCCATTTGCATCTTGTCCGTAGTCGGACGCTGTATCGTTTTACAGGTGATTTGGATCTTTGTATCGTATATCTGTATTCTTGACTCTTTGAGTCGCTGCTGTATATATCTGTTCTGTGGGTCCCATCGAGGACTGTTGTGTAATGTTATTACTTCGTTTTCCACCTGCACGAAAGTGCCTGGTGGGCACCTTTGAATCGTTTCTATGCGGGTTTGGCGGGTTTTCGCTAAAACTTGCATAGGGTCGATTCTGAGGGTGTTACATTATCGGTCAGTTCATGATGCTACTGAATCTATCAAGTGCAGCTGAATATGAACTGGGAATTTGTCGATATTTTTTTTGTCTTATTCTATACTGCCAAATCTATCAAATGTTCTAGCATTACTACTAGTACAATATTTTGTACAACTAATTATGATGTAATTGGAGTACTTGTTTAGATCAAGTGCAGAATATTGTCTTGCTTTTGTTTGAAACTTAGCATTATCACAATTATCTAGATGCGTCTTGGGAATTTTGGGTTGCATATGGGGGTCACACTTGCATTGACGTAAGGAGGAGGTATTCATATAGATGCATACTTACCTTGATCGTCAGTTTTTCTTACTCCAATGATCGAGTCTGTTCGGAGAACATAGCAAACTAATCATGTGCCAAGGTTTTTGAGCTGGAACAAGAACCGATTCTCTCTGTACTGCTATTCAATTTCAAGCAGGAAAGCTAATGAATCTCTCAATTGTTCTGTCCTTGCTATTACTAAATCATTTTGTGGAACTAATACTGATGTACTGGTACTTGTTTGAATGAAGGGTAGTATATAGTCTTACTTTTGTTTTGAAACATGGCCTTGTCACAATATAGATGAGACGTGGGAATTTTGGGTTGCATATGGGGGCCGCATGTCGTCGGAGTGTTGAATATTACTCCATAGGGGGTCCTAATGGCGTTGAGAGGATGGGGTGTGAGACGTTGGATGTTCCGGGAACGGTGAGCACAAGTTTACCCAGGTTCAGATCCGACTGTGGTGATCGGATCCTACTCTTGCTAGCAACCTAGTAATATATCTGCGAGAGAAGTTCGCCTGTGCGAGTAGGTTAAGGTTGATCTATGATCTTGTGCCCTAAAGGCTCCAATAGGGCCGGTTTATATAGTCACTAGGACCTAGGGTTACAGGAGAGACCTATCCGGCTACGTTATAGAGTCGGTAACTAGATACAACTTGGACTACAAGTAATACTATAGGCCTATGTCGGTAACGCTTCTTGGCCTTGTCATAGCTAGATGTGGCTCCTGCTCTTTCTCTGAATGGGCTACCCTTGAAGCAAAGCTCTAACCCATTGGTGGGACAGCCTGGTCAGTGATTTGTGTGTATACCCTAAAAGTATATCCCCAACAGTAGCCCCCGAAAGTCTTCAAGATCCAAAGTCGGATAAATCGTCTAGCTTGATGGTTTTTTTGTCCTGAGAATCTTGAAGGGTTCCCGAAAACTTCTTTCAATAAGGTAGGATTCCGAGTCATCTAAGCCGAATAAATTTTTCTTTGACTTCAGTCTTTTCCTTGCTCGATTCAAAACATGAACGGGATTTTAAGCAGCGGCGTGTTGTCTGACAAATTTTTTAGACCAGGTCTTGTCACTAACAAGGGTCCCATCAGCACGACCGTTGGTGGGCCTGTATTTTATGGAACGGAACACTGTTTCAATGCCCGTGCAAGAATCGAGGGGGTGGAGGAGTTGTGAGGAAGTTACCTCCCTCTCTCCTATACGCGTGGCACAAATCGCGCGGTTTGAACGTGAATATTGGCGCAGGAGTTATTAAGAGAGAAGAAATCCCTTTATCCCAGATTCATTCCTTGCCGCTTCATTCGTCATCTCCTCATACTCCTCGAGCGCTCCGCAGCTATTCCCATCTACACACCAAAAAACCTCCCAGCGCCACCACTTTTTGGTGTACTCCGGCAAGATGGAGGCACCATCCAGCTCTGGTGTGGCGGCGACAGGCACGGCGGCGTCGGACGAGAAGAAGATGCGGGTGTAGGTTTCGTAGCATAGAAAAAAAATTCCTACGATGGGAACAACTATGTACCAAGATCTATCTACTAGATACAAGCAAAATGCGGATGTATATCCGTAGAGAACATACCCTTGAAGACCGACAAAGCTTAACGACTTAATCTCGTGGTTGATGTAGACGATCTCTTGCCGATATCATGATCGAGAGGAAGTCCTAGCGCCACAAAACAGCAGCGCATCCGTGCTCGAACACACGTACGAGGTACCGAGCAACCTCCGCCTCCTCGCTCCAGCGATGCAGCGGAAGCACAAATCTTTCTTGCCGAATAGCCACCGAGAACTTGTATCTCGCTAGTCCGAGACCATGGGGGATAAATACTAGAGGGGGGAGAGATCCTTCACGAGGAGGTGTGCTTTGAGAGGATGAGAGGGGGGCCTTTTATAGGGGAGAGGGGGGACCCAAGGGTCATGGCGCCAGCCATGGAGGCTGCCCCCACCTCTTCCACATTCATGTGGGTGGACACTCCACTCACTCAAATGCCTTTCAATTCCCTCCACTCAAAAACCCACTAAAATTCCCATTAAATTTCCACCAAATTTAATGCAAACTCTCATTAAATAAAACTCCTTTTATTTATTCAGAATTTTGTCAATTACTTTAATGACAAACATTCACATATAACCCCTTGCTAGTATTTCATTTCACATGCAGAAACACTTTCTGCAATTTCACCCGAAAACCCGTTTCGGTATCTAGTGAAATAAATTCCTGTGCTTGTTATTCTTTCGGCATGAAACTTTTGCTCCAATTGGATGTTGGTGTCTCTTAAGTGTCTCTTAAGTGGACATGATCGAGACCCTTCTCCGATCAATAATCAGAAGCGGGATCTGGAGACCCATACTGACTCTCACACATTCAGGGATGACTTTCTTGTGATCGCGAGAACCTTTAACGCTAGTATCTTAATCCCTTTGTTTCGCGATATATTACATGTCCGATATTCGATCATCAGTATCTCCATACCTAGTTTGATCTCGTTACTAACATGTACTCTTTTCTCGTTCCCATGATATAACATTCTAGTGATCAAATCACTTGCTTGCAAGCTAATCAATGTGATATCACCGAGAGGGCCCAGAGCATATCTATCCGTTATCGAGATGAAAAAATTCCATTCTCGATCCATGGGCCTCAACATAACACTTTAGTAGTTATGAACCCATCTTTATAATCACCCCGTTACGGTGTGACGTTTGATGTTTTCAAGAGACTCTCCCGGTGTTAGTGATTGACATGATCTCGTGGTCTAAGGATTAGAATCAATACTTCGTAAGTTGTTATAGCAATATAAACTCAATGACTTTGATTGTAATGCTATACTTCGGATGAATGTTCATCACACCATTACACTAATGTTGTGACCTCATTATTAACAACATCCAATGTCCATGATCAGGAAACTTTGATCATCTTGTTAATCAACGAGCTAGTTTATAAGAGAGGCATAACTAGGAACTTACTTTTTGGTTATTAAACACACATGTATTAACGTTTCCGTATTAATACAATTATAGCATGCAAAATAAACATTTATCATAAATAAGGAATACGATAATAACCACTTTATTATTGCCTCTCGAGCATATTCCCTTCAGTCTCCCACTTGCACTAGAGACAATAATCTAGTTTGAAAACTTTGCGTATTGAACACCTATGACTTTCTGGTGTTCCATATACGCAATTGCAAGTGGTTAACATAATCTACAGATCTGACGCTTTCAGGTTCGTGTGTATTTTCTTGTCTTTGCGTCTTCACGCATCACTCATTCTCCAATGAGATGGCATTATATAAATTTGGTCTTTTGGTGAGACCTTTAGTTCCTTGGGGTTAAATCATGTCGATACTATTGTCGTACAATATATCTTTAGTGTTAGCCCGTTGCGAACCGCACGTTTGTTTGATAACAAACTACTTGACACAAATGCCCTCCTTTGCTGCTACTATAGTAGTCATATACTTAGCCTTTTTGTTGTAGTATCCGTCAAAATATCTTAACTTTGGAATTCATCCACATCCATCATGGAAACTTTCTTTCCATTTCATTGTGCCACCCATAGTTTAAATTGAGATAAACTTAATTTGTATCTTGTGACAAAACTAGTATCAATGTAACGCTTCACAATGAACTATTTGTAATTGTTTGTCACCTCTACACAAATATATTCTTAGTTCTTCCAAAAGATCCTAAGAATTTTCTTACTATCATCCAATGATCATTTTATGATTCATCCTAGTATATTCTCATAACACTTAGAGCATAGGACATATCTGGATGTGTACATATCATGGTATGATTGATCAAAACATTCTTGTGATTTCACTCATCAAGTGTCAAAGCACTTGAATCTTGTTTCACTTATCAAGTGTCGATACACTTGAATCTTGATTAATTTTTTTTCCATGCGACAAGAACCTTTTCTTGTCGTTTCTATATTGAACTCCTTCGATATCTCATATATGTACATTTGGCATAACCATATTTAGCGTCAAAGTCTATCCATGTAGACATTCATGCTAAATATTCGGGTTTTGCCTAAGTCTTTCATCAAAATGAAATTCTTAACCTTTGTCAATAAAAGATCATCATTTCCAATCAACAAGATGTCCTCCGCATAATGTATTAGAATATGTCTTAGCGCTCCCACTTAATTTCTTGCAAATGCAAGCATCTTCATCATCAAAGTGAAGATTCCAACTCCACGATGCTTACTTCAACCATTGAAGTTTGCATGCCCCTTTTAGCATCCTTTGAATTAAAAAATCCTTTGGAACGTGTCATGTACACGTCCTAGGTAACCATTCTATTAGAAGAACTTTGTTTTGTTTATTCATCTACCATATACCAAATTATATGTAGTGGTTGCTACTTTAATCCGTCCAGACTAAATATCGCTATGAAAGATCAAATCTTGTCATAGTCAACTCCTTGAACATTATCGTAAAATACTTTACCGACATGTCAATTATTTCATAGATGTGACACATCCATGTCTGTTTCTTTATAGATCCAAAAACAACCGATAGGTTTTTACACCTTTCTGGAGGGTCTTCCAAGTTCAAAACTTGATTTCTCGTGTATGGAACTATCACGGATTTTATGGCTTCAAGCCATTTGATGGAGCCAGGGCCCATCATCGCTTCTTTGCATGTAGTCGGTTCATCATTGCCAAACAATAATGATTTACTCTCAAATCTCAGCATTTGATTGTTTATCCGACCTACTAGGTTCAATAGGAACTTATATCTCCGTGACCACAACCTTTGAGGCACATAATCTATAAGCATTATGGCAGCCTCCAGAATGATTTTTGGCGCTGCAACTCAGCACATTTAGCTAATGTTTGTTAACCTTATCAAAGTTCTATTGTCCTCCCACTTAACTTTTACGAAAAATTCCTTTTTCAAGAAACTTCATGTTTCAAGCGACAAACCCTTTTGTCCTTGGTGTTATGGAGGAATAACCAATTTTTATTCAAAATAACCTACAAATACATGCTCATCTGACTTCGGTTGTAAACATCTTACTTATGTTTAGCATACCAAAATTTAAGAAATGACAATTTGGGTTTTTACCCCAAACCACAACTTCCCTGGTGTCATTTCAACAGATCCCAACATAAATCCATCGTTTCCATTCCACCCAGGTGATTCATTCACATAGTTGTTTTATTAAACAAAACACAAGTCATAGACTTAGAAATATCTCATAGCATGAATATAATCCACCCTTGTTTTCTACTAGCTAAGCTAAGCATGATAGTAGTAGGAACCTTAACTTAGAGAAAATTCTACTAAGGCATCATCTACTAGGATTTCCCATGGCATAGCATACTTAGTAAAAATTCCATGCAAGTCCTACTTAGAAATATCACTAATGCATAGTGAAAATAATGGGACAACAGTATGAAGCACCACTTGCCTTTTTGGTAGAGAATATAAGTTCACACCTTGATCTTGCAATAGTCACACTCTTCAAATTTCACTACAATTCAATCAAGGCACAAATTCAATCTACCATTCAAGCAATTCATCACATAAAATAATAAAAACAAAGTAATGCATGCAAGCATGCCAAAGATTGTTTTATTTGGAAAATTGGTTTATAATAGGTTATAAACATTTGAAAACACCTATTGGTCATTTACAAAAATGGCAAAACCAATTGATATTAAGTTAGTGAAAATTGTCACTTTAAATCATTTTTGTTTTGTTAAAAATGATTTAATCAAAGGAATATTTTCTAGTGTTTACCAAATATATTTTTAAACACAAATGTTAGTGTTTTAAGATCAATTGTTTAATATTGAAACCATTTGCAAAAGGTTTTACCTATAAATCATTTTTAAATCAAAGCAATATTTTATTTTGTTGGAAAGGCCTTTAAACAAGGTAATTAATTTTATAGGGTTCACCAAATATATTTTTAAATCTCAAAACTTGGTGTTTAGGGTCAGAGAGTTTAAATCAAATCATTTTCCAAAAGGTTTTACTCAAAAAGCATTTTTAAAACATATTCAATATTTTTATTTAACTAGAAATGCTTTTATTCAAAGATTTATTCTTTAGCTTCACAAAATACAGTTTTAAATCCATAAGTTGGTTTCTATGGTCAGTAGGTTCAAAACAATCCATTTACAAAAGATTTTACCCTAAAAACATTTTTAGAATGAGTTTTATACACAAAATAATGCCTACACAAGTTTCTATAAAAACAACTAATTTTCCAGAAGCAAATCATTAAACAAAGTGCATGGTTGGAAAGTTCACATTTTTCTGAATCCAGTGATATAAAATTTGCAAAATTTTGATGTGTGGATCAAAAGTTATGAATTTTATAAAATCTAACATCTAATAGATCATTTCTATTTTTAAAACAATAGACAGGGCCACTTGTCATGTTTTCATTCGCTGGTACCGGTTCGGCAGGATCGCGCTCTGTGGATTGTTGGATCTAATTAAGATCGTGCATCAAAGAGCACACGATAACGGTTCGTTAAGTCAATCTATCGCGTACACACGATCAAAATCTAACAGCCCACATCACTTAACCAAAGATGGGCGGCGCTGGCGTGATGGCGAGCGGCGGCGCGGCTCTGGCTATGGCGTTGCGGCGGCTACAGGAAGCGAGGGAGGAAAAGGAGTGGCTCACCAGGTTTGTGGGATCGTTGCGATGCTCAACGTGGTCGTAGTTGGCTAAGGGCGCACGGACGCGACGGGAATTCCTCGCCGAAGATGCTCCTGGCGTCGGCATGTTCGGAAGTCGTTGGAGGCGAGGCTATAGGTCACGCGCAAGTGTTTGGCAAGCACCTGGAGATTCATAATACATAGGCCAGCAAAATTTCATGAGTCACTGGTCGAGGCGCGCACGGAGTCGAGTTCTAGGGCTCACTAGAGTTGCGGGGTCGTCGGTGCGCACGGGTGAAGACGTTGCCGACTTTCTGGAACGCACGTAGGCGAGATGGAGGTACTGGTGGATGCTCCTGGTGCTGGAGAGTACTCTCGTGGAAACCAGGGGCAGTGGAGGTGGATGTTCTCACCGGAATCAACGTTAAAAGATCGCCGGAGACAGTGGAGTGTAGCGCGAAATTCAGGCAGCCTAGGGGCAAAGGGGGAGTGGCGTCTGGGGGATAGGAGAGAGGAGACGCGGGCACTTAAGATAGCGAGGTCGTTGGCGGGATTAACTGAGCTATCAACGCGAATTTAACACTGCGAATTCATCGCAGAAACGCTCGGGAGGAATGGTCGTGGGGATGACGATGACTGTGTGGCAGTGGGGCCAGGCGTTAGCGAAATAAGGGAAATGCGCGTGGGGTCCAATCGTCGGTGGCTGAGGGGGTTAATTGTGCGGTGTGAAACATTTTCTGCGGGGAGAAAGAGAGAGGCCGCTGGTGGTCTTTAGTTGGGCTTTGCTGGCTGGGCTGTTTCTATTTCATTTTTTTTCTTTCCTGTTTTCTTTTTCTTTTTCCGTTTTGATTTTCTGTTTGAATTTAAACTATCATTTTGAATTCATATTTCCTTTTCAAATCCTTTCTAAACATTCAGTATGTTTCTATACTTGTTTTAAATATGTATTTAAGTCCATTTTAGAATAATTCTTTTATTCTTTTATGGTTTGTATTTTCTTTAAAATGGACACTTGTATTTTATTCAAATAAGATTTCATTTATATTTTCAAACCCTTAATTTAATCTTAATTTTTACCAAACCCTTTTCAGTAAGTTTTATTTATTCATTGGTACAAATAATTCACTTTGAATTATTTAAAGTATTTCAATATGATTTATTAATCATTTAAATTGGGTAATTGTATTTATTCAAATAAAATCCAATATGGTTTTAATTCCATATAAATTTTATTTAAATGATTGTTTTATTTTTAGTTTAATTAAATAACTTTTATATCCACCTTGGGAACTTCCATTTTATTATTTTCCCATGATTTAATTAATTATTTCCATTAGGGATTTTGTCTTTATTCAAATAGAATAGGATTTGGTTAATGCCATATTATTTTATTTGAATATTCTTTATCCCTTTATTTTATTTGGATTTGGATTGTCTTTATTTCATTTGCTTATGGATTTGGCCAAGATTTAATTTGGATTTTAAATATTCCTTATTTATTTCTTTCTTTGTCTTATAAAATCCATATCTTTTTATTTATAGATCCAAAATTGGTGATTCCAATTTGTATAATTTTATTTAATATTTGTTTATATTTTTAAATCCCCTTAGGATTATTTTTTCATAATTTGGTATGGGTTTTAGATAGGAGCTTTGTTAGCTTTGGAATTTATTTTCCTTTTATCTTAATAGCTTCATAAGATTTTATCTATGGTTCTAAATTGAATGAAATCAATTTAAATGGTTTTATAATATTTTTATTTATCATTCTTGATCATTTATAAATGTTTGTTGACAAATTCTGTATGGAACAAATCCATAGTCTTAGAGTAATCTTGGAATGATTTTCTTCCATTAGGTTTTTAGGGTTTTGATTTACTTTTCAAATGTTTAAATTTCGAGATGCATTTATGATGAATGTATTTCACTTGTTTTGAAATTTTGTTGGATTCATTTTTATTCAATTTTTTTATTCAGGTAGGGTTTTTATGTTTCCATTTTAAAAAAAAAGTTTCTTTTCACCCTAAATTTCAACAATTATTTCTTTTGTTCATTTATTTTTCACATTTCAAAATTTGGAAACTTTTGGGATGTGACACCACTTGATCTTCAAAATCTTTGAAAACATTTTCAAATATTTCATACTTCTTTCTCATTAAGTGAACATTCACTCAAATTTCCGGAGAAAGCATATGAAGTTGAAATCCATCGCTTACGACTACACATAATGGACTACATTCATCGATATGTATAAATTCCAATATTTTAGTCGTTCGTTCTTCTTTGGCCTTTGAACAAAGTTTTAATTATCCCGAGGAAAGTCTCACAAGCGTCACTTGATCAAATCAAAGACACCAAAAATCCATGAATATGGAGATTCTTCATGCTTTCTTTCCAATATAATTTAAACGGCGATGTCACTTCGTAAGTGATCTTTCAATCATTTGTCTTGCGACATTTTAGCATTAGGTTTTATGGATGTGATTTCTCCAACTAGATTTGTAAATCATCCATATTATATGTAATATGGTAATTATTTGAACAACCTTTGTTCCCATAATACCTGATTTAAATAACTACTATTAAAGCAAATCTTGAAGGCAAGCTTTGGTGTCAACGAGAAATACAAACACCAGTTTGTTTGTTTTCGATGAGCATCATCACATATTCTCTTGCTAGTTACTTAGGCCATTGTGGTTCATGAATTTCTTCATTCTGTATGAAATTTCGTACCAACCAATTCGGTATCCAGTACGCAAGAACCACATTGTTTAACAAGCAAAGAATACAACCATAACATGTATATCATCTATATACCTAAACTGGATATTTCCAGTCTTTTCTTTTCTGCCAAATATATTTTATAGATTCTCTTTCAGCATTTCCTTTTTCCTTTTAAAAGAATCTATCAACATCAAAAGTGGCGCCATATACATGACACATAGTACAAAGCGTGTATATTCAAATAATAATACCAAAATGATCGGCATTCTTTCAAAATCCATTCTTTAGTAATCATTTAGTGTAGTAAACACTTTATATACATCTTCTATTCACCCTTATCATGACGACTTTCATGATCAAGCTAATGTAGCTTATAAAGGCAAATCGTGAGAATAACATTACTTTCCAAAACCTTTTTGGATGATTAGGATGTCTAGCATCTCCAACCTTCACAAATTCTCATCCAATATAAGAACATATATTATACTCTATCATATTGCAACCAAAACATTGTTTCATATATCGTTATATCTGCCACACATGATGGTTTCTGAAACAATTCTTTCAGCTCCTAGATAAACTTGATATTAAAACAATCAAGAATCATGGAGGCAAACATGATACTTAAGATACTAACACTGGAATTGTTACTCTCGATTTAATACCAATTATTAAATTTCATGGAGTAAACAAAGTTTGCTTAAAGTTTGCAATAGGTCTTTAAACTTTAGATTGACACTCAACACAATACAATACCAGTTCGTAAAGTATATATCCAGAATTCTATAGTTCTATTATCTCAATTACAACTATGAATAAGGTGGTGAATGAATGCCAATGAATACAATAAATTATGCAAATTCACTTTGATTTAATTTATGATAAATTGAGTTCTACTAATCCAAATTAGAAATGAACTCCCACTCAAAAATGACATCCCTCGTGCCTTTTTGGTGATTACATGAACCAAATCCACTACACCAAGTCCGATCATCACGTGAGTCTGTGTAGCTTCAAAGGCGAGCATCAAATGGGCATCATATCTACCATATGAATCATGCTTAACCTTTAGGTCCGTGTTCCGAGGCCATGTCTGTACATTATAGGCTCGCCAAGTAAGAACCTTAGTATTCGCGTGTGTAACTGTCTTACACCCGTAATATGGTCGTGGATCCAAGAACACCTGATCATCACGTGATTTCTTGGAGCAACGAAACAAAATCGATGCATACTTAAGGAAGAACACATTCTTATCTTGATATTTAAATGAGGGATCATCTTATTATGCTAATAAAATGCCAAACAAGCAATAAAAGATGCAAACAAACATCACATGTTTGTAAGTGAAATGATATGGTTCGCGCATATGATCTCCATCATGTGCTCCTTGGTATGATCACTATCATACCTCTATGTGTAAGGCCAAGGTTTATGGAACTTACACGTTATGTGTGTTGTAAGAGTATCATCTCATACTTCTACTTACAACATCACCATATCATAACACTAGCCCAGCAATAATCTAAACTAGACGCCTCTAATTTATCCATTGCAAGTTTTATGTGGCTTAGGGATTTCGAAGATAGAACCGTTCTTACCTACGAACATGAACCACAATGAGGACAACCAAATTGTTGACAACTCGTTGCAAATTATACATTGACTATAGTAGGAGGGACAGACACCAGCTAGCCACTTATGCAAAACTAGTTTCATGTCAAGCGTGGAACAGGTCTCATGTGCGAGGACATGTAAAGTTTGTCCGGGCCGCTTCATCCCACTATGCCACCAATATCCAAAGTACAACCAAGAAGCAATAAAATGATCATCATAGCCCACATACTCATATGTGTACTACCTGTGCAAAGCATCTACGCATAGATTCGGCTTTGATACCACTGTAGGGTTCGCAGCATAGAAAACAAAAAAATCCTATGATGGGAACAACTATGTACCAAGATATATCTACTAGATACAAGCAACGGGCGGATCTATATCCGTAGAGAACATACCCTTGAAGACCGACAAAGCTTAACGAGTTAAACTCGTGGTTGATGTAGACGATCTCTTGCCGATCTCATGATCGAGAGGAAGTCCTAGCGCCGCAAAACAGTAGCGCATCCCTGCTCGCACACATGTACGAGGCACCGGGCAACCTCCGCCTCCTTGCTCCAATGATGCAGCGGAAGCACAACTCTTTCTTGATGAATAGCCACCGGGAACATGTATCTCGCTAGTCCGAGACCATGGGGATAAATACTATAGGGGAGAGAGATCCTTCACGAGGAGGTGTGCTTTGAGAGGATGAGAGGGGGGCCTTTTATAGGGGAGAGGGAGGCACCCAAGGGGCATGGCGCCAGCCATGGAGGCTGCCCCACCTCTTCCACATTCATGTGGGTGGACACTCCACTCACTCAAATGCCTTTAAATTCCCTCCACTAAAATTCCCATTAAATTTCCACCAAATTTAATGCAAACTCTCATTAAATAAAACTCCTTTTATTTATTCAGAATTTTTTCAATTACTTTAATGACACACATTCACATATAACCCCTTGCTAGTATTTAATTTCACATGCAGAAACACTTTCTGCAATTTCACCCAAAAACCCGTTTCGGTATCTATTGAAATAAAGTCATGCGCTAGTTATTCTTTCTGGCATGAAACTTTTGCTCCAATTGGATGTCGGTGTGTCTTAAGTGTGCCACCCTACGGTTCGCGAATAATGCGGACATGATCGAGACCCTTCTCCGATCAATAATCAAAAGCGAGATCTAGAGACCCATACTAACTCCCACACATTCAGCGATGACTTTCTTGTGATCGCGAGAACCTTTTACGCTAGTATCTCAATCCCTTTGTTTCGCGATATATTACATGTCCGAGATTCGATCATAGGTATCTCCATACCTAGTTTTATCTTGTTACTAACATGTACTCTTTTCTCGTTCCTGTGATATAACATTCTAGTGATCAAATCACTTGCTTGCAAGCTAATCAATGTGATATCACCGAGAGGGCCCAGAGCATATCTATCCATCATCGGGATGAAAAAATTCCGTTCTGGATCCATGGGCCTCAACATAACACTTTAGTAGTTTTGAACCCATCTTTATAATCACCCGGTTACGGTGTGACGTTTGATGTTATCAAGAAACTCTCCCGGTGTTAGTGATTGACATGGTCTCATGGTCTAAGGATTAGAATCACTACTTCGTAAGTTGTTATAGCAATATAAAATCAATGAATTTGATCGTAATGCTATACTTCGGATGAATGTTCATCACACCATTACACTAATGTTGTGACCTTGTTATTAACAACATCCAATGTCCATGATCAGGAAACTTTGATCATCTTGTTAATCAACGAGCTAGTTTATAAGAGAGGCATAACTAGGAACTTCCTTTTTGTTTATCAAACACACATGTATTAACATTTCCGTATTAATACAATTATAACCTGCAAAATAAACATTTATCATAAATAAGGAATACGATAATAACCACTTTATTATTGCCTCTCAGGCATATTCCCTTCAGCGGGGCCTCTCGGTCCCGAGCGTCATGGACAATGCCGAGCTGCAGGTCATGGAGGATGAGGGATACCTCGTCGCCGGCACATGGCAGAGAGCCGCTGGAGATGCCATTCCCGCACCGCGTGATGGCGAGCGAGTTCTCTTCGGCACGCATGTCGACCGAGGCCTCAGTCTCCCACCGTCGGATTTCTTCATCGAAGTCCCCCAATACTACGGTGTGCAACTTCACAATCTCCCCCCCCCAGCACCACCTCAAAATCCCTAGTTACCGTTGGTAGCCGGGCAACTGACAAGGGTGAAACCCATCAAGGGTAATGATCTGATGCGGCTCAGACCACAATAGAGCTTCCTTGGGAGAACCCAAGAGGAAGGTATGATGAGTACATCAGGAAGTTTTTACCTCAGTAATAAACCAAGGTTATCGAACCAGTAGGAACAAGGAAACTACTCAAAGGTGTTGCTAGCAACTTGAAACCTGCACAACACAAACTCAAGACTTTGCCCCAACGAACAGTGAGGTTGTCAATCTCACCAGTTTGCTGAAAACAAAGGATTAACTATATGGTGTGGAAGGTAATGGTGGTTTGCAGATAGTAAACAGTAATAGTGGAAGATGTATCAATGGTAAAGATTGGACCGGGGTCCATAGTTCACTAGAGGTGTTCTCCTTAAGATAAACAAACATGGCATGCTAGGTAAACAAATTACAGCAGGGCAATTGATAGGACAGAGCAAGGCATAACAATGGCATACTAGACATTCATGATCCTATGAGATTTGATTAGGCAATACAACAAGATACATAGAACGCCATCCACCTACATCTATGACTAGTAATCCACCTTTAGGTTATCATCCGAACCCCCTCTAGTATTAAGTTGCAAGCAAAAGATTACTGTTTTAAGCAAAGTGTGTAAGGTAAACAATCCACTTGTTCCATGAACAAGAGACCGTTGTTTTCTCCCTAGTAGAAACAACACATCTACAACCTTAGAGATTTCTGTCACTTCCCCAAATTAAATAGAGGCATGAACCAACTATCGAGCATAAATACTACCTCTTGGAGTCACTAGCATCTATTTGGCCAAGATAGCTACTAGAAACGGAGAGCATGCAAGATCACAAACAACACAGACATGATAGAATAAATAAGATAGAACCATCAATCAATCTGACATAGTAATCTCAATATCCATCGGATCCCCGCAAACACAACATGCATGATTACAAATAGATGATCTTGATCATGAACGGAGCTCACAAGATCTAAACATGGTAGCACAAACGAGGAGAAACAACCATCTAGCTACTACATGGCCACGTAGTCCAAGGTGGAACTATTCACGCTTCATACCAGTGGCATGATGATGAAGAAGGCCTCCGGGATGATCTCCCCTCCAGTAGGGTGCCGGGAAGAACTTTAGATACCCTCGATCTAGGGCGATCGTGGCGGCGGCTACAGACTATTTCGCAAAAGATCGATCGGGTACTTAGGGTTTAGGTATCGTGGGCTTCTTATAGGTGAAGAGGCGAGGCAGGGGGCACCCAGGGTGGCCACACCCCCCAGGCGCGGGCCCAGCAAGGCCGCGCGGCCAGGGGGTGTGGCCCCCTTGTGGCTCTCCTCCATCTCGTATTCTGGCTCCATGTTCCCCATGGTAAAATATTGACTTTGGCTTTTGTCCCGTCTAATACAGAGAATATTGATTTTCTGCCTTTTCTGGAACCAAAAACAGAAGAAAACAGGCAACTGGCACTGTGGAATCTTGTTAATAGTTTAGTACCAGAAAACATATAAAAACATCTCGAAGTGTACACAAAGCAAAGCAAAGTAGATACTAAACAAGCATGGAACATCAAAAATTATAGATACATTTCCAACGTATCAAGCATCCCCAAGCTTAACTCTTGCTCGTCCTCAAGTAGGTAAGTGATAAAAAGAATAATTTTTTAGGTGACATGCACCATCAAAATCAAGATCAAACCATTTGCAAGCATTGAAAGCTAGGATCAAAGAACTCTAAACATGAACATGCAAGAAGAAGTTCTAACAATAAGACAAAGTAACTATGCATGCAACATGAAAGGTTTCAAACAAAGATCATGAATAACAATGCATTGAAAGATGTTTGTTTGTTTCACATATAGAAAACATAGCATAGTGGCATTCAGATTGTCCCTCATGGAGTAGCAAATAGATGCATATGACACCTTCAAAGTTCATAAGAGTGACTAGATACAAATAGTTCATGAACAAGCAATATCAACAATATGCATCAATCAATAAGTTTTGGTACAATGCACATAGAACTAATAATGGCAACTATGCTCTCTTAATTGGTGCCTAAGGATAGAAGGTGGAGACTCAATATAATGGTGGAAGAAAGGCCCTTCATAAAGGGAAGCAGGGATTTCAAGTCTCATAAAGAGCTTCCAAAAATTATGTTACTTGTTAGCTTTCAACTCTCATTGCCCCTATCATAAGCATCTTGAAGTGATTAAGGTTAAAGTGAACAAAGATGGAGTATATTCTTGACAAAGTATAAGTTGGCAATATCATGTCCCTTGACTACGAGGGCCTCTCCTCATGCTACTCAACTTTAGTCACCGGTAAGTTCTTGTCATAGTAAGTACATGTGTATCATAGAGAACCTCCAATGGGGTAACCCTTGAACATGATACAGGAGCTATCCCATGATCAAGATGACAAGGCAAGCAGACAATGAGCATCTCAGCAATCTTCTTATTTACCATGGGAAAATGGTGCTTTTTTCTCTCTTTCCTCTTTTCAATATGTCTCTTTTTTATTAGAAGAAAGCTTCATAGATTGGTCACTATGGTGATGCTGCAAGTTTCGACCATGATTAGGCATGGCTTAGGCTAGCGGCCCAAGCGGTTCTATAACACACATACATAACTCCATGGACTTACAAGCTCCCCTTTTATTTCACACCGACAACATCCGCAAACAAAAGAGCATAATATCAACTGTGTACAATGTACAAGTGCAATGTTGAAAGCGTTCCCTATGATAGCATGGTTCTGCTAATTCCAACATATAAATGCAAGCATATACAACATAGATACCACAATGGTTCAAGTTTATTTAGGGGCAATAAAAATAAAGTGTGCCATCAAGTTTGTGAGAGCTTTAATCACTAAGTTTTCACATAACAAAATAACTTTTTAATTGGAAGATAGATGAAACAAGAATATACTTGGAATGGTGTAACACACCATGCATAGGAATTTATAGTGGACACTTTGGAATAACTTGGTTTCTTGGGAGTTGGATGCATGATTAGAGCTTACTCATACAAGTGGAGGCTAGCAAAAAACTGGGAGCGGCCAACTAAGAGAGCAATAATGGCCATAATCATGTAGAGATAAAAAACATTACTAATCAAAGCATAAAGTGGTACTACAAGTCAAAAACTAAATGATCGTAGAGGCCAAGGTGACTGGTTCATAGTCATAACATGGTGTGAGCATGCGCCAAGTCAACCCAAACAAAGCATCAAAGGAGAATACCATAATAATATTCTTTTGTATACTAAAACAACGTATGATTCTTTCAAGGCACATTAAGCAATCCTAATTGTTTGGAACAAGTCATGCTATAGCAATAATCACTAAGCATAAGGTCAAAAAAACATCTAGCATGACATGATAAAGTCTAAGTCACCGTCAAAGCAAGCTCCTCTTGTACTACTCAAGCAAGAACTTTCTACTCCTCTCCAACACCAATCAATTTATTTGAAACAACACGGTGAGAACTGGGGTCCAAACTACATTATTCAAGCAAACTAAGCAAACAAAAACCAAAAACGAAAACTAAGAAGCTCCAAGAACAACACAACTTGTGCATGAAACAATAAAAACAAAGTGTCTAGAAAGACCTGAGATTTTTATTGATGAAGAAGGGGATGCCTTGGGCATCCTCAAGCTTTAACGCTTGTACCTATTGAATATTTATTGGGGTGACACGGGGTGGCATCCCCAAGCTTGATATTTTGTCCTTTCTTCATCTCATTACATCATCCTTTCCTTACACGTGAAAATTTTCATTCATACAAAACTTCACACAATCTTCATTAGCAACATTAGTGTATTCAAAAGATAATAGACCTTGGGGTTTTAGTTTTAGAACAGCAAAAATTTCACTAAAAACAAAAGATACTGTAGAAATTCCCTCAAAAATCTCAATTTCCCAAAAAGAACCCAAAAAGGAATCAATAAAAAGCAAATAATGGCAGAAATCTATCAAAATAGACCAGCAGGTAGAAACCAATTTTTTCTAAGACCTTATGTCTCTCAAATCAAAACGTGTTGAACTAACGAAAGTTGGCTAACAACCTAGGGGATTTAATCAGAAAATTACAGCTCAATCTGACTTAAAGAGATTTTACACGAATTTTAATGGTGGAGCACAAAAATTTGTTTCGGGACAGCAACTCCCCAAATCTTACCTCCCTCTCATTAGAGGTTATTCTTGGCACAAAAAACAAATAAAAAGGATAAGGAGAGGTCGTTTCTGAAGTAATAACTTACAAGACTCAATAAAAATATTGGGTTATCTCCCAAGAAGTACTTTTCTTTAACGCCATTAAGTTAGGCACAAGAAACAAGAATCAAGTATTTTCAAATGAAGAAGCATTAACATTAAACCTTGCTTTCAAAGGAGGAGCAAAAATAAACTTCTCTCTCCTCATAGTGAAGTGTGGAATACCTTTCTTGAATAGAAATTGATATTTAATGGTGCCTTCTTTCATATCAATGATGGCACCAACAGTTCTAAGAAAATGTCTTCCCAAAGTAATATGACAAGAAGCATTGTATTCAACATCCAAAACATAGAAATTAACAGGGACATAAGCATTTTTAACCATAATAAGAACATCATTAACACTCACCATGAGTTTCTTTTTAGCATGATCATCAAGTGGGACATCCAAAAATCAATCTTCTAAAGGTGGTAAATCAAGCATTTCATAAATCTTTCTAGGCATAATAGAGACACTAGAACCAAGGTCACATGAAGCTTTGAGATCAAAGTCATTCACTTGCCTATTAATGATAGGTTCCCAACTATCTTCTACTTTCCTTGGAATTGAGGCTTTATGTTTCAACTATTCTTTCTTAATTTTAATAAGAGCATCTGTAATGTGTTTGGTGAAAGCTACAATCATATCACTAGCATCAGGACTTCTAGCAAGCTTTTGTAGGAACATAATCACTTCAGAAATATTTCAACCATCAAGATCAAAATCAAACTTAGCATCACTAGTAGTAAACTCATTGGGTTTAGGCATTGTCGTAGGAGGAATATGGACTTCTTGTGGTTTAATGGCATCCATATTGGTGGTGGTAATAGTGCACACACTATTGTTTCTAGCAATTTCAGCTTCTCTTTCCCACTTAGCATGTAGTTAGGCTAGGAATCTAACATGTTCAACTATAGTAACTTGTATGGCATGAGTATTAGCAAAGGTACTTTCGAAAGTTTCATATTTAGCAGCCATTTTATTAATCAAAGAGTCTGTGCTTCAGACAAAGAGGAAATATTTTTATCAAGATTCATAAGCTTTTTCTCCATAGTCTTGTTGAAAGTGGTTTGTTTACTAATAAAGTATTTAAGCATGACTTCAAGTTCAGAGGGAGCACTTCTAGTATTGTTGTAGGAGTTTCCATAGGTATTGCCATTATTAGGAGGATAAGGCCTATAATTTTTGTTACTACCAAAATTATTCATATAGGCATTGTTGTTGAAATTTTTGTTTCTAATGAAGTTCACATCAACTTGCTCTTCTTGAGCAACCAAAGAGGCTAAGGGAACATTATTTTGATCAATAGGAGCTTTTCCATTACCAAGCATAGCCATGATAACATCAATCTTATAACTCAAAGAGGAGGTTTCTTCAACATAATTTACCTTCTCACCATGTGGAGCTCTCTCAGTGTGCCATTCAGAATAGTTGACCATCATATTATCAAGGAGCTTTGTTGCAGCACCCAAGGTAATGGTCATAAAGGTACCTCCAGCAGCTGAATTGAACAGGTTTCTTGAGGAGAATTTTAAAGCTGCATAAAAAGTCTGGATAATCATCCAAGCAGTAAGTCCATGAGTGGGACAATTCTTAACCAAAGATTTAATTCTCTCCCAAGCTTGAGAAACATGTTCATTATCAAGTTGTTTAAATTTCATTATTTCACTTCTCATAGATATGATCTTAGCAGGAGGATATTATTTTCCAATAAAAGCATCTTTGCACTTAATCCAAGAATCAATACTATTTCTAGGCAAGGATAGCAACTATTCTTTAGCTTTTCCTCTCAAGGAGAAAGGAAACAACTTGAGATTAATAATGTCTCCATCTACATCCTTAGATTTTTGCATCTCACAAAGTTCAACAAAGTTATTGAGGTGGGCAGCAGCATCATCGAGACTAGCACCAGAAAATTGCTCTCTCATCACAAGATTCAACAAAGCGGGATTAATTTCATAAAAGGTAGCATCATGAGCAGGTGGAGCAATAGGTGTACTTAGGAAATCATTGTTGTTTGTGCTAGTGAAGTCACACAACTTGGTTTTCTCAGCAGAGTTCATTTTGGCAAAAGTGGAGCAAGACAACAGCAGCAACAACTAGAGCAGGAACTAATTTTTGTGTGTTTTTGATAAGAGAAAGCAAACCAAACGAAACTAATTTTTTTGGAGTTTTTGATGAAAAGAGGAAAAAAAACAAGGCAAAATAAACTAAGCAAAACAAAAACAAAGTAAAGAGAAAGGTTGTGAATGACTCCCCTTGTGAAGCCGTCCTTAGCCTCCCCGGCAACAGCGCTAGAAAAAGGCTTGATGCGGATCAGATCACTATAGAGCTTCGTTGGGAGACCTTGTAACATCCCAGCATTTAGGAACCAACGAAGGGTAGATTTAGGAATTTGTGCATATGCATGCATTCATATGTAAAAATGTGGGTAATTTTTTCGCCAAATAAAAACCTAAAGTAATTAGAGTTTCTTTCACTCTTTAAGTGTAGGAATAGCTCTGGAGAGTGATCGTTATAAACTTAGACATGATCTTTATGAATTAGTGTATTTTGGGTGAAAATAATTTGAATTCAAATTTGAACTTTGAGTTTATATTTTAAAGTTAGGAATTGATATTTTAAAATGAATTCTAAAATAATTTAGTGATATCATTTAATCAAGAAATAATAAATAGTAATAGAATCTTTAAATAAACAAATACAATTAAGAAATGAATATTTTATTCCTTATCTTTATTCTATAAACAAATTACAAAGAGAAACTCATTGAGACAATAAAGAATCTATAAAGAAAGGAAAGTCCAAAAGGATAAATATATATATTAATAAACTATTACACCTTTCTTACAAATTAATGAAATAAAAAATTACAAAGGAATTTATTGTCTAAAAGTAAACCTATACTAATCATGAATCTTCATATCTTGTACCTACAAAATAAAGAAGAAACAAAAAGGAAGATGAAAGTTAAATTATTAATTTTACTCTCAGTAGAGAGCAGTGAGTTGCACTGCTCAAGTTTACATCATTGAGTAAGTATTTTAGGGGCAAGTTTCACCAATATGAAAGAATTTGATCTTTCATAATAAATAAGCCATAAGTCAAATGATCACAGCAAGTAAATGGGGCAATTTTCACCTGGCAGGATCATAGTAAAAAGATAAAAGGGGTGAGACACCTCACTGATCTCATCCACAACTATGCAACTGACATACAAGCAGCTCATTCACCAAGCTGCATGGGTGTGCTGTCGACACAACCACAGCAGCTCACCAAGTAAAAGGACCAAGCACAGCCGTGGGCAGCCACTAGTGCATCTTTGCATTTACCACACCACACCAAGAACACTCATCTGCACTAAGCAAAGAAAACCACCAACCAAAACCACACACCAGATCAACCTAGCATCACCAGATGGTGACATAAGGAGGGGGAGGGTCTGGTGGATAGCAAGGTAAAGCTCACATGAGCTAAGAGGTGCAGGGATGATCAAGGCCAAGCATAGGAACCAGGAGAAACAGGAACAACATCAAGAGGTGAAGGACCAGATCATGATAGATACACCACTAGCAAAATCAAGCCATCACAAATTATCAACTGTTGTGGTGAGTATCATAAAACATTCATACGATCTGTTCATTTTATCCAGACAGAAAAGCATGTGATGTTTCAAAGTTAACCTCTCAGTGATCACCCAAGTGGCGTGAACCTATCCTAGAGGATTTCAAATATAAAGGCCAGAATAAAACTCTACCAAATCCACCAAAAATCTCAGATCAGCGTCATAGATATGGTCATACCACAAAAACTTATATATTTCATCAATTGTTCTTATCAAATTTAGGAACATCTCCAAGAAAGAGTAGCACCTCAAATTTCATAAGCTACAAACAAAAAAATCATCTTAACCAACTAGGATCCAAGATACAGTGAGCAACCATGATACTTTAGCATATTTGAAAGGGATAGCCAGAGAGGAATCTAGTTCCTAGAGCCTCAGACCAACATCATAGGCATATATATTAAGAGAAGCTTTCAAATTATTTTTAGGAATCTATCCAATCTCAAGTACTGACCATAATAAAGCCCAGAGTAGAATCAACTTGTGTACCATTCTAAGATGGTGTCACAAGAATAAATTCTACATCCAAGCCAAACAATTATTCTAGCTTTCATGAATAAACCAGGAAGCAAATAATTATCATTTCCCTGAGATTGTACTCAGAGATCATCTAATATATCCATATATCTTCAAAGAATCATTAGACTCTAATGATTAAGTTTAGTCTATTAATGAACATACAAGCCAACACTCACTGATGTAGTGAATCATCACTGACAGTGTTACTGTTAGTATCAAGGTACTGACAAAATATGAACACACTAAGCAATAATTTCACCAATCGGATTTCACAATTGTGTCATTAGGATAATCAAGCCTAATCACCAATCAGATCAACACTAGCATCAGATCAACACTACCATTAGATCAAAAACAGCATCAAATAATCAAAGCATGACAACAAGCACTGAGGTGCAGAGAACACAATATTCACTGAGCATCAGTGCTTGATCAAATCATTATCATACAAGCACACAGAGGGGTGAACCCTAGAACTAGGGATGAACCCTAGAACCAGTACAAACTCTAATGAAGGATAGCCACTAGTTACACACAGATATACTCGGAGTAGACAGAGGCACGGGAGATGACAGAGAACCAACTCACATGTGGTCCTCACTGGAGAATTGAAGAGGAAGCAAAGGAGCCGACGAGCTCGCAGCGGCACGGGGAGCACACCAGCGGGCGCTGCAACCCGCAACCAGCCACAGCGGCAGCCACAACAGCACACAAGGGCGCACAGGCACCACACGTCACCACGGGAGCATCGGTGGCGACGTTAACAACACCACCCCAAACCTAGGGTTCCGGACGGGGCTAGCCTGGCCACAGGAGGGCCCCAGAATCAAATCGAGTCAAATCAGATGAAGGAGCATGGTCGAAAACCTTGCCCTGCACCACGGCAGCAGCCAGGGAGGACCACGACGTTGGGCATCGCTCGGTGGCGGCGCCAGCAACCACGGGATCGACGAGGAGAGGAGGTGAGGTCAAGAGAGGGAGAGACAGAGAGAATGGGTTGATAGGGCCAGAGCCCTTGGGGAGATCTTTTTTCAAGATACTTGGGCTAGATTGGCCCAATAAGCCCAAAGGGTTAGCCCAAAAACATAAAAGAAAACTTTAATAATTAACAAAAGACCAAAATACCTCGAGAACTAAATAAAATTTTCGAGAATAAAATAAAAGTCTTAAAATTGCAAATAAAATATTTTTAGATTCATAATAATCCAACCTATTTAGATAAATTAGAAGATAATTTTTATATATATAATTTTTAGGCAAGAATTTTATAATATATATATTCCTTCTAGAATTTTATAAAATTAAAGAAAGAGGATAAAAATAAATAAAAAAATCTTTTATTATATTTTATTATTGTAGTATTTTAGAAAAATACTAAATATATATTTAAATTACCAAAAGAAATTTTATTTAAATGCTAATTCTTAAAAAGGAATTATTAAACAAATAAATACAAGTGTTCCTAATAATAAAAAAAACTTTGGATTTTACTCTATTAATAATATATTACATCATAAAAATAGTGAATGTAATATTTATAGAATATTAAAAAGTTATTCTTTAAAATAAATTTCTTTATTATTTAAGGAAATTCCAAAAACTAAAATATTGGGTAAAACACACAAATAAGATAAATAATAAATAATGCATTGCATTACTATGCATATTCATTTTGCTTCTTTAAATATTGTCCTTACCGGGCAATAATTATGTTTTGTAGACATAGAACTTCAAGGTCTAGTGCAAGCATCCGACTTCACTACCTTGCAATCACAAGGCAAGTTCATCACTTGCTCATGTCATTTTGAAGAGTCCTTACCAAAGTATTTACAAATTGTGTGTTATGATCTATGTTCAAGTAAAGAAAATAGTATTTTCTTAAACAAATAAAATGATGATATCATCCTAAGTGATGATATAGAGAAGAAATAGAACCTTGGGTTCTATTTGCAACAGTGATAATCATCTAGGAATTTAACAACCCCTGACATCAGTGATTCTAGCGCCATATATCACGCGTTAACCATCAGATTTGGAATGGGATGGAGAAGTTAGATGTATCTTCTTCCTCTCGCATGTAGCCGAATGTGCAGGTCGTGGCTATTATCGTCGTAACGTGCATTTAATTTTGTAATTCATAGAGGATATGCATCATATGGGTGGGAACCCTCATCGTCCGACGATAGTTCTGGCATCTAACGGTCTATACAAACCATTGCCGTTATTCAATGGGTGGGGATGGTGTACTCCAAGGAGGCATGCAGGGTCACGAAGGGGGCAATGATTGGCTTGGATCACCTATTGGGCCCCACATCAAGGAATTATGGACGGGAAAGTATGCCCGGTTGTGCAACAAGGAGTTGATCTCTCATGCGTAAAGTAACGCACTTCTGCAGAGTGTAAGAATTGTAACTTGTTACTCCCTATTCCGGGAAGGAGCTACGAACGCGGTAGGAAAGGAACTCCATGAAAGTTCTAGTAAACCTGTGAAGGCTGATGGTCATAGATTTTTCACAATAAAATTAATCTTTGAAGAAAGATTTACAAAAACTGCATAGTGCCAAGGACTTATAGTCCGAGGTGGTAGATAGAGCATCAAACTTCCTACCTTGCATATAATGAACTTGTTGGGTAACGCTGTTACTCACCCTTTCCTTTGATCCACTGCTTAGACTCTGAGGATCCCGAAGATACCCCAATGTATGCCACAGAATGTCAAGATGATGTCTTCTATGAGGAGCCTGACCTGTCAGGAGGTGTTGAAGGGGTGGACTACGAGATCCGATATGGAGTGGTCGGCAACGAGTCAGATTAGTTGCCTTAGTTATTAGTAATCAATTTAGCCGAGCAGCATGAACCTTATATAATAAGATGTTGAGCTCAACTCTGGGATGGAGTTGTTACTTTCAACTTCTGCTGAAACACTTTATATTTTGGTTTGTAAGTTGAATCTTTTGAAGTCTTGAACTTCTGGTATTGTAATAATAATAACGTGTGTATGTTTGTAATATGGACCCACAATGTTTCTTTTGTGCCACTCTGAGGGATGTGATATTTACGGAATGGTGTTCTGTGGATGTCATGTCAACGACTATAGTGTACTACACATGCAGTGGTATGTTGGGTCACCGCAGTTGGTATCAGAGCAAATTGCTTTGACCTTAGGTTGGAAACCTAGTAAAGGGTATTGCACCAAAGTTTCCAAAACAAACTTTGGTAAGGAAAGAAGAGACTCTCGATGACTACCAAGGATCATTCGCTAATCAACTTCATCAACTCTTAAGGATTTTTAGTTGTCCAACTAAAATTCCAGTGAATACCATAACCTATTATGATGGTCGGATGTTATCCAAGTATCATGTGAGTATTCAACTTCCGGAGGAGCTTGGATTATATCACGATTTACCCATAGGTGAAGGCAGGAGTAATTTAGCGGCATATCATGTTGTTGTTGTGGAGGCGATAGCCAATATCCGGGAGCATAAAGCCAAGGAATTAGAAGGGAGCACATTTTCAGTGATTCCTCATGATTCTATAGACTCGGAGCCACTACCGGATCATCTTACTTTGGTGAAGAAGCATCCTAAGTTAGCTTCCAATTTTATGGATCGATACCGAACACTTGTTGCGTCTTTTTATAAGACACATCAAGTTATAGTTTAAGATAAAAATAACATGTTAGAGGATCTAACTGATCCAAAAAGAAGGAAGCAGTTATCATTCCAGTTAGAGAAAGAAGCATGGAGTAGTGCAAAACCAATTTTAAGGATATACCCATAGATCCTGAATCTTTTACACCATATCCATATTCACCCAGACCAGAACCTACCCATGATCCTACATTAGATATGAGGTATCCTGTACCACGGGGTTCAGAGGAAGGGTCTGATTCAAAACTTCCTATCAAGAATTCTAGTGGTTGGAGAATGGGATCACCTAAGGGATCCCAAAGGAATCAGATGTCTATAGATGGGTCTGACAGAGATGTTGGATAATCTAGTTGGATGGGTGCAAGAACCAATCCTAGTAACAGTAGTATAAATACCATATTCGTAGATGATCAGGATGAGGAAGAAGATCCTGAGGAGAGAGTGTTTGAATCATCAACATCTTCTCAAAACCCAGGGAATATACATTATCCAGTGTTTAATTATCTTGCCCAACAGAGCACCTGGGGAGCAGCAGAATCTCCGTATTCTGTTGATAACTCTAGGAGTGAAGCTCAGGAGATGCAAGTGGGAGATAATGATGAACATGGTTCTGAAGACTTTTCAACTGAGCTAGATAGATTCAATACACTCAGGCGGAGTAATGACTCAAGTCCTGATACTTCAGATACTGAGTATGTTCCTTCTGGAAGGCCATTTGTTCCACAAACTATGCGACGGACATTACGTCATCACGGTTGGACTTAAGGCATGTATGATGAGCGTCGCGGATACTAGAAGCAGGTTAATTATTAGTAAGTATTGGGTATGGAGTATTGTAATCTGAGAGAATGATGTAGCTAAATAAATGAGGAAGTGTTGTTAAGTTGATAATGTACTTATATGGTAAATGTTGTAATGACTTTGTATAACTAAGTTGTTTGTAATGTATAATATGTAAAATGAATATTTGGATGTTATTTGGATTTTGATTTCCATTGTGCGACTAGTTCTGTGCGTAAAGTTGAGCTCAGAACACATGTGCATGATGTAATTATGAGTATTCGCTTTATGTTGCGGGACTAGGGGGTCATGGAAACGGGGGTAGAAACCGAATCTGAGCAGCACCACATGGAGCGCGAGGCCAAGGAGAAGGCAGATGCAGATGCCGGAAATCAGGGAACATTACCACCACCACCAATGAGGCCGCTAATGGAGCAGAACTTTATGCAATATATGCAAATGATGCAAGAAAACCAAAACAAGTTCATGGAATAGTTGTTGGATGAGCTGGAAACCAGAGAGCACCTGAAAGTGGAGGAGTGAGTCTTTCTGACTTCCAGAATGCAAGTCATTACCTTTTTCATCAGCCCCTGAACCAATGGATGCAGAAGATTGGCTAGCAGATACAGAGAGAAAGCTGAAGATTGTACGTTGTAATGATGTCACATCCCAAGATTTTCCAAATCTTGTAATGTGAAAATAAATGAATAAAATAAAACTTTGTTTGAATTTCAGAGCCAGGAGAAACTTTTTGAATTAAATTGGAACTCCAAACCCATTTGAATTAAATAAAACCTAAAGGGATCTAAAAAGATAAACATTTAATAAAAGGAAAAATAAAAAAACATTTGGAAATACTATTTTGAAACTCTTAAGTGAAAAGATTTGTTTTCAAATGAAATAGAAGTTTTATAAATAAAGATTATTTTATAAAGCCAATTAAACCTTGGCCAAGCTTTGGGAATTAAAACATTTTATTTTAAATAAAATAGCAAAAGTTTATTTAAAAATAATAAAGGATTGCTTAATAAAATAATAAGGAATTAATATCCAAATTTTATTCAAATAAAAGGTTTTACCATTTTAATTAAAACATCAAAACTTATTAAATTGTTTTAAATAGGTTTTCCAAGTATTTTATATTCTCTAAATAAAACCTACTAAAGTGTTTTGGCTTTATTTTAGATTTCAAAATAAATATCTCAATAAAACAAATCCTATTTGAATAATAAACCTTGGCCCATTTTATTTAATTAATATTGGACCCTAAAGAAAAATAATATTTTGTTTGAAACAAGTATCCAAGTATTATTTACTTCCAAATGATACCTACTGATTTGATTTTGAAAACATTTGGATTTCAAATGAAGATTTTATTAATAAACAACAAAAACTCTATTTAATTAATAAACCATGGTCCAATTTATTTAATTATAAATGGAACCTTTAACAAAATTGGTATTTATTTTAAACAAGCTGCCTAAATATACCTTATTTCAAATACAACCCACTATTTTGGTTTTGAAAATTATATGGATTTAAATAGAGTTTGAAATAAATCAAATCCTAATTTGATTAATTAGCAATGGACAATTATTTAATTAATAATGGTCTTTATTATTTAAAAATTATGGATTTTAGATTTAGGTTCAGACTACTTGAATGTAACCAAGTCAAACTTCCAAAGTTTTGGTGTTGGTTTGAATTGAATTGAAACTTGTTTGTTTGTTTGAAAAACAAAACAGGAAAAATAGAAATAGAAAAAGAAAAGGAATCAGAAAACAGAAAAAAATAAAGAACCAACCCAACCCAGCAGCCCACGAAGCCCACCAGTAGCCCACCTGTTTCCACGCCCGAACCATTTTTCCTCACCGCATAATCAACCCGCATAGCCTGGTGGTGGACCTCCCTTTCTCCTTTTCTCACCGACACTGGACCCCACCAAGCCCTCTTCTTCCTCACCCGCCATCGACCGCCTCCACAGCCATTATCGCCGTTGAATTCGGCGTGAATCCTCTTCTTGGCCGAGTAACCCCACCAGCGACCACTCCTCTTAACCGACTCTTCCCTCTCGGTTTCCCCAGTTCCCACCCTAGTACGCCCCAGCTACTCGATTTTACCACCGCCCGCAGACTCAGCGACCATTCTCATCAAATTCCGGCAGCCTCTCACCGCCCCTTGCCGCTTCGACCACCCTCACCTGATCCCCACATCCTAGCGAACCTCCCAGAGGCATTAGCTCGCCGCAGACGCCCGAGCCTCAACAACAACCTCCAGCATGCCGCCGCCTCTACTCCAACGACGCCCCCAGGTTAAATCCGACCACCCCGTGTCCTCTAGATCATGCACACATCTTTGCCATGATCTTGCGCAGCTAACCCAGTCCTCCGTTTGTCCTCCCGTGAACCACAGCGCCGTCCACGACGACCACCTGACGCGCCCGACGCCGCCATCTACTCCGGCGAGCAATCGCAGCTGCCCCCTAGCGCCCCTCGATGGACAAGTACCCCGTAGAGCATCAAGAACGCCAACGATTCCGTGAGCACCTTTTCCTGCTCCTCGCCTTATTTCACTGCGCTTTGTTGCTGCCAAAACCCACCGGCGAGCAGCGACGAGCAACACGAAGAGCCGGAGGCTCCTAGAACCTGGTGGGCCTGGTCCCTCGGGCAACGGCCCGCAAAACTCCGCACACGCCCCGGCTTGGTTCGAGATGCCACCTGACCTATACCTGGTCGAAGGTGATGGATTGCCGATCAGTTTTCTGCATGGTAAACAAGTATACGTAAATTCGAGCCGTGACCGCTCCTAGGTTTTCGTGAATCGGCTCGAGCCGATTGTCCCATGGTTCTGCATTAGATCTACGATAACATGGGGTTTTGCTTCATCAATATAAGTTAAATCGATCTACGACAGTTTAACGTTTTCACCACGTAATTGGAACGTCTTACACGTAATTGAGCCTGGTAGATACAAAAGATAATGGAAAACTAACCTAGAGAAGGCCTAACAACCGACGAAAGTCAATTCCCGGAACAACTCCTCTTGAACTAGCAAACCATCCCTCACGTACTACTGGATCGTTCAACCCGTTTGCAAGGCCTGACTACGTGGATATCAAACTAAACCTTGGAAAACAAGGCAAAACTATAACAGATCAAAACGACTGAATAAAGATCAAGCAAGGTGCTACCCTTACACCCGGGAAAAGGTGCAAAGGTAGCGAGGTAACTAGAGGTAGCATAACTAAACAATCATAGCGAAAAGTGCCGATGCTAACCTAAACAAATCTATGATAAAAGTATTACTCGCCATCAACAAGGCTTCAGTACGAGTAACACCAAATAACGTATAAGCAGATACTGCCTAGATCGCAAGATGCGATCTAGGCAGCATGACACTTACCCGAAAGAAACCCTAGAAACAAGGGGTGGCGATGCGCCGAGATTGTGTTTTTTGTGAACGTGATTGTCCTCCTTTTCTCAATAACCTTAGGTACATATTTATAGTCCGGAGACTGTCTATCTTTGGGATAACTCTACAACTCTATCTCTTACCTAAACCGAAACGGAACCTACTACAATATACAGATACACGGGCAATTTAGCCCAAATCCACGCACAAGGCCGATTCAACAACACGTTGCATATATGTATCTTCCAAGCCCATCTTGATTACGGCCCATCTCCTCCTTTGGCCAAAATATGGCGATAACACATGCCCCCCTGGTTTTGGCAATAATAATTCCGAAACCACTCTGTTGATGTTTTTTCTTCCCCCCTTTTAATCATCGGGTCACGCGTTGCAGAGCAGAATCGTCACGCCACCCCTTCATCATGATGCCCTGTCTTCTCAACTCCTCCGCAGTGTCTCAACTCCTCCGCATTGCATGATTTGACAATTTTGGCACCATATTCTGGGAAACCGCTATGGCATTGAACCGCCTCCCACTATTCCCCTTATTTAAATTCATCTGAGCAGTTTGCAGTCCCCATCTTCCTCCGTAGCCAAAAACCCTCTTCCTCCGCCGAAAAACCCTCTTCCTCCGCCATGGCCTCCTCTTCCGCCCTTTCCTCCCAATCTTCCAACACGATTAGCGATCGAGCCGACGCCGAGCACCCGCCAACGGCGGCAGATGAGACTCTCGCCCACAATGGTGGGACGAGAGGGATCGAATCGGATCTCGACGCGAGGACGGTGAAGCGCTTCACGCCGGTCCAGCGAGGATCCTCAAGACGAGACGAGGACGAGGAGGCCTCGCTGGCATCTTCAAAGAACAGAATAAGACGACGCCGGAAGTAGCTACGGCCGATGATAACAAGACGACGATGGCGACAGCGACGACGCCGGCCTCTAGATTAGGAACTAGTAGTAGTAGCATTAGTAGTAGATTTCCTTTTGTAAGCAATCAGCTCCATTGTAAATAATCGTCTTTTGAATGAATCGAAGATTGCTTTTCCAACTCGAAGATTGCCTTTCCGACTCAATTTTGCCGATAGTCAAAATAGGTCGATGTTCCAGAAGCCGATAGTACCATATCGGCTTTCACCATACTGCGCTCATACAATCAATTAAGTCAAAGCCCAAAGAGCCGATGGTAAAAACATCGGCTTTCCCCAAAACGTTGACGAGGTCAAATTTGGTCGTATACTTAGACAAATCTGAGCGGCCACTTTCCAGTTTCAAACGGTAGCCTGCGACCCTCTTCAAAAAGGGCGACCCAGATCTCCAATTGCTCACCGACCAGATCGAGCTCACAGCGACAAGAACCCTCGATCCCCAACCGCATAGATCCATCTCCGCCGGCAAACTAGATGGCGGAATCGTCCAACACCAACCCAGCGGTCTCTGGTCTGAAGGTACGCCTACTCCCCGCAGTCTGAACACGATGCTAGAATTAATGGCAAACACCTGAATTAATGCTTTATTCCATCATTAAAAAAAATTTAGGTTTCAGACATTCTGCTGCCGCATCCTTCTCTCCCAAATTCTCTCTGTCTTGGCCCCCGTACAGAATCCAGTCCTGCCCATCTGATCTCTTGCGAAGCAAACAGAATCCCCTTTGTAAGCCAAGACCTAGATTTGAACTCTTGGGCCGACTGCTTGCGAGCCTGGCCTAACCCTCCTGAACATTGGGTCTCTTGGTTCAGCAGGGTAGCTAGAGCTTACCAATCCCAATGGGAAACCACGGGAATAGCCGATGCCTTGCATCTGTCATTGTCTCCCCTTGAGAAACATGAAAATCTTCTCAAAACCATCGGCTACTTCTGGTCTGACGCTCTGAACTGCTTTATGTTCGGTCACGGCCCCATGACACCAACTCTGTTAGACGTGGTGATGATTACCGGCCTGGATGTTACATCACCCAGCCCCTCTGCTTTTAAGCTGACCAAGGTCCCCTACAAGCTGTCTTCCAAAACAGACTGCACAAACTGGGGTGCCTACCTTCAACGCCATATGAAAACTAAAGGCCCTGTCACAGAGAAAGAACACACAGCCTTTCTCAACTTCTGGCTAGAACATTTCATATTCTGTGGCCCTTCCCTTGCTCCAACCAAGAATTATCTCTCCTTAGCCTACGAGCTCGCCAAAGGCACTCAACTTGGCATCGGCAAACTGTTCCTTGGAGAGGTCTATCGATATCTCCAGTTGATGTCTGTCAAACTGTTCTCTGGCATAGCAGTCAAAACAGGAGGTCCTTGGTGGTTCATTCAGCTATGGGCTCAGCTGTATTTCCAAAACCATGTCCCAAACTTCCCCCTTTTGGCGAGTTGCACCTTTCCAGATGTCAAAGGGAAGCAGATCCGATGCACCAGCTATGGCCAAGCTTTGTATAGACTGCCAGGTAGTAAACTGATCCCTCAGGAGGCATCCAAGTGGTTCAGCACTTTCTTTCAAGGCCTGGACAATCCTATCTTCTTTCCTTACATGGAAGAATCGGAACATTTTGAAAATCCAATCTCCTTTAGGCTAGACAACTTTGCCGATGACACCAGCACTCGGCAGCTCTTTTCCACTGTGATCCGTCCCTGTTTCCTTCCAGTTGGCATGAGTACATCCAACAGAATAATCAAGCCTGGGTATGAATTCTACCAGCCGGTCGTAGTGGCTCGGCAATTTGGCCTTGGACAAGTACCTCCCCATTTCTTTCTCCACCACCTTACAGAAAGCAGAGCCGACCTGCCTGATCCTCTCACCAGTCAAAGGTGTTATTCCTTCTTCGATGCTCTGGCCATCCCAATTCCTAACGACCTCACCTTCGCTTCATCAACCGATGGCTTTGAAGACTGGTGGTCGATGTGGAAGACTCATGCCTTCAGGAGAGCTCTGGGACCGTTGCTGAAACAGCTCGATGCTGACTATGACATCCCCGTGGAACAGGTACCACTACTTGTACATTTTCTTGATGCAGCTCACAAATGATTCTTCTACTAACCCACTCTCTCTCTTTGCAGCAACAAGATGGTCCTGAACCCACGCACAGTGATGGCTCCCCCTTCGAGTTCTTCCCGCCAGCTCCTGTGGTTCTTTTCTGCAAAAACTCGCCACCTTTGAAAAAGGTCATAATGCAGAATCAGCCGATATCACCACAATCGGCTTCCAGGCACCAAGCAGCTTCTAAGTCAGTTGCCTCTCGAGTTCCAACTAAAACAAGAACGATGGTGAAGAAGGTAGCTGCCAGGAAGACCTTGAGGCGCCGGAGCCCCTCTCCAGAAAGTTCGCATGTACGCTGATCCATGCTTTGGCTGATCTCTTTCATTCTTCCATTCTTGCAGACATGCTCGTGCTTACTAGCTCTCCTTCTCTTGCAGGCTTCCGTCGAAGACACCTCCAGCGAGGATACTCAAATCAATCAAGGAGAATTGGACCCAACAGACTCTGAGAGGACCATTACACCGAGCCAGCCAGATTTACCACCATCGGCTTCCAGGAAACGGTCGGTTCCTGAACCTACTGCCCCCCGAGCACCAGTCGAGGCGGGGCCAGCTGTGAGTCCCAAGAGGGCTCGCAAGGGACTGCGAACTTCTTCGTCGAGCCAGGAGGTTCCGAAAATCATCACCCTTCATGCTCTTACCACTTGTTTCCTTTTATCTGCCGATTCATCATTATCTACATCGGCTAAACACCTTCGATGCAGACGACTGACGCTTCTAGTGGGCAAGCCGGGGCAGTGCCGATGCCTTTAGCCCAGCCGGATCTAGCAATCCCCGAAGGTGCAGATGAAACGGCTACCACTTTGGCCAAGCCCCCAGCAACCACACACAAGCCGAATGTCTCGTCATCTGCTATCCCCTCGACCTTGGGAGAGGTACGTTAGCTTCTTTCAGCTCATCCTTACATGCTGGACGCATACTGACGCCTTTCCGGGCTGCCAGGGTTGTGATATTTCAGGCTTGCTGACGTTCGACCCTGAATCCATCGAACCAACTCCCTCGGTTGCCATCGATGAACCACGAGCCAGGGCTGTTCTACCTCAATTCCAGCGTCTTAAAGCCTTGATGTCCTCCCCGATCGAAGAGTTGATCGAGGGTTCTGAGGAGGTGAAGAACGTTCTTGCTGAAATCAAGGATCAACTCCCAGTAGCATTGCAGGTGAAGCTTTGGCCGGTTGTAACTCTATCTTTCTACGGGTCAAGGGTGAAGTTAGCTCGCGAAAGGATCAATCTGCGCCGCGCCCAACTTCCGCTGAAGGCCAATATCGCAGACAGATGTCAGCAGCTCAACGAGAAAAAGGCGTCTCTGGATGCCAAAACTGACACCTCTCACAAGATCACCGAGCTCGCATCCTTGAAAAGGGAGTTGGAAGATCTTGAAGAGAAGGTCCGGGTGACTAAACAGCTCATTCGCGACAAGGAAGAATCCATCGCCCGCTCCCAAGATGAAGCAGAAGGCCTCAAAGCTCAACTGAAGACCGATCTGGCAGAAATACGTGCCCTGAACAAGCAGTTAGTGACGGGCACGGACGAAGATGACGAAGCCGAGATTGCCGAGGTGGATCGTGTCCGTGCTGACGCCCTCCACGCCTTCGAGGCATTTCTTCAGTAGCTCGTTCATGTAAACTGGCACCTGCTTGTAACAGCTTGAACCTCTAGAGTCGATGACTGTGCATCGGCTATATACTAATTTTTTTTTATTTGGCCGATTTCATGTATCGGCCCCCACATTTCACTGTCCATCATCCCACATGCTTGGGAAATATTTCTTGAGATGTTGACCGTTGACAGCCACTAGGAATTTCACGCCGTCCAGCTCCTCAAGCATGTACGCGTTCCCTCTTAAAACTTGATCGACCCTGTATGGCCCGTGCCAATTTGGAGACCATTTACCATATGCTGCATCCTTAGTCCCTAATGGCAACACAGCTTCCCATACCAGATCGCCAACGTGGAACTCCTTTGGTCTCACTTTCTTATTATACGCACGAGCTACCTTGGCCTTGTTCTCTTTGATTTTCTCAAGCGACCACAGCCTAAGCTCCGTTAAATCCTCAACACTGTCACTCATCAAGGCCGCATATTCTTCGGTTGTTAGATCGTTCTGAAAAGTGACACGTCTCGATCCAGCCGTAATCTCCCAGGGTAATACGGCTTCTTGTCCATAGACTAGATGGTATGGCGAGGTTTTTATCGCTCCATGGCATGACATGCGATAAGCCCATAAAGCCTCTGACAAAACCTCGTGCCAACGCCTAGGGTGCTCGTCGACTTTCCTCTTGATCAGCTTGATAAGGCTCTGGTTGGACGCTTCAGCTTGCCCATTTGCTTGAGCATAGTATGGAGATGATCGAATCATCTTAATCCCCGTGTCCTCACAGAACTTTCTAAACTCGTGTGGAAATGAAGACCGAACCTCCATCGGTCGTGATAGTTTGGGGAATCCCGAATCTATGAATGACATGTTCTTTCACAAAATTGATAACATCCTTTGAGTTCACTGACTTCATAGGGACAGCTTCCACCCATTTAGTGAAATAATCAGTAATGGCCAAAATCCACATGTGGCCTTTGCTTGATGGAGGATTGATATTGCCAATCATATCCATGCCCCAACCTCGGAATGGCCAAGGTTTGATGATGGGGTTCATTGCTGACGCGGGTACCATCTGAATTTTCCCAAATTTCTGACATGCTTGACACCCTTTGTAGTACTTGAAACAGTCCTCAAGCATGGTGGGCCAATAAAACCCTGATCGCCTGATCAACCATTTCATCTTGTGAGCCGATTGGTGAGTTCCACAGGCGCCTTCGTGTACCTCGTGTAGAAGCCGATTGGCCTCGGTTGGCCCCAGACATTTGAGCAGTAACCCCTCCAGAGTCCTGTAAAACATATCGTCCCCAATAAGCACATACTTCATGGCCTTGTACCTTATCCGTTTAGGTGCCCCCCGAGCCGAATCCTTCAAGTAATTGAAGATATCGGCTCTCCAGTCGTTGGCCTCCGTGAACAGATCAACATCGGCTCCTCTCGCTACGTCCTTGTAGCACAAGCCATTTGTGCAAGATCATTCGCCTCGGTATTCTGCAATCGCGGGATCCAGGTGAAGTTTATGTACCGGAACTGTGCCATCAGCTCACGGCATTGCAGCCATAATGGGAAGAGCGACTCGCTCTCACACTTGTACTCCTCCGTGAGTTGGGAAATCACCAACTTGGAGTCTCCAAAAATTTCCACTGCTTCCGCTCCAGCTTCGATGAGCAACTCCATTCCCTTGCGTATCGCCTCATACTCAGCGACGTTGTTGGTGCGAGGGGTAGATAACCTGATGGAAAAGGAAAATGTTGCCCCCCGGGGCGACACGAGTAGAATGCCGATGCCGCAACCATCGTCACAAACCGATCCATCGAAAAACATAGCCCACGCTCGTATAGACAGTGCTGCTATATCAGTGTTGATTCTTTCAGCAATAAGGTCGGCCAATGCCTGACCCTTAACTGCTTTCGCTGGTTGATACCGGATGTCAAATTCCGATAATGCAAACATCCATTTGCCGAGTCGGCCTTTCAACATAGGAGCCGACAGCATGTGCTTTATGACATCTGATTTGCATATGATGATAATCTCTGCTGAGAGCAAGATGTGGCGCAGCTTGGTGCAGGTAAAAAACAGGCAGAGGCACAACTTATCGATCTCCGGATACCTTGTCTCTGCATCCAGCATCCTTCTGTTGATGTAAAATACAACTCGCTCCAGACTGTCATAAACTTGCACCACCACTGAGGCGATGGACGTGTCAGCCACGGACAAGTAAATGTAGAACGGCCTATCCGGCTGGGGCGGAACCAACACTGGCGGCTTCGTTAGATATTCTTTGATCTCGTCGAAGGCTCGTTGTTGTTCTGCCCCCCAGCGGAATTCCTCGTCAGATTTAATTTTCACCAGTCCCATGAACGGCTCTATTCTTCCTGACAGATTGGAGATGAATCTTCTGACGAAGTTGATCTTGCCGATGAGAGACTGCAGTTCTTTCTTCGTGGTAGGTGGCTTCATTGTTCGCACTGCCTCCTGACTTTTCAGGCCGATCTCGATTCCGCGTTCATGGACCAAGAAACCCAAGAACTGACCGGCCGTCACCCCGAAGGCACACTTCTTCGGATTCATCCGTAGCCCGAATTTTCTTGTTCGGTCCAGGACGCGTTGCAGATCGTCCAAGTGTCCTTGTACTGAAGCAGACTTGACCACCACGTCATCGATGTAAATTTCCACCAGCTTGCCGATCAGATCATGGAAAATGTAATTCATGGCTCTTTGATGCACGTGCGCCGGCATTTTTTAGTCCAAATGTCATGACTACATATTCAAACAACCCCACCGAACCTGGGACTCTGAACGCAGTCTTGTGTATGTCTTCCGGAGCCATAAAAATTTGGTTATAACCGGCATTGCCATCCATGAAGCTCAAGATCTTATGACCAGCTGCGTTGATTAGCGTCTACTACCGCACGGATACTCATCCTTTGAGTAGCTCTATTGAGATCCCGAAAATCTATGGCAACACGCCAATGCCATCCTTTTCTCTACAGTACGATACTAGAAATCCACTCAGATACCGCATGGCCTGATTAACTTGGTCACAACATTTTCTCGACCTCTTTCTTGACTTCTTGCAAAATTTCGGCCTTCATCTGTCATGCTCGCTGGAATGGCGAAATCCTTTTTAAGCGGAGTCGATGCTCAATGATGCTCTGTCTAACCCGGCATCTCTCATAGTCCTGTGAAGCAGTCTGGATATTCTTTCAACAATGCTATCATCGGACCCCGCAGATTTGGATCTAACTTCTTGCTGATAAATGTTGGTCGTGGCTTATCCCCAGGACCGATGTCAATCTCCTCGAGCTCATCAGCGGATGTAAACCCATACCCTAGCTTTCCATCACCTGCTAAATCGATGCTAAACACAGGGCAAACAGTTGGTGAGGACAACAAAAATAATTTGGGCCGATTGCCTGAATCGGCCCCCTTTTTGGTTGCATTAGTCAAGGACGGTTTACACCTTGTTTGTGTTTTACAATGGTAGGGAATCTCCCCACTACGCATCGCATGACCCGCTTGTCGAAGATTACGCTTTTATTTTTGTGGCCGATCGCAGGATCGCCATACCACGACGATCGTGGAGTTTGCTACTCTGTGCCGTGGATAAGACCAGCCTCACCCGCTTTTTGTAGCTTCAATGCGCCACACCGTCTAGACTGATTCCGAGATCGGCTCTTGGTCTTCGCTTCCAGACGTTCATGCCCGCTATGGAGATCTCGATTGAATCATCCGCATGAATGACCTCCACTTCATCTCCATCCCATCAGACAGGCATCGTGCATCGTAGATGGAATGCAGCGATTAGCGTGAATCAATCTCTCCCCAGCAAGACAGCAGAGGTGCTTTTGCTGTCCACGAAAGAATGACGAGATGGTTTTTCTGCCCACGGTCGGATCCACGTTCAAAGACGCCTTGCGTTTCAAGTTTGGCCGTTGAAGTCGCTTAACGTGACGTTGGTTTTGATTAGATCTGCGTGAGCGTCCCAAACGCCGTAGCATGGAGTATGGCATTATATTGATCGCCGCCCGTGTCAACCAACATCTTCGACAGTTGCCCATTGATGTACCCTCGCAGGTACAGGGCTTTCAGGTGTTTGTAGCCCTTCTCACGTGGCTTTTCAAAGATAACTGGTCGTGGGCCGCAGTCAAACTGTGCCACTGGTAGCTCGTTGGTTCTTGGAGCGCAAAACTCTGACGGAAGTATGAACACCATAGTGCAGGCTACCGATGTCGCGATCGGCTTTACCGGCTTGGGGCGCCACTCTTTCCTTTTCGGACGATCTTCCGTTTCCAATGTCTGCCGAATTTTCGCGGCTAGATCGGGCCGTGATTTCCTCAAAGCGTGGAGGTACTGCGCTTCGGCTTCCTCCAGGTTACGCAGTCGCTGAACTCTACGCTTTTGGGTGTGTCTGAGTCCATCGGGACACCACCTTGGACGGTGATATCTGTCTTCTTCTTTGTCATCCATTGGCTCTTCGAGATCTCTTGCTCGAGTGGACTCCCTGTTTCGGCTCTGAGGTGGGAGAGGCCCTAGACACTTGAACACTGAAACTGGCCCCGTGTCCTCCTTCTCTTTTGACGTTCCCCTAGAGAGGTGCTCATATCCTTCATCGTCTCTATCGCGCCGGCGACGTCGGTCATACTGACGCTCATACTTGTTAAGGAGATGCGTGGAGTGTGGCTTCTGATATCGCACGCTTCTCACCTTCTCCTCAGTTAAATACCGCATGTCATCGTACCGGGGCCGGTCGCGTGGACCGGCCTCCTCTCTTTCTTTGGCCCGGGAGCGGCCGCCTTCCTCCTCATATGTGCCATGGTGGTACGCGGCTCCTGCCATGTTGACATCGAACGAGAAATCTAACTGACGCCTCGTGGAGTGGCTGTGTTCTACCATGTTGACACCGGGAAACGGGTTGGTATCTACTTTCATGGCGAATTGCCCAAGGATCAGACGGCCCTGTTCTATGGCCGTTTGGATCTGGCGACGTAGCTCTTTGCAGTCATTGGTGGTGTGGGTGAACGAGTGATGCCACTTGCAGTATGGTCTCCCGTTCATCTCACGGGTAGGGATTTTGTGGCCTTCGTAACTTCACCGCTTTTCAAAGACTAAATCGAATCTGCTCAGCTTTGCTCACATCGAACCATTTTGCAGGCCCTTTGCTTCACCCATTTGCAGGACACAGATCGCCCCTCGAGCCCATTCAGCCACGGCCACCTCCTGGTCTTGTGTAGGATCCTCTTCTTCTGTATCGACCAGGCCTATCGGACGTTTGAACTTGTCTTGGTATAACTCAGGGTGGCGCTGTTCATACATCGTCAGCTTCTGGTCCATGTGCGCCAATGAGTTGTACTCTACTTGGAAAGCCAGATCCTTGACAGGTGCTGAGAGACCCAACACTGCCAGCTTGACTGCTTCTTTCTCAGTTAAACGAGCCGAATAACATCGGTTCTTGACAGTCCTGAAACGCTGGATGTACTCGCACTACTAGAAAAAAGGCTATAGGAGACATGCTTATGCGAGGCACATTTAGCATATGCGCCTCCTATAAAAATAGGCGAGGCGCACTTTGCGATATGCGCCTCTAGTATAAAAATAGGCGAGGCGCATATGATAAGAATGCGCCTCCTATAATCCCTGTACGGACAGAATCTAGCAGCCCCATATTATGCGAGGCGCATTCCAGTCATATGCGCCTCCTATATATTAGATAGGCGAGGCGCATATGGGCAGAATGCGCCTCGCATAATCTGTGTGGGCCCGCGTGTTGGTAGGTGCACGAATATGCGAGGCGCATATGGTTATATGCGCCTCCTATATTTGATAATATGCGAGGCGCATATGGTCATATGCGCCTCAAGTAACTCCTGCGGGCCCGGGCGGAGGTAGTGGCCGCATAAGCGAGGCACATATTGCTATATGCGCCTCCTATATTTTGAATTATAGGAGGCGCAAATTGTGCAATATGCGCCTCGCATAACCTGACACCACTTTTTTCCAGCTTTTTGCACATGGAACCAAACAGCTTTTTTCCAGCTTTTTGAATATTTAAAATATTTGCAGTATATTTTATAGTTTATATTGTGTTTGGACAATGCTTTTACATGAAAAATGGCCTTTAAAAAAATTCTAAAAAGTTTGTGATCCCAGGATTCGAACCTGGATGGCTAGTGTTTGGAATTGAACAAGGCATGTTACCACTAGGCTGCTACACGTTTATTGAAAGAAACCAGCGCAGTGCGCTATTTGTCTATGATTGCATATTATACGAGGCACATTCGGCCCAAATGCGCCTCGCGTAATATTATACGAGGCGCACTTTACAATATACGCCTCGCATATCTGGTACCCCGACGTTTCCCTTTTTTCTGGATTGAACCGTCGTCGTCCTCCAGATCGAAGTCGTCACTCGCACCCACTCTTCTGTCTCGTCTTCATCCTCCGCCCGCTATCCGTGTCTCACACTGTTGCGCGCCAGTCGAGTCGATGGAGAAGGCGGCGTCCTTCCTCTCCTCCCTGCTCGGCGGCGGCGGAGGCGCGGGAGAGGAGCCGGCGGGAGAGCCGGCGGCGACGGTGGCGTCGATCCTGATATACCCCATCAAGTCCTGCAGGGGCGTCTCCGTGCCGCAGGCCCCCGTCACCTCCTTCGGTACTCACTGGCTGCTTCACTCAACTCTGCTCACCCCCTCCCTCCTCCCTTCTTGATTCTTGAGTGGAGCTCTGAGTCTGATCTGATGGATGCCGGCGGCTGCGTGCAGGGTTCCGGTGGGACAGGCAGTGGCTGGTGGTGAACGCCAAGGGGAGGGCGCTCATGCTGAGGGTGGATCCACAGGCTGATTAGTTCCAAGGGAAGGGCGCTCACGCAGAGGATGGATCTCTGGCACACCCGCTGATTAGTTCGATAATCCACAGGAATGCGGATCCCCCGATGTTCCAATGTAGGCCAGATCGATCGACTGTTCAATCAAGCATATATCTCCTGATGATCGTTTGAGGCGTGGGTGGTCGTTCGTTCATGGCAGAGAGGAGATCCATCTATAGACTACATGGGGATGGGGACAGGATCGCGGAAGGCGAGCCCGACAGGTCCTGGAGGCCGCCGAGCTCTCAACTCACGGTGCGTCTTTTGATTCATCCTCCTTCAGTATGTGGTCTCATTAGTTTATGCGGCTTTGCTTGCCATTGATTTGTACGGATCCTTTCGTCTGTTGGAAATCAGGAACGCGCAAGGAGTAAGTCAATAAGTCCACGATTCTATGTATTCCAATTTCCAACTATCCGACGACCCAGCTTTAGGGCTTTAGCAAAAACGTTAGCTACCACATCTCCACAATGCCACGAGTACATTGATCCATTTTCGTTTTTGCCAACAAAGGCTCTAAAATTGCATTGATCCATGAATTGACCGCCAATGGCTCCGAGCACCTGACCTTCCTGTAGTCTGCCTCATTTCGGAGTTTCGAATTCCTCGTTTATTCATGAAAGTCCCAAGCCATCTAATCACAAATTCGCCACCAGGAACGAAATAAGGCCATCAACAAAAGTTGTCAACATCACTTATATTTGTTATATGGATTTTAAAAAAGTTAGAGCCTCATTTTTATTTCGCACAGGGGCCTCGAATTTCTAGAGACGGCCCTGCCACACCGGACTCATGCTTGGGTATCTTTCTTATACTAGTATTATTATTTCTCATCTTTTGCAATTCACAGCTGCTCTGTTCTACTAACTGAATTTAGCACTGCTACTAGAGTTGTCTCATCAATACAAATTGTTCTGATCTTGTCTCGGAAGATGTATTCTTCTTCCTGAACATCCACAGAGAAAGTATGGCCAGTGTGCCACATGAATCTAACCACGGATTTCGATCAGTGAATTCGGTCAAAACAATCTTCTTTCCCTTCCTAGAAAAAATGTTGGACTGCACCGTTTTCTAAGCTTAGCTGATCTTCGACACGTTGTGAAATTGCGATGCCATCTCAGCTTTACATTACAGAGGACAATCCAAATGACAGTCATTTTCATTTGAGCATCTGCTAAATTGCAGTCATAAGGGCACCTGGAATGGACGCGTTGAAGGTCCCTCTTGCTGCGGAACACCCCACGCTTGACGACGTCTCCGTGTGGGAGTGGTCTGGGTCTGCCTACGACGAAGGAACTGAAGCAGACGAATGGTTCTCCGCCTATTTTGGGAAGCCAAGTCGGCTTGTGCGGTTTAAAGAAGGTGCATACTTTGTGCTGTTTTTTTAACTGCAAGAAGTGTCTTTCTGTTTTTCCAGAAATCTCTTCTCGTTTATCCAAAGGTTCCGCTCTCATATGTTTGATGAGACCAAGTCGAACCGACTAATCCCGACTACATTCAAGGTTACAAGATCACATTCACAGATTGCTTCCCGTTCACGATAGCCTCCTGTGCAGTTCAGTTTAGAGTTCACAGCTCGATAGCTGACGATTTATTTCTCATCTTTTGCAATTCACGCTTGGTGCGTTTCTACTAACTGAATTTAGCACTGCTACTGGAGTTGTTTGATCAATACAAGTTGTGCTCATCTTGGCTCAGAAGATGTATTCTTCTTCCTGAACATCCACAGAAAAAGTATGGCCGATGTGTCATTCAGTCTAACCACAGATTTTGATCAGTAAATTGGTCAAAATTAAGGATCCTCCCCTTCCTAGAAAAAATGTTAAACTACTTCGATATGGAGGACGACTTCCCTCTCCCTGATACTTCGGCGACCACCTACAGGAGGAGCACACCTCGCCCGCGACCCGCACGCCCCGTGGAGGAGGAGCCCGACGCCGCCGTCCCCGTGAAGGAGGAGCTCGCCGCCGCCCCGCCTCGTGGAGGACCTGTTGTTGCTGCTGCGCTCGTGAAGGACCGACTGTTGCTGCGCTCGTGGAGGACCTGCAACCACACCTCCGTCCTCAGCACCCCAAGGTGAGCGCCAATCCCCTTCCTTTCCCTATATGCGTTTATGAGAATTTGACTTGGATAGCTAGGGCTGGGTCAAATCTCCTGGAGAATTTCAAATTTGGGGAGTTTACTTGGTTGGTACATGACTGTTTAAGTTGGCCTGCAAACTGAATTCAAAATTCCAGATACGTCTATGACTTTGCCACATATGCTCGTGGCGTTCCATCTCAAGTTACATGAGTCCCTGCCTGTCTGCTTAGTAGGAACTTTTAACAGACCATATCCGTGTCTGTTAAAAAAACCTAGACCATATCCATGCTCTCATAGCAGTTTTATATCCTCAGTAAATGCTTCCCCAATCCCCAGTTTCCCAAACCAGATTATGGTCTGAATTTATAAACCCTGTTTGCTGAGTTATATAACTAGAGAGGACACAGGTGTTCGCATGTTCAACTTTCAGTTTGTCAATGGAGTTCGTAATCGGTAGTTGCAAGGCAAACCAACAGCAGACCAAAATTGCAGTTAGAATTAAGGATCTACACCGAGACCTGAATTCCCTGTAGACACACTAGCACCATTCTTCAGCAGTGTACTGCTCTGTAACATTTCATATTCATCCTTACATGTGATGATTGGTTCAGTCTAACATATAATAAAAAAAGATGTTTCAAGCAAAGGAGTTCAAGTTATGTATGGAATTCAACTACTCAAGCAGTCCGTGTTCTAAAGGAGATGGCGAGGAGGTGTTATGTCGTGTACATCGGTCGGGTTCCAGGTGTGTACGAGGAGTGAAAAGACTGCCAGAAGCAAGTGAACTTGTAATGTGACTGTGAACTTGTACTTGGAGGTGTAATGTGATTGTGAACTTGTACTCAGAGGTGTAATGTGATTGTGACCTTGTACTCAGAGGTGTGAAATTGTGGCACAAACACTTGATGTATGAACTTGAATGTCATGATTGATGTGTAATGTATTGTATTCATGTTGGTTCTATTATGCTTTGGCAAATTGCAAGTTTCTGAAAAATTTTGTGCTCTTTATACTGTATTCTGGACTATATTGTATATTTGAATATCTGTATATTATTATTTATAGTGGTCTGTAAAACTTGAATTTTGAAAATATTACCGGAGGCGCATATAGGATACTATAGGAGGCGCATATACTAGAAATACCCGAGGCTTGAAGCTAGAGGCACATGTGATATGCGCCTCGGATAGGCTTTTTGGTGCGCCTCGCATAGGCTTTTCTCTAGTAGTGTCGGCTACCGTTTCTCCCCGCCTTTGCCGCACCTGTGCCAGGTCTGCAATGCCAGCCTCGGTAGCTTCTGAATGATACTGAATGTGGAACTGCTCTTCCAGTTGCTTCCAGGTCTGGATCGAATCAGGTGGCAGCGAAGTGTACCACCCAAAAGCTGGTCCTGTCAGAGATTGCGCAAAGAACCTTACGCGCAACTGATCCGATGCTGAAATCATGCCTAACTGTGACAGGTATCGGCTCACGTGCTCGATCGAGCTCGACCCTTCTGATCCGCTAAACCTTGAGAACTCAGGGAGCCGATACTTGGGCGGCAGCGGAATCAGATCAAACTCGTTGGGGTACGGCTTGGAATAGCCGATTGTCCTTCTCTTCGGCACGAAGCCGAACTGGTCTCTCAAGATAGTACGGATTTGTTCCACTGTTTGAGCTGCAGGGGCTAAATTCTCATGACTCGTTCCAGTGGCATACTTGTCTAGCCACGCCTGTTTGTCAGCGTCCATCCCGGACACCCTGCTCCGAATACCGCCTCAAGCCCTGCACCAGAACTCCCGCAGAAATCCTCGCGATTGCAATCTGGTTCGTGCGCGCAGTTATTGCAGTCCGCACGTAGGTGCACACATATCCATGTGGGATTTCTTTAGGTGGCTCAAACAGAACCGGCAATCGCTGGGTCGCCTCTACCTTGTAGACGACGACGCCACGCTGGCGGCCCGAGCTGCAAGTGTGAATGGCGGTTGTGGTGCAGTGCAGAGCGGTCTCTCTCCTGGTGAGTCCCGAGTAGGCCCCGACGGAGAGTACTGGTGTTTCATGATCTCTGAACTACGCGAATCCGATCGAAAAGCGTTCAAAGGCTCTCGAATGGCGGTGAAGAGAATGAGCCACCATGTAGTTGACTTCTGTCGCAGAGCTCGTGCGCTCCTCTGAAGGAGCATGATCCACCTCATCAAGAGCACCTTCGGTGAGAAGCCTTCCACGATGCCATGCTTACGGGTCCTCTCAAAAGAGCCGATGAGATAGGCTTCAAAGAGAGATTTGATATCATCATATTCGCCTTGTGCTCCTCGTGGATCGTCAGATGACCGTGTCCGTCCCCCCATCTCGGCGTCGGATGTTGATGCAGATGTTGTTGAATGTCCCACGGGCGAGAATGTGTTGCTGCCAAAACCCACCGGCGAGCAGCGACGAGCAACACGAAGAGCCGGGAGGCTCAGTAACTGCTGGTGGGCCCTGGTCCTCGCAACGGCCCAAAAAACACGCCCCGCTGGCTTGGTTCGAGCGTGCACCGACCTATACCTGGTCGGAAGGTGATGGATTGCTTGATCAGTTTTCCTGCATGGTAAACAAGTATACGTAAAATTCGAGTCGTGACTCCCGTGTTTCGTGAATCGGCTCCTGGAGCCGATTGTCCCATGGTTCTGCATTAGATCTACGATAACATGGGGTTTTGCTTCATCAATATAAGTTAAATCGATCTACGACAGTTTAACGTTTTCACCACGTAATTGGAACGTCTTACACGTAATTGAGCCTGGTAGATACAAAAGATAATGGAAAACTAACCCTAGAGAAGGCCTAACAACCGACGTAAAGTCAATTCCCGGAACAACTCCTCTTGAACTAGCAAACCATCCCTCACGTACTACTGGATCGTTCAACCCGTTTGCAAGGCCTGACTACGTGGATATCAAACTAAACCTTGGAAAACAAGGCAAAACTATAACAGATCAAAACGACTGAATAAAGATCAAGCAAGGTGCTACCCTTACACCCGGGAAAAGGTGCAAAGGTAGCGAGGTAACTAGAGGTAGCATAACTAAACAATCATAGCGAAAAGTGCCGATGCTAACCTAAACAAATCTATGATAAAAGTATTACTCGCCATCAACAAGGCTTCAGTACGAGTAACACCAAATAACGTATAAGCAGATACTGCCTAGATCGCAAGATGCGATCTAGGCAGCATGACACTTACCCGAAAGAAACCCTAGAAACAAGGGGTGGCGATGCACCGAGATTGTGTTTTTTGTGAACGTGATTGTCCTCCTTTTCTCAATAACCTTAGGTACATATTTATAGTCCGGAGACTGTCTATCTTTGGGATAACTCTACAACTCTATCTCTTACCTAAACCGAAACGGAACCTACTACAATATACAGATACACGGGCAATTTAGCCCAAATCCACGCACAAGGCCGATTCAACAACACGTTGCATATATGTATCTTCCAAGCCCATCTTGATTACGGCCCATCTCCTCCTTTGGCCAAAATATGGCGATAACACCGCCATCGTCTGGTCGCTCCGCCGCCAGCAGCCGCCGCAGCGCCGCCCGTCTATGGTCGAGAACCCCACAGCCGTCCGATCAAGATCTGACGCTCACGATAGTCTCACTTAACAGCGAAAGGGTACGCGCCCTGTGTCGTGCGATCAAACTAGATCCTGCGGTCCACAGCACGCGATCCAGATGAACCGGTATCGACCAATGAAACGGCGACGCGTGTCCAGTGTTTGAGTTAAAATAGATTTTTGAATCAGATTTATTTGCAAACTTCAAACCTTTGTAACTTTCAAACCACACGTCCAAAAATTACAAATTTTATGTCGTTGGATTCAGGAGAACAAACCCTAGCCAACCATGCCCTTAGTTTAGCAAATAGTAGCTGTTATATTGTTTGAATTTGCAGAAACTTTTGTGTGCTTGTTTAGATTAGAAAAATTTTTTAAAATGGAATTTAGGGTTAAAACTTTTGCAAAATGGTTTGTTGTGACCTTACTGACCCTAGGAACCAACCCATGATTTGCAAAATGGATTTGGAAAAGTTTAGAATGGATTTATTGGTTTAGTCCATTTCTAGCTAAAATAAAACTATTAATTTGTTTATGAAAATGATTTTGAGTAAAAACTTTGGAGAAAATAGTTTGGACCAAACCTACTGACCCAAAAACACCAAGTTTTGCAATTGCAACTCATTTGGTGAAAAACTTAAAAGTTTGGTTTTGATAAAACATTTTTCACCACATGAAATGATGAATGGAATTAAAATAGTTTTGGGCAAAACCCTCTTGCTAATGACTTTGCCACTTTGGTAAATGACCAATTTGGATCTTACAAAGTTTAGAAACCCCATAGAGACCCCTTTGCAAAATAAAACTATCTTGTGCATGCTCCCATGCATGAATTGGTTTCCATTGTCTTGTGTGTGTGAAATTGTTTGAGTGATTATGGGTTTGGAATGTAAATTGAATTAGTGTTTGCTTGTTTGACTTGTAGTGAAGTGTGAGACTAGCAAGATCAAGGAGTGAACCACCATTCCCTTCCAAAAAGGCAAGTGATGCTTCATACTTTCAATCCCAATACTTTCACTATGCATTAGTGATTTTGCTAAGTAAACTTGCATGGATTTTGCTAAGTATAGATCTTGCTATAGGAAAACCTAGTAGATGAATCCTTAGTAGGATTTTCCTAAGTTAAGATTCCTACTACTACCAAGATTAGCCTAGCTAATAGAAAACATGGGTGGAATATATATTCACACTATGGAAAAATATTCTAAGTCTGAGGACTTAGGTTTTGTTTAATAAAACAACTAAGTCAATAAACCTCCTGGGTGGAATGGAAGGATTGGGATATGTTGAGTGGTTCACAAGGCCATGGACTTGGATTGTGTATCTCACTTGTGGATGGCCACCCAGGAAACAAAGGGATTTGAGATGTCAAATGTTGAGAAGCTTCAAGTGCAACCACTTGGCAATATGGGCTCTGCCATGATCATATAGGTTGCAAGAACTTAGCCATATGAATAGTGGGTGGTAGTGTTTGATAGGTTGGAGCGCGTCCATTTTGGTCTAAGGGAAGGCTTCTGAAAGATCTTGTCTTGGGAAACCAAGTCTTGTGGGGAAAGTGCACCACCTCTGCAGAGTGTAGAATCTAAGTACTTAGCCATGTCCCTGGTAAAGGACAATTTGAGCATCAAGACATGGAAGCAATCAAGAATCTCATCATTCCAATTTCTAAATTAAAATCTTGTGGTTTGAACAAGGGTTGTTTGAATTCTTCAATCATTGATGGAGAGATGGCTTGGTACAAGGATCTTGAAATCTTTGATTGAGGAAATGATTTTGTCAAGCAAAAACTTAGTATTTTCAAAATGATAAGAAAAACCTATTTTGAGCAATGCAAGCCTCAAATCCACTTAACCAAATGCATATAGATGATAGACTCCACTATATTACCATAGTATCACTTGCCAATACAATTCAAATGTATTGACCCTTTGTGGCTGTAACTTGTATGTTGCAGGTTTGATTGATTTAGTGAAGATTGATTGATTAGGATTACAAAGTCTACAACCAACATCTGCCTGTGGCACTTTGAAGACAAAGGACCCATGCTTATAGTTATTCCGCTGAAATGTAATGTAATAGCCAAATGAGCTATGAATTGATGTAATAAAATTATGTTATTCCTGGTTATAAAGTTATAATATGACCTTTGTTTCTTGATATTACATCTAAACTGTGGATGCTAGCTATTGATCCAGGGACTAGCATTGTAAAACAAAGGAGGAATCACCTTATTAGGTTGGGACCCTCTACAAATGATGAGGAAAAGTTGAGGTATGTGACTCATCTTTTGACATGACCTGCAACATCATGCTGAGAAAATCAGTTAGCCATGCAACAGCCAGAAAGAGAGTATACTTGGGAAGAATTCAAGCAGAGGTTCCGTGAGTATCATGTTCTTGAAAGTGTGATGGAGTTGAAGCGTAGAGAGTTTGAGGAGCTTCAGCAAGGTTATACTAGTGTCATGAAGTACGTTTGGGAGTTTATCCAACTGTCTCATTATGCAGAGGAAGAAGTCAGCACTGAAGAGAAAAGGAAGAAGCGTTTTCTACGAGGGTTAAATCCATTCGTAAGGATGCAGTTGAGGTTGGCCAATAAACAAACTTATCAGCAGTTACTGGATGTAGCCATCACTTTTGAGGATGATTACTAGAATGTTCAAGAGGATATAAGGAAGAGAGCCAAGAAAGAGACAAAGAGGATTCAAGCAAGTAAACCTAAACCGAATCTAGAGTTCAAACCCAGGAGCAAAGATTACAGCAACAATAACAATAACAAGGGCAATGGTGGAAATCAGTCCAATCCCCGGAGAAATGTTATATGCAACAATTGTGGACTTCCAGGGCATTTCCAGAGAGAATTCAAAAATCCAGTAGTTATTTGTTACGGTTGTGGCCAAAAAGGTCATATCAAGCTAGATTGTCCGAATAAACCACCGGGTGGTTGGCCTACAAAGAGTGGAGGACAAGCCAGTGGAGGTAATGGACAGCCCAATCGAGGAGGAAATTATGTCAAAAACAACAATAGAAAGAGGAACATACCCACCGGGAAGTTGAATTGTGCAACTTTGCAGGAGGTGTATAACTCAGAGCATGAAGTGATAGGTACGCTCAATATCTTGACCAATCCCGGAAAAGTTCTATTTGATACTGGTGCAACTACATCATTAATTTCTGAAGAATTCTGTGATAAATTTGAGATTAGAAGGGCAACATTAGAAAACCCTATGACTGTGGTGACTGCAGGGGAAATGTAGTTGTACGCCACATTAAACAAGATCAGGTTATCTCGATCTATGGTTGTACCTACTTTGTGGACCTTTATGTGATTCCATTGAAGGGAATTGTAGTAGTGCTGGGTATGGACTGGATGACTGAACATGGGGCTCAGATCAATTTTGAAGATAAAAATGTCTCAATCAAGACTCCAAGTGGAGTAAGGATAGTTTATCAAGCTGATAAGCACAGTCATATCATGGTGGATCTTCAGTTGAATTCCATGAAGGAGGTCAAGTTGGAAGATATTCCTGTAGTAAATGAGTTTCAAGATGTTTTTCCAGCAGAGCTACCAGGAATGCCACCAGATTAGGAAATAGAGTTCAAAATTGATCTAATTTCGGTTACAGCACCAATAGCTCAAGCACCATATAAGATGGGTCCAAAAGTATTTAAAGAACTCAAAGAGCAAATTCATGAGTTAGCCAGAAAAGGATTCATTCAAGAAAGTGTATCTCCATGGGGAACACCAATGATTTTTGTAGATAAAAGAGATGGAGGAAGAAGGATGTGTGGGGACTATAGAAATCTCAACAATGTTACCATCAAGAATAAGTATCCACTAGTAAAATTGCCCGTGCGTTGCTACGGGTTGATTTTGGAGATAGGATGTGTTACATAAATCAACTAAAAATATAATATTCCTTCAAAACTAATAAATTATAAACATAAATAGTATTACCAACAGGAAAGTGTTCGAGAATAGATTTCATGCACAATCCACCCGCAAGATAACATGGACAATATCACAAAATACTCCATGTAATCTCCTCAAAGCAGTCATGAAAACAGAAATAGTCTTTGCTCTTTATACATACGACTACCCTGAATCTATCGAAAAAAAGTCAGCTCATGCACCGAAATCTACCAGTAGACGCCACCAAATAGGTACACCATACCTCATGTGATGGAAGCACTTGGCGTCCTAAGTATGATCTGCCTCATGTAGGCCTTTGTGATTATCTTGGATCGTGGCATGGCAGTAGTCGCTTCTTCTCAGCACAGCCGCGGTGGTAAACTCGTCCTGCTGGCCATAGTCGTGGGACCGGAGTTGTTGCATGAAGTCCATCGTTTCTTTGCCCCGCAGCCGTTCCTTTGCTGTTGGTGGTGCCGCATCTTTCGCTCCTGCTATCCGCTGTTGGTGGTACTCATCATTGTCTTTTGCTGACCCATGACATGCTCGCCAAAAACGCCGTAGATGGGCCCGCTTGTGTGTCGAAACTCTCAATTTCCATCGATTTGGATGGATTTTATGTAGGGCAACTTGCTCATGTATTTAAATGCCGAGGGAAGGTTCTGGTCAAGATACTCAAGTTTGGATTGATTTCTTATCTGACACGGTCATGATCTCTATAATTTAAAACAAGATAGAACTGGGTTATTCACGCAGCGCATATGGACTTTGTATATTAGTGCACTTAATTTAACATGGACTCTATCTATTCATGACAGTCTAAAAAGATTCTATTTAGACGCTTAATTTTTGCAGCCATTTGTCTATAGGTAGGACATTTATATTCACTCTCTATATTTTTAATAATATTCATGGCTACCCATTCAAATATCAGTTAGCATCATCTACATATATGTTTCCCATAAGTTCAGATAACCTCCTTCAGTCCTTCCATCTGCAAATAATTATTTTATACAAACACCAACGTTAAGTTAGCATTTAGCAATGAATAGCAACAAAATTCAGTTAGCATCGTCAACAAATCACAGAAAAATAACAACTAACCAGTAGCTCCAAAATTCAGTTATATATTGCACTAAATTCAGCAGCAAAACATAGCAGTAGAATTACAGTAACAGTCCAGCCTCACACAGCACCCCACGAGAAGTAGCAGTAGTAAAACATCTGTCTACCCAACGAGTAGTGGTAGCTGTAGGAGACGCACGCGCCCGCCCTTGAGTTCCAGGCCGCACCGGGAGGCCGCGGATGGCGCACCGCCTACGCATCGGCCATGGGGATCGAGGGGAAACCACATCCGCGGCGGCCAAATTGGAAGGCATCGAAAAAGGTGAAACGGCCGTGAGAGTGGTTGAGCTAAGGTGCGGGGATCGACGACGGTTCGTTCCAGTTTCCCCGACGGATGAGGGACACAGTCGCAGCGCCGCTCGTTGGACCGGACGCCTCGGTGCTTGACCCTGCCCTCGTGCGCGATGACGGAAGCCGTCTAGCTCTCCCCTGAACCAACCCGTGGAGTTGACTAAGTGGTGGCAGGAGCGGGTAATTTGCTCCAACTTCAGGGGTAAAACGGTCTTTTCTGGATGGACGGACCATTGACAGAAATGCTTTGTACTTTATTATTAGGTATAGATTGCCTATAATCTAGGATCTGTTCGATCAAGTTAAAGGAGCAGGAGTATTTTCTAAGATTGATCTAATATCCAGATACCATCAAATAAAAATCAAACCGGAAGATGTTCCAAAGACAGCATTTGTCTCAAGGTATGGACATCATGAGTATCTTGTCGTACCGTTTGGATTAACCAATGCACTAGCAATATTCATGAATTTGATGAACAAAATCTTCATGCTGTACTTGGACAAGTTTGTCATAGTGTTTATTGATGATATTCTGATATATTCCAAGGATAAGAAAGAGCATGCTGATCATTTGAGAATAGCATTGCAGATCCTAAGAGAATATAAGCTTTATGCTAAGTTCAACATGTGTGAATTCTGGCTAGATGAGGTATAATTCCTAGGTCATGTGATCAGTAAGGATGGGATTGCTGTAAATCCATCCAAAGTTCAATCAGTATTAGAATGGACTGCACCAACCAATGTGAAATAAATTCGAGGTTTTTTGGGAATGGCTGGTTATTATCGGAGGTTCATTGAAGGTTTCTCCAAGATAGCTGGACCAATGACCAAATTGTTAAGGAAGAATACACCGTTCATTTGGGATGAGAAGTGTGAAGCAAGCTTTCAGGAGTTAAAGACTAGATTAACTACCGCTCCATTTTTAGCAGTTCCTGAAATAGGGAAGGACTTTACAGTATATTGTGATGCATCTAAAGAAGGCTTGGGTTGTGTATTAATGCAATATCGTAAAGTAATTTCTTATGGATCAAGACAACTGAAACCACATGAAGTCAATTATCCAACCCATGATTTGGAATTAGCAGCAGTAGTCTTTGCTTTGAAAGGATGGAGGCATTTCCTTTATGGAGCCAGATGTGAGTTATACACTGAAAACAAAAGTCTCAAATATTTCTTCACACAAAAGGAATTGAATATGAGACATAAGCGTTGGTTGGAGCTAATCAAAGATTATGATTTGATAATCAATTATACCCCTAGAAAGGAAAATGTTGTAGCAGATGCTTTAAGTCATAAAAGTGCAGATATTAGCATCCAACTCATCAAAGACCAAATACAAGCTTGAATACCTTATACTTAATCTATACTTAAATTTTATCCACTTTATGGTAAGACTAAACCTTTGCACCCTCTCCAAATGTTTCCCTCTTGCATACTACTCCAAAACCACAAGTCTGCCAAATTTGGCTAAGTTTGGAATCTTTATCTAGATTCAATCTTTGGAACTTCACCCACTCCCATCTATGTGCCTTCTTGAAAATCTACTTCAATAATCTTGTACTACATCATTATTACTGCCAAATCCCACTTTTTCCTTTGGATAAAACATTCTGGTTCCCACTCATCCATGATGGTTTTGTAGTCAAGAAAATAATCTTTTCTACAAATCTTATCATCTTGCCTACTTTGGCAGAAGCTCACATCCACATGCTACCTCCCCTTGTCCAAATCTCTGCATGGTTATGACCTGCTAACCATGGTCTATCAATCCCCTCTTCACTTGTTTCCATTGGATCTTGGTGCTTCCTAAACCCACCTGGTTTATGAGGCATCATGACTCATCTACTACGGCAGCCTTATTTTCAACAAAGTTTGCCATCACTTCTAGATCGCCTCAAATACAACCAAGCCAAACTCTTGCTGCCATGATCATCTATATAACTTGGTATAGATTTCCATCTGTCCGTTGAACCAAGGTGAGCTCTGAGCTCCCTAATCCAACCTTGTTTAGCTGGTATAAAAACATTAGTACCCTAGATCCTCAAATCTATGTTTCCTCCAAAACCATATTCCATATGGCAAACCCAAGGTTGAAAATTATAGAAACTCCAAGTTGACATCATCCCCCTTGGATATAAACATTTGAAAAATAATTTCCATACTTAATTGGAACATAAAACTATTTAAATCCCTTTCTTTGCAAAAATTCTCAAAACCTTTTCTATAAAGGCAAGTTTGGTTTTACCCAAACTAATTTGCCAACTAAAGGCACATTGGATGACTATATATCATACCCTATCCTCTCAACTCAAAAATAAATATTTTTGAGGTCCTTTATTATTTATTTTCGCCTTTTTTCTTAAATGGAAAAGGCAGGAAATAATAACATAAAAATACTTTCCCTTCGAAATAAATTCCAAGAAAATTCTCCAATGTGTGATATGGTATTTAGGATCATATCACATCAAAAACCAGCCATTTCCAATGTAAAAATATCAAATAAACTTCTAGAAATCACTTCTGCAATTTTTGAATAAATGATTTTAAGTGGACTAAAAATCCTTTGAAAAAACTCAAATAATTCCTAGGAATATGCATTGACCCTATCTACACCCCAGTACCTTCTCCCCACCTTTCCAAATGGAGATTTTTCAACTTCCTTCACAAGCATCAATTTGATCAATTCTTACAAACCTATCAAACTTTGAGTAAACCAACTCAAATCCTCACCAAAGCTTCTCAATTAACCTTGCACATCAACTTCACTCCATACAGGTCGAGTTACACTGTAGCATGCACTATGGCCAATCCTCTCCCTTCTCCTATCCCCCTTGGAAGCATAGACAGAGAGGTACCAAATATCCCACATCTTGCAACTTTATTACAACAGGCACTCCGATGCCTATATCTGGTCGTGTATCAGACCCCACACCCCCTCTCCACCACCCCTACTTCCCAATAGATGGCCACCTCCCCTCCCCATAGGATCCTCCTACACTATGTCCACCATGGACCTCTCCCTTTGGTTTATAAGGCGTCAGGCCAGTGCAGCTCCTCTCCCCTCCCTCATTTGGTTCCTCCCACTCCACTTCACCTCCCCAGAGCACCTCTCCCTCACCCCAGCTCTATCCTGGCCGAGAGAAGGAGAAGGAGGCCCTTCAGCCATTGCTCCACCATAGAGTGTAGCCCCCTCTCTCCTTCATCTCCCTCTCTACATGCGACCTTGCCGAGTTCCCCTCCTTCCCCTGCATCTGACCGTTCCCTCCTTTCTGCCTAGGTCTGCCACTGTCGACGCCACGGTCGATCTTGGATCCCCCAACCTCTGCCCGACGCGGGAACCGGCAGATCTGGACCAAGGAGGCCTCTTCCGCCCATCGTCGGACCGCCGTCGAGAGTCATTTTATCTCTGCCACTCCCTGTTGTCTCCCATCCCCCAGGTGAGCCTCCCCCATCCCCTCCGTCGCGAGATAGAGTACCGCTCATCGCGAGCTGGAAGGCGAGCCCCAGTTGTCCGATCTTCTTAAATCTCACGACCCCTATTCCACTGTACCCCTTCGTGCCTCCATGTCGCTGACCATCAGGCCCCGTCGCGCGGGATTTGAAACCTCCCTCCCGCACAAGACACAGCCCGGGTGGGCCGATTTCCCCCTTGGCTGCCCACCCCTTCTCCAGATCTGGCCCATCGACCTGCCTCTTTTCTTTTCTTTTCTTTTTATTTTGTATTTAAAGAAATGTAGAAATGCTGCTCAATTTAATTTAATATAAAAATGGAAAACATGTGTATATGCCTAGATCTATTTTTTCTAGGGTTTCTGAATGTTTCCTTAAACATGTAGTGCCTAGGTTTGACCCAAATAAGGACCAGATCTATTTCAATAAATCAACCAACTAGATGTATCCTTTTTACCAATATATTTCTACAGGGATTTTTTAAAATCCAAATGGAGTCAAAACTTTGGATACTAGAAGGTATTGATCATACCATGCATGTCCCCCTGGCCCTACCTAAATGGCTTCCCTGTTTTCCACGGGTGAAAATAACAAAAACAACCCATTTCTGCAATTAGGAAATTCTCCAGGTCAAACAAAAATAAGTATAGACCTAATTGCAACTCTCAAAGTTCACAAAATATAGCACCTACCAAACCCTGTGAGACTAATAATTATTGATCTCTCTTTGATTTTTGGTGAATTAAACTTTTCAATGCATAGTTAATTCCCTAATAAATTCAATACAATAGTTATGTATATCCAAAATGGTTGATTCCAATTTCTACAGAAATGTATTATAAATACCTACCATGTGTATTTAGAATCACCTCAAAATATCTTGTAGATTAAATATGATGAAAAAGACAAACACCCTCTAGTTCTGCCTTTGGGAATTTCCTAAGGGCATTCTGGTAAATATTCGAGGATGATTCCAACTCTTAGTGAATCAGTCCATCAAACACTACCTAACCATGCAAGGGAATAATTTTTGGAGCTACAGAATTTTTCTGGTGAATTATTCCTTAAAACAAGAGTTTTAATCACTATAAAATACATAATAAATCAATGGTATTTGATAAAATAGTGAAACCACTTTTTTTGGTTTCATTTTGTCAATATCTACCTGATGGTATCATTGTTACACAATGATGTCATTCATAACATGTCCTTGGTAAAAAAAACCTCTCTTAGATAGTTCCTACACTATAAATCCAAAAAAGGCCCATCTTCCAATGCCTCCAAATCTTTCACCAATCTTATCAAACCAATCATCCAGCACCCTACTTCCCTATATCAAGTAATTATATTTTTTCTGTATGTAGTGATATTTATATTCCTTGTTTTGAATATATTATTGTTTGCTTGCATGTTTGCTCGATAACAGCGATAGTTGCGCTTGTGTGACGCCGAGAAGAAGGAAGCCTCAGATCATTATCATTATCATTATTATTGTTATCGGTATTTTGGTTTTCTAAAGAAGTAAAGGTACATCTCGCTAGTTACAGGAAAGCCACCTTCTTGCTCATAAGCCCTGTTCCTACTTTGTTACTTATGCATATTTTACCTACTTCTATACAAAATGCACCGATTTACTGGTTAATGTTTTATAATTGGTAGTTGCTCGGCTCCTCCAGCTAATACCATTTGTAATAATAAGTACAACCCCTTGATGACACCTACTTACCCCTAGTACGGTAGATGGTGTACAACACCATACCCCTTTGGAGACCCCGTTTTAGTCGAAGCAAAACTATGGGATGGGAAGACCCTAGAAAAGTTTACAAAAACATTTATGAGAAAAATGTTTTGGTTTTACAAAAAGGCCGAAGAAAGAGGAGGAAAAATGTTTAAAAAATGCACCTGGTTCTTTGCAGCTTTAGCTATAACAACTTAACCCATGCAACCACATTACTCTGGAATGGGACAGGGCTGAATTTGATGTTTGTTTACTCTGGTATAAGCGGCCTCACAACTACTATAGGGGGAAATTTCCTTGGAGGGTGGGCCTTTTCCGGTAAAATGGTCCATGTAAAACATCGACCGGGAGAAGGAACTAAGGGTCTACGGGCCTCCACGCTTTACTATGAGCCCCTCATTGAAAGCACACACTTGTCGCAGTGGAAAAAAAGCGCTTCGGTTGGCTTGTGAACTATATAGAGTATCCCGGTGTTGAGGGTAACAACCTCATAGGGTAGGCACTTATATTCGAGTAGGCATCCGAAGAGTCTTGACCGGTTATTCGAACCATGATTGGTGTAGATCAGGGCAGGGTACCCGCATGGTGTGGGTAAAGTGTACAACCTCTGTAGAGTGTAAATCTATTCGAATAGCCGTGTCCGTGGTTATGGACGATTTGGACAAACTATTGTAGAGAGGTGTTGTTTTTGATTTCAAAAAGGACTTTGGAGAAGCAATGGCTTTGGAAATGTTTTGACCATGAGATGGTCGGAAAAGAAGGAAAGGAGTTTGGTCGTGGGATGACCGGAAGGGAAGAAACAAATGGGTGAGCCAATCCTAGTGTTTTCCAAAACTTTTCAAAAAGGTTTCCAAAATGTTTTACAAAAGTTTTCAACAAAGATATAGATATACTATATCTACAAGAGAAACTATTTTATAAAAGTACCTCTTATGGGGCCCTCCTACTACCACAGCCATATTGCATATCCATTATTATTATTCCTTTAAGGTGGTTTGCGAGTACATTCAAAGTACTCACCGGTATTGTCCCTGGCTATTTAGTTGGCTAGACTTTCAGAGGATCGAGATAAATGATGGAGATGCTGACGTATATGCGAGCTAGGTCGTCTTTCCAATCAGTTGTCTGTAGGTTAAGGCATGACATGCGCTCTGCGCTTGAAGACTTCCGCTATTAAGGATTGTAATCGCCATAATGGCAATGATGTATGTTTTGTACTCGTTACATTCTGGATGTTGTTTTGATACTCGTTGGTTATGCTCGCGGCTCACTGATCATGGGAGCATGAATTGCGTGCATAACAGGGCTTCTCGGACTATAAATACGGGGTCCCACCCTTCCTTGATAGGAAGGCATCACGAGCAGCCGGATGAAAGTGATCTGGTCCAATCTCTCGGCCGACGGACCACTACAAATATCGGCGACTCCTTCCTAGAGAAGGAGGAGTACGTCGTCGCCTATGCTTCTTGTCGGGTAGTCTGTGGCGATTGGCGTCTCGCTTTAAAAGACCCGAGTTCTATCTCAACAACTGGATCCTGATATATTACACACTTCTAGACGTCGGTGACTTCACGTTCCTCAACTTCGCCACATGTCGTTGCTTCACGACGAATCTAATGGACGTTCAACGCATGTTCACAATTCGTTCCTCAGTTCATATTTAAGGTTTTTTTCAAACATGCATATGCATGCACGTATGTAGACATGCATGCATATTTAGTGCATAGATTCACTCATTTTAAGATGTAACTAGTATATTTTTAAATATCTAGAATGTGTATATTAGTGAATAGAGGGGATATTTTCCATTGTACATATATATCTTAGGGATAATTGTTCTCCTCATCAAAAGGTTCTACTTCATCGGTTTTTATCGTGGTATCATCGTTATTGCTTAGAGGGAAGAGCCTCACAAGATTCGCCTTTTGAACCCACTTACTCGTAAGTCCGACACTGAGTTTCAGGCGCAAATACCATAAGATATTATGGCATCTGTCTTCGTCACGAAGTCCCCCAAGATGGTGTTTGTTTGCTCAAATTATCCGGTGGCTATTTCTTGGACCGATGAGAGCACCCCGACACGGAATTTCAATAGAGTATTTGGAGAAGGAATTTATCTGCCGTCCGATCACGATTTGATGCTGGTGAATGTATGACCCCATTCCATGGTGATGTACATCAAGATAGTGGAGACACCCTGTTGACCAACATCCAGTTGGAGCAGCGCGCGAGCACCGTCAAGATGGCCAAAATAATTTCAGGTCCAATATTTGAACAGATACGCAGAGTCTACAATTTCTACCTTATGGAGTTAGAAGGTGATCTGCTTCTTGTCTTGGGCGGGGTTTTCGCCAAAGGTCAACCGGTTCTTTACCGGGTGGACACAGAAAATGTTGTCTTGAGGCCGTATGTGATATTGGCAGCCGTGCCCTCTTCGTTCATTTTAAACGGTCGATCTCCGTAGGCATCAGAGTGCACCCAATTACAGTCCAAGTTGGTTGCATCTACTATGTAGATTTGTCTTATATCAGAGCGTACAATCATGATCTTAAGGCTTGAGATGGGGAACTAACTTGTAGATGGCTTTGGTGAGCATGATCTAGAACGTTTACCGAGGCCTTACCATCTTGACCAGATACTGGTAGCATACTATAGACAAGGGGAGTTCAATGAATATTTTCTACAGCACTTGGGAGCTTTGGCGGATGAAATATATAGGGAAAAATATCCTAGGTTATTTGCTCGCTAGCCTGTTCAGATCTGTTCGAAATAAAAAATTGTAATGTATTTATCTTTAGTACTGTTAGAATTCAGTATGGTAGCCTTCAAAATTCCCTGTGATGGCTTTCAGAAGTTTGTGTGGCAGCTTTTAGAATTATTTGTGGTAGCTTTCAGAATTATGTGCAAGAACTATCTTTCGGCTTTTTTGCTCATAGCACTCAAGTTGTAATTACTGATTTAGAGTCTCACATGTCGCGAACAGCCTAAACGACTAGAACAGACCACTCTGTTGGTCTACTTGTACAACTTCGTTCTTTTTATACGCATGGACTGGAATGCATGCATGTGGACAAGAAATCTTTTGGAATTTTTTTAGTAGCTTCCATAATTTGTTGTAGTAGCATCCAGTGCACAAAATCATAACCATACACGAAAAAATCTTCCAAAGTACACTAACCGGCAAATAAATTATATATATACATAGCATATAGACCGACCACTAGGTTCATATCAAGTTTCAAACAACAAATTAACTATTCCAGAATATGTCATACTTACACTTAACAGTTTCCAACCACAACTACTCTAGATGGTCTCGAACACAAACTTCACGTTCAACTTCTTTTGTGTGGTCTTCCTACCAGTGATTAGCATGGCTCATCCAACATTTAGATCGTCTTCACTCTGGTGGAAATCCTCCCCCCCCCCTGAATGTTGAAGACTACATGGTCATCTTGGTCTATCTTGTATGCCATTGGGGTGATATCAAATTGTCCTTGCTATAGTCTAGCCACGCCATCATCAGGGATGTTCATGGAGAAAACCACTTTCATAGGTAATTTTTGTGATGCCACACCGTGGATTAAAAAGAAAGAAGTGATCATGTTAGATCACCACCATAAGTTATATATATGAAGCCAATAAGGAACAAACAAAGGTAAATAAAGATGGCATACCATCTGTAATACCCCGGACACTATGCTCTAAGCAACAAGTCAGGACGAACCCAAAGTGCATAAGGTGGTTCTACCACGGAGGCCCAAAGGCCACCCACGTGCAGACCCATCTAAGCGGAGCAGGGCACGGTACTGTACAGACCAACCACCCTATCCCCTTTGCAAGAACATTATATCAAGTGCGAGCGGTGTAGTTGACAGGCATGCGAACAAAACATACACAAGTGTGTATGTCAGGGACATACAAGAGTACATCAGAGCCAAACCATATAAAAGAAATAGAAATATTCAACGCCATATGACAAGATCCAAAATACTAGATAGTTCTAATAGTTTAGAATATATCCACATACAGGACACATCAGAATATCAACCGGAAACGCAAAACAGATCCAAGTACGGATAAAAAGAATATTGGCATAAGATGCCCTGAAAATAAGCACATCCCGCCCACAGATCTCATGGATCTCTATCCCTGTAATCTCTACACTAGAAAATCGTTGCCACCATCAACGGTCTCTTCAAACCAGTAACCTTTCTCAAAGTATACCTGTCCATCTAAACCAATATTTTATCGTGTGAGGCCCTAAAGGACTCATCAAGTCTTTATGCATCTAGGGAGAACAACCTGAGGATGACGCAATAGCAGCAAAAATAAAGCCTAACAGTTCTAGAGACACGATACAACATCGGCCTAACCGATGATAGACGGACACACGTTAATTAAACAACAATTAATTACCCAATAAATATATATCAACATAAATAAACATCGCTCGCCCACCTCCCCATTCCCAAACAAGAAGGCGGAAGAACATCCCATCCATGGCAGTTTTATTAATCATTCAATGAATATTGCACTATTACTAGTCAAGTTTAAATCAATTTAAAAGCGGTACTTTAGTTATGTTTGTCTATGATCAAGAAACTGTGATTCAAATCATCCATAACCGGAGACATGGCTTTTAGAAATATTTACACTGCAGAGGTGCACAAATAGCAGCACACGCACGATCAACCTCGAAAAAACCAAATGAAAACCCAACGAGGCATCACGACAAAGCATTCGCAATATTCATAGTTGATTTCAGGGGGCCACCCCACTAAGCAACCCGTGACAAAGTTGGCCGACTCCGAGACGAACCGAGAGGTTTGTGTCAACGGCTGTAAACGATTAGGAACCTGAAAGTGTGAATGGGCATGTCGATAGCGCATAAATGTACACAATTACTAAACAGTACAATAGTAAACGCTCCTCGAGCAACAATAGTAAATAAGCAGTAGCATGGCATAAGTACAGGATAGTAATAATGCTCCAAACTAGTTTGTGGCCCCAAGAAATTAAATATGAAACAAACTAGGACTAAAGGGATTCATGGTCCCACATGCGGATAGTGCGATATTCAAGAAACAAGAAATTAAGTACTCGGTGTCCTACGGGACACAAGTGAGCATAAAGAACCAAATAGCAAATATTGCCCACCGATGCTTCTTTCATTAGTTATCCCATTACTACTCAATTCAGTTGTTTAGGTACCTCATTATTCAAAGAATCTCACAAATCCTACACATCTAATTCTACGACTAGCATGGCTCAAACAACTCCTATAGTAATGGCTCATAGGATGGAGGGAACACGTTTCGGTGAGGTTTAAAAGTAAAGGCTATGCTATACTTGGGATTCAATTTTATTCATGACACAATTATGATGCAAGAATTAGATAGATGCAATAGGTATTATATGTAGTGTAAGCATGGGAAAATGCTTGCCTGGTAGTTCAGTTGTAGAATAAGATGGATCCGGGTAATACTCCTGAGGCTCCTGATATTCTCCTTGCTCGGCGTCTATCCAGATAAAAAACAAACATACAAGGGGCCAAAATAAATACATAGCACAATCATATAAATCATATGCAACAAGCAAACAAGTATGCCATGATGGAATGATGCACAATTTACATGGCATAACATAGCATGCATGGATAAAATGTGGATGGTTCGGCAGGGACTAAACCAATTAGACTACACTTCAACTTATGAAAGATTGAGATACGTATATTTCTAAAATAGTAGAACATGAGTTTGCATGGATACATAAAAGAGAAAAGAGGGATTTCGTGTTGAAAAAAGGATTTGAGCAAGAGATCTGCAGGGTACCGGCACAAGGACCTGGCCACTAGGCTGATGCTTTTATCTAGCTCCATATTGATGGATAATGGAAAAGCTAGGTGTCCAATAGGCTAGGGGCCGTTTTATTGTACAGGAAGTTTGATTGGATTCGTTTTAAACAAGTCAAAAATTGGTGCGTGGTTCTCTGACGAACTGACTCTGAATTATTGCTTTGGACAGTTGAAACAGCAAAAATAAGATTTTTATAAAATGGGTGGATGGAAGATCGATCTTCGTTTTTGGCGAGGTGGAAGGGAAATAAGAATGCTCTGCTGTTTGTGATAGGGGAAAAGGTACGCTAGAGATATCAAAGCATGGCTCTGGAAAATGACAGAAATGGCAGAACTGTTTAACTGAAGGCTGACGAACTGAAGACAGCGCAACGACAGCGAAAACTGATGACTTGCACTGATGATCCCCAGCGACTCGGTACTTGGTTTGAGGTGCGGTTTGGCTTGATAAAAAACTGAGACCAAGGGCTACACAAAAATGCAAAGAAACTCGGCGGAGTAGCTCTAGGTGCTACTCGATTTTGTAGCAAAAGCGACGGGAAAACACGACCACATGCTGTTCTGGCGAGCGACATCTAACAGCAAATTTCGCGTGACTTTACCGGATGATTCCTAAGGCTACACAACTCCGATTGGATTGATTCTTGTTATGTTTCGTCGCTGATAGAACCGGTAAGATGGGAACATACAGGGTTTCTCCGGAGGAAGACCATAGAGGCTGAAAAACTACGAAGAACAGGTGGTGCAGCAAGTGCTGCTGCTGCCGTATGCAGAGCGCGACGCGCATGCGCTGGCAGCTGCAGCAGAGCTGGGAGCGCGTGATGCCAGAGGGGAGTAAGGAAAAGGGAGGGTGGCTCACCTTGGGCTCGTGCGTGGCCGAGCCAGCCGAGCGGGAGGAGGTAGGCGAGCAGGTGTCGACGGCGACGGTGACTGCAGAGTACGTGGCAACGATCTTGGCGACGCAGCGCTGGTTCTCCGTGAACAAGGACGCGAGCAGGAGAGTTAGTCGACGAGGAGACGTTCCCAGCGTTGAGGAGGTAGACGGCGCAGCATCATGGGGGAGGCAAGCATCATGGAGGCGCAATGCCTTGGTGTGTAGGAAAAGAAGAATAGGAGGGGGAGATGGAGCCAGGAAGGTTGATCCCGATCTGAAGGGGGAAACGTAGTGGATAAGAGGCATCGTGTGGAGGAGAGGGAGGCAGGGCTAACGAGGATGACGACGGAGCGACGGGCACCTGCTCCGCTCCGTCAGAAGAAAAGAGAGCGGGGGCGACGTGAAGAAAAACAGGAACGGCGCGCCGTGTCGCAGGGATATGGGCCGGGATGGAGAAGGCTTGGGCCGTTGCAGCCTTGCTGCAAAAAAAATCTCTTGCCTCTCTATCTTTATTACTTTAGCTTTTATTTTTAGCTATTGCTTCTTTGCAAAAACCCTTTTGAATAATTTGAATTCTTTTGCAGGGATTTTGAACTTTGAACAGAGGATTTTCATCTATAAAAAAATATACAAGTAGGGACACGAAAATTAGCAAGAGGGGTCGGTCAGATCAAGTAGATGATTAGGATTTTGATCGTATTTCGGAAAAAGCAAAAATCCAAAAAAAAGGCATTTAAATAAGAATCTCAACACATATGGGTGTTGTTATTTCATGTGCAACATCTAGAGGGCTGATATTGCATGTGCGCTATATAAAAGAAAGAAAAGAAATATGGAACATGCACTTGAAGAAGATTGAGTGAGAGATAGTGACAAAGCACTAGAGTTAGAACATGGTAAAGTTTGAATGGATGGAACCAAACTATGGCACATGGAATGATTTAAATCCAAAATAATAATAATAGGACCCATGTGTCATATGTGGTAGAAATAGGACATGATCATGTGACAAGATATAGTGCCATGTTAGTGGTAGAATAGAATTCAAAAGATATACCCCAACTATTCTTATGAAAATAATTAGGAATACACATGGGATTTTACTTAGACATGCTTCAAATTTGAATAAAGGCCAAACAAAAAGAACGGAAGCTTTATTGCCATATGGACTAAATATATGATCACGCAAGAATACAAAATGGCCAAGCTTGTGTGTGTGATCCACTAGGAAACATATAGCCATATTATATCCTTACATGACCATTTATTTAAGATCAAAGCATATGGAAGATTGGAAATAGATTCTACCCACATGGCATGCAAAGGTGGTCATGTGGCTCCACATACTTATTATTGTGAAAACAATAAAGCTCATATATGAGAGCATGTAGAAATAGAAGTGGACCCATCCCAACACAAATGAGCTAGATTCAAATATCAAAAGAAATGCATGGCTCATACATAGTTGGTTGGTGGAATTATAAGATAGTGACAAGAAAGGTGGTAGAATCAAGAAAAGATATGCCCACAACTCAACTTGGGCATGTGGTAATTTATCAAGAAACAAATACAATATATCAAGAGGAAAAAGCAAGTGGTACAATATATAATGCATATGGGATAAAAACCAAATAGAGGGATTTTCATATGATGGTGAAATGCAAGGTGGCATGGTGATATGAGCATGATATAATGAATATGCAATAAATGATATGTAGGAATTAGCAATATATAGACTAGGCAAGTAGCATTACAACTGTTAGACAATTGGGATGCTACACCATTTTATGTTGGATAAAATTTGTCCTTGTTAAACGGATCACAAATGGAACCCCGATGAAGGTTTTCATTCGAGGTAGGGTGTGTAGGATGTGTTCCACCTCATCATCGCTAAGGCAGCATCTTTGGGAGACAACCGTTGATTCATATACGTATTTTTCGCTACCAAGACCATAGAAATGGAGAACAGATATCCTCAGCATGGTTCATGTCAAAGAAAACATAACATTTCTTCCCTGGTAAGATCGTTCTGTGTAATGAATTGCTTCCATCCTTCACCTCCCATAATAATCATGTTCTTTCCTTTCTCGAGGTCAATCTTGTAGGTGTTCCCAATCGCCTTGAAGTTCAGACTCTCACATTCATATGTGGCTACATTGAACATGAACCTTTAATTGCATGGCACAGTCTGTGCGACAAAAATAAAAGAATATGACATTAAACAAATGATTACAGATTTAAAGTGTAGTTTGAAAGAAAATTGTTTGTTATCATTGAGTTCTGGAACCCCTCTGATTCTGACACGTTGATACAAAAATTCATGCCCGATTACAACCTGGATTCTAAATTGCTCTTGCATACTAGACATTACGCCATATCCTATTAGGCAAAAATGATGAATGTCTAAATGATATATGGAACTAAAATATCAAAAGGAATAGTCTGTTTATACATCAAACATAATATGATTTAAAAACCTGAGTTGTGATCCTAGTTTTCTTAGCTATTTTGACTCTAACAACATCATCTGATGCTCTTAACCTCGCTTTCCTAGCTTTATTTACTCTATCAACATCATCAGATCCTCTTAACCTCGTTTCCTTAGTTTTCTGGACTACAAGTTGTTTTGCATCATCATATGCTCTAAACCTCGCTTTCTTATGTCTCTTGACTATAGGTTTCTTCACATCATCATCATTCAATGAGACACGTTGATACAAAAATTCATGCCCGATTACAACCTGGATTCTAAATTGCTCTTGCATACTAGACATGACGCCATATCCTATTAGGCAAAAATGATGAATGTCTAAATGATATATGGAACTAAAATATCAAAAGGAATAGTCTGTTTATACATCAAACATAATATGATTTAAAAACCTGAGTTGTGATCCTAGTTTTCTTAGCTATTTTGACTCTAACAACATCATCTGATGCTCTTAACCTCGCTTTCCTAGCTTTATTTACTCTATCAACATCATCAGATCCTCTTAACCTCGTTTCCTTAGTTTTCTGGACTACAAGTTGTTTTGCATCATCATATGCTCTAAACCTCGCTTTCTTATGTCTCTTGACTATAGGTTTCTTCACATCATCATCATCCGATGAGACATCGATTAAGCCAGCGCTGGTTTTAGAGACCTAAATAGACATTGTAGTAATTAGAGTTTGAAACTATACAATAGGTTTAACTACTATCTTAGATTCAGTAGCAACAATTTTAAAACCTGCAATTCGATGCTATTGCTATGATGTATAGTAGGCTCCTTCGACAATTCCTATAGGCTCCTCTTTCTAGAACTTCCCTTGATAGTGCAACCATTTGGAGACTTGATAACTAGAAGAATCAAATTATAATTTAACTACAATAATGAAATTTAAAAGCATATGGTTCGGTCAACTACAAGCATCATCCAATTAGATGAATTTGTATCTACCAAGGAGCATATGGAACCATATTGGTCGTACAAAGACAATAAGTAGATGCCTATCATCCCAAGAACATTTTAAGTGCCACATTTTCATCATTGACCAGATGTAAATAGTGAAAATCTTAAAATTATCCCTTAGCACTAACATAGCTTTGAAAAACAACAATTCGGGTGTTATACTAACAAAGCACACATAAGTCAATGAGATAATCAAACATTTATCAAGAATCATGCACAACCAATGTGTTTGTACAGAACATGTGCTATATGCACATTATCCCATGGAAACAGATAGTGCCACACTCTAGTCATTGGCCAAATGCATGTGAAGTAAACAATGACAACCAATATATATTGTGGTCTTTGTAGTAAGATAGCACACTCAAGTCAATAAGATGAATCTGCAATAAAGCATAATGGTTTTACAAAGACAATAGGTAGATGCAAATCATGTCATCAACATTCTAAGTGCCACATCTTCAACATTGGCACTTTGGGGCATAAGATTGCCCATTAGAACTAACATAGATATGAAAAACGACAATTTGGGGCATTAATTTGGTGACTACTACAAGATCATAAAGTGGCGTAGACAGCAATGTCGATCCGCTGCCCTAGAACAAGGCGGTGACACGGCGACCAAGATCCATCTCCGGGGAACTAGATGGAGCATGGACACGGTGAACCCGGAAAAGGAGGTGACGCGGTGAAGGGTAGTAGGTCGAGCAACACTTACATTAGTGACCTAGATACATCCATCGTCGCTGGGGAGGGAATGGGATTTGATTGGTGCCAGGGAGGGGAGGGGATTTGGTTGTTGTCGGCGAGGGGAGGGAATTTTGCCATCGCTAGAGAGGGTTTTCCTAGCGATGAGAGGTGAGTGGATTTGGTCGAGGTGGGGACTGGGGAAGGGAAAGCAACTAAGGACCCGTATCATGTAATGAGAAGTGGGGATCACGCTGGAGCTAACTAGTGGCCCCGGTTGCACCGCACCAGATCGTGTCGTCTTCGGTGCAACTCCGCCACCGTCACTGCCGCATCTCGACTACCGTGTTGGAGGAAGAGGGCTAACATGGTTTTGGTCTTCCTCCCTGAATTTGCTCTGTCTAGGGTTATAGAAGTTTGGGGGAATTTAAGATTTCCCTCACTTGTTCTGTAGAGTTGGGTTGGAATCGATGTTGAGCTGCCAATTTCCATCATAGATCAATAGATTGGTGGGAAGGAGCTAGATCCTAGTTGGAGAGGCCACTGCAACCATGTTCTTGCTAGGAAGGTTGCCTCCTATGGTGCAGACATTGGTAGAAAATTTGTAGGCTGTCCAGATGAGGTGTGTTGTTTCTTGTACTAGATGGATAACCCATGGCCAACACAGATGCAGAGAATCCTTTTCTAGCTATGTAAGAAGGCAGATGATATGATGTTGCTTGAGCTGAGGTTGGAGGATATATTCATAGATCTGCAGTTATATAAATCAAGGTTGAAGAAAATGAGAAAATAAATGGAATTCAAGCATGTTTGGTTCATGATGATGCTTAGTGTGGCAGTGACTTTAGGATGTGTTGTTCTTTTGATGTTGGAAATTGTGGATATAATCGTCGAGTTATGGATGTACTCTTCTCTTGGCTTTGAATTGAGTTTCATGCTAACGAAAAATGATCTTTTGTTGGCTGTTTAGTTAGCTAGCTATCTAGTCAGTTGTGTTTAGTATTCATGAGAAGTATTTCTTTTATTTGTTGTACCAAAACTTGTTGCAACTAGGAAAAATCAAGGTTGCAAGTAATTATTGTGTGTATTTATCTTCGGTTCATTTCAGACATGTTGCAACCAGGAACAACCATGGATTTTAATTTATATATTGTTGTGAAACCAGACAATCATGTGTGTTTCTCAAAGATTCATATTAAAAAATATTTTGAATAAAAGGAAATATGTGCAACTAGGAATAATCATAACTAAAATTAACTACTTAAAGGTGCTGATGATTTATATAGTTACTAGTTAAATAGGTTCGATCAGAACCACCACATAGTACTTAGATATAATAGTACTAGTAGTAGTTAATTATAGAACCAACAATAATATATCCCAGGGGCAGCAGAGGCAACAGGAGGTGGAGACAGGCACTATGTAGAGGGAGCTAGTTAGGGCCCCTTCTGTTCCTCCTAGGAGCAGGCCGCAGAGCGATTGCACCGAGGTTGGAATACTTGCTCAGGTACACCATGAAAGTAGCGTGCTTTACCTTCGTATGATCCGGACGCCATTGTCCTCCTTGGGGAATGCCCTTGGCATGCTGCACAATGCTATTCAGGTATTCCACAATGATTCTACAATAGAAGGGGACTTGTACCTAGTGAGAGATCGGTAGAAGGGAAACCTCCTATTCCTCATCTTCTTCAGAATGTGCCTGCTTTTTGCGTGCCTGGACGTCATGCCTTCACCGACATCGCTATCTTCTTCCTGCGAATTAGGAAGCAGAAATAAGAAGTCAGTGAATGAAATTTATTACTACCAGAAAACCATGAGACCAAACTAGGACGGGGCTTTGTTGAGAGATTAATTATAGCATGTGTATGCACAAGTTGAACTAGCTTTCAACAAAACTAGACTATTAACATAGATTTGTTTGCATGCGTATATGAGTTCAATGTAAAATCATACTCCCTCCATACTAATAAGATTTCACATTTTTTTGAATTTTGAATGAATCTAGCTAGACACGTTTTAGTGTATAGATATATCCAAATGAATGCATCTAGTCTAAATACTTAATTAGATTTGTACGAATCTAGATAAAGATGAGGCCATTAATATATGGATCAGAGGGAGTAGTTTATTCAGTTTGAACAATTTGTTAGTCCTAAATAAATATACTCGGTTATTAGGAATTCAATAATTTAGTCCCTAAATAATCACTATAAATAGAAAAACATCATACACATGTATAATGTGAATGCATCTGTTCATATACATACACAACTTACTATAACAAATATTGGACGATCCATTATTTAACATATAGATTAATATATATATGACCCCGCTTGAACAAATTAAAACCAAAAATTAATGTGTTAAATCTCTGAACCTTACTTCTAAAGTTCATTGGCTTTCAGTTACGAAATATTAAATTTCACTTATTATACAATCAGGAGCTCATATGATAAGTATATATATGACTTTTATCGGGAAAATCAAACTATATTAGAAAACATGAATTCAACCTAATATCTGAACTCCACATGAAATTATAACACTAGAATATACATCAGTTCAAACCAAACTACAAAATAAGGGTTGGGAATTACTACTAGGGGCATATGAAAAAAACTAGCTACAAAATGTGCGCATAGAACTACGTACTAGGGGCAGATCAAAACACACTACAAAATATGCGCATATAGAACTAATAGGGAATATAAAAAAAATCATTTAATTAAACTACAAAATCAGAAAACGACATCAAAATATGAACAGTAAACTATACATTCAAAATAGTTTAGATCTAACCTCCGATTCTCTGTCGCTAACCTTCTTCTCGAATGGAAATGGATCAGTGGGTTCTTCATCCTTGTTTTCGTTGTTGAAATCATAGATGAATTGCTGCATCAACAGATCCGCAACCGCTGCTTATTCCACGTCGACCTTTGCTGCGTCCTCGTCAAAGATGTTCACTGACTCACCGACCATTGATCTTGTTCTCTTCATCTTCGCTCTGACGATCTTACTCTTGCAAGGGTTTCTTTGCAGTGAAGAGAGTGGAGTGGGGAGAGTAGAATGGGGAGGCGATGTGGCTGATGGTCCTTTAAACGCTCCCAGGATACGATAGGGCAGTTGAGCGGTAGGAGCGCACGAGTTTGCGGTTTTCTTTTTTTAGGTTAAGGGAAAATGTATACATGTCAATGCAAAACCATTTTGAGTGGTAAACCATGTCTGTACGCCATACATATGTTATCCCACTTAATTTCTTTTCCATTAAATCATTTTCATTCATCTCTAACCATCTCGCTAAATCAAATTCTTCATATATATAATTGACTGACTTTTAATTATATACACACACTGTTTTCCAAAACTTCATGAAACAACATTGTTTGCCATCACAAGATGCACCCATGTGCGAAACATGGGCGCGTTAAAGCAAACTATGCCATGGTTATGGTCATGACCTAGCTCATTTTCCTTGAAATCCATGAATTCTCGAAGGTGGTAGGTGATTTATATGAACACTTTATTAGAATAATCCTCGTATTCCATGTCTGTTATATTTTCCTTCAAATAGGCAACATAAAATGACAATGTGCGAAGGTTTCACATTTTTGTATTTTTTGAAATTTTAGGCCGGTTTCAAAATTCTGCCGAGATCTGCCGCAGTTAGGGTTCGTGGCCATCTGTCGGGTCTTGCTAATGTCTTATTGGATCTATGAAGAAATGCCATGTTCTGTACCTACAAATTTATTTTTGAAAAATCCCGAGATAGCTACGAGGTAACTCTAGGCTAAATTTTAGCCCCCTCCATCTAGACCGTCATAAACTTGTTTATATCGCGACGGTTGCACCAAGAGGTTCTAGGTGAAGCCAATTGGTGAATTTGCCACTAAATTCTCTCTAGTATTTATTAAAAATGGGGTAATGCATTTTCACATCTCATCCTTGGTGGCTGCTTCACAAAGTAAGCCGTTTTCGGCACCGGGAAAATGGAAAATGGATTTTTCGTGTAGAGAGTGTGAAAATTTCATGAAGCAACATTATTTTCCATCACAATATGCAGGCATGTGTAGAATATGGGCGTATTAAAGCAAACTATGCCATGGTTGTGGTCATGACCTAGCTCATTTGCCTTGAAAGCTATGAATCCTCGAAGTCGGTAGGTGTTTTCTGTGAACACTTTTTTAACGATAATCCTTGTATGCCATGTATGTTATTTTTTCCTTCAACTACACAACATAAAATGACAATGTGCAAAGGTTTCACTTTTTTCAAATTTTTAGGCCGGTTTCGAAATTCTGCCGACATCCGCTGCGGTTAGGGTTCCTGGAATTGTGTCGTCTTGCTAATCTCTTGTTGGATATCTAAAGAAATGCCATGTTCTGTACCTGGAAATGATTATTTTGTAGAATTCATGAGATAGCTACAAGGTAGCTCTAGGCTAAATTTTAGCCCCCTCTAGCTAGACCGGCAGAAACTTGTTTATATCGTGACGGTTACGTCGAGAGGTTATATGTGAAGCCACTTGGTGAACTGACCACTAAATACCCTCTAGTATTTATTAAAAATGGGGTGATGCATTTTCACATCACATTCTAGGTGGCTGCTTCATAAAGTAAGCCCTTTTCGGCACCAAGAAAATGGAAAATAGGCTTTTCATGCAGAGAGTGCGAAAACTTCATGAAGAAACATTGTTTGCCATCGCAATATGCAAGCATGTGCATAATATGGATGCATTAAAAGAACCTATTCCATGGTTGTGGTTATGACCTAGCTCATTTGCCTTGAAAGCCAGGAATCATCGAAGGAGGTAGGTGATTTCCATGAACACTTTTTAGAATAATCCTCGTCTTCCATGTCCATTATTTTTTCCTTCAACTAAGCAACATAAAATGACAATGTGCGAAGATTTCACATTTTTTGAATTGTTTTTTAATTTTGGAGGCCGGTTTTGTTGGGGATATGCTATATGGGTATCCTCATAGCATGTCTCCTATCCGGATAACCCAGATGGCCCACAGTTGGTAGCATGGCCCATGGCCTGCTGGGTGGCCCAGTTATAGATGGATCCAGAAGGGAGGCCCATGCCGGATAAAGGAAGGCTACGGTGGAGTCACCAGCGTACCCGGAGCCTTGGAGTACAAGACACGCAAGACTAGTAATAGACGGTGTAGGACTCTGTAACCTGTCCGGCTAGGACTTTTCCCTGTAACCTTAGGACCTGGTGACTATATAAGTCGGGCCTATGAGAGCCTTCAGGGCACGACCAAGTAGGGATTAGCATACACCTCGTACAGAGAACCTATCTCTGTAACTTGGCGTATTGCCATTATAGTGATTTATAGCAGGAGTAGGATTCCGCCACCGTTGTGGGATCTGAACCTGGGTAAGCTGTGTTACCTCGTACCATTCAACCGTCCGCCTTCCCCCATGTCTCTAAACACGCACTGTGAGGACCCCTCCATGGCGTACTCGTCGGCGGTACCACGGCAGTTGGCGCCCACCGTGGGGCAAGAGGCGCTGCAGGCTCTTCAGCGGGCGAGGACCAAGATCTTCGCGGGAATCGGCGAAACCATAGCCATCGTTCGCGTTCTCTTCTTCTGCAACGTTCCGATCGTCCCTCCCGACGAGTTCTGGATCCCGGCGAAGATGAACCCTACGCGGTGTTCAATCGTTCCTATCAGAGACATCCACCTCTTCATTGGCGAAACCGAATCGGGCACTAGTTCCCTGAGAGTCGGAGGAGCATCATGCCCGCACAGACCGCCTACAGGCAGGATACGTTCGCGGAAGGATCGATGTCGAATCTCTCTTCGGAGTTTGCCGGCAAAGATCGGAAAATTCAAGGCCCACCCAAACCGCCCCTGTGCAGGATATAACGATGGAAGATCACTGCAAGTCCGCCGGCTTCGCCCGTGCGTCTGGAAAACAAAGATCCAAGTTCGTCGGCGTGGTTACCATCTTCGATCTGGCGCGTTGCGTTCAGAGAGAGGGCAAAACCCCCCGCGACTACCGGGCCAGGTGGCTTCGTATACGAGCCGATCTGGCCCACTACCCCAACATTCTCTAAGATGGCAGCAGGCGTCGGGACGCCTCACCTTCGAAGGCATGGTGAACACCGTCAACAACTACGCGGAGGCCAAAGTGGCAGCTCAGACAGCGCTTGCGCTCATTGATGGAGCCCCTCCAATTCAGCCACCGCCACCACTTCCTCCGTCCGCCAGCGCCGCAGTAGCGCCGCCACCTCCAGTCATCGTCGCTGTTGTTGCACCTCCACCGCCCGTCATCGAGGAAGTCCTGGCACCCTCCGACTCTGTGATTGACGCGCTATACGCCGACTTCAGTGCATATTCAGAGGAGATAGATTTCAGTCCAGAGGAACTAGACTCCGCCATGCAGGAGATGGAGGAGGAGTACACGCGCGACGAGCAAGCCAACAACGCCGTCACGTCTCGAGAGGTGGTCGTCACCATTGGGACGGCAATGGATGAAGATCAACTCGGACGAGCTCCGCCTACATCGCTGGACAAGGGGAAGGGAACACCTGTTGCTGCCGACGATGATCGCGCAAAGGTCATGCCCCCTCCGCCTAATCCAGTACAACAGCCGCAGGAACTCGGCACCGGCCCGAGCAACAAAAACACCGCAAACATGCCGCCTCCAGCATCTACGTCTGCTGCTGCCCAAGTTACTCCAGCTGATAGAATGATGTACGACAACCTCCTCGTCGAGCCACTAACCGTAGCTCATATCCGGAACGCGACCCAGCTTAACGAGAAGCGTCAGCAGCTGCTGGAGGAAGCATAGGCCATCGCGGAGCAAGGCGCTAAGCTAGATCGAGATCTGGTCAACGCGTAGAAATCCATAGAGAAAGCCAGAGAAATGGAGGCCGAGTACAAGACTCTATTATAGCAGCAGAAGGCCAAGAAAGCTCTGGCTCGCGTCATCAACGATCCTGGTGTACGGCGAAACCTAGGATGGGCTCCCCGAAGCCGGCACAAGCTAAGCCATACATTGACAGTGAAGGCAGACAGGTGATGCCCACTCCACTCCTCAACCTAGCCGTCGCCAAGACCCTTCTGGAGCAGGATAGATCGCCCGAGGCAGTGGACCAGGTCTATGACCTAGTGGCCAAGGCGGTGAAGCAGCAGGAAAAGGCCACCTCTCAGAGGCTTAAGTCTGACCCAGCGTTTTGCTAGTCTATCCAACATAATCCGCCAAGGGAAAGATATCCTCTTGATGTCAGGTCTCACACGGGTTCATCAGAACAAAGACGGAGGGATGCGCGCAACAGGAAGGATGCTATCCCCATATCCTCCGACCATGGAGAAAAGGCCCGACCTCGTCGCCCATCGCCACCGCCCCGATCCCCCGACATCGCGAAGATCCCAAGGCTCACCATCATACGGATATGCCCCAGCAAAGGCAAAGCGGCATCGTCATCCGCGACAACACGGAGCAGACCCTCCAAGGACACCGCAGGTCGCGCCGTGACCCTCCGTGTCCTGGCAAGTAATCGCGACAAGCGTGAGACGTCGTAGGAGGGTAATAGCAAGAAGTATAACCCACTGCCACCTCTGCCTCCGTCGCCACCTAGCAGTCACCAGGGCGTAGGGGCCCATGTTGTTCACGCAGCCCATCCCCTGTTGACAAGAAGAAGAAAAACCCGGAGCCGTACAATGCACGTTCTGAAGGGTTTCGCGGCATAGAAAATCAAAATTTTCTACACATGCGAACAGAGGGAAGCCACGATCTAATCTAGGATATGCAAACAACGAGAGAGATTTGATTAGATCTTCATACCCTTGAAGATTCGCACAGCGGAACGTTCGTCGGAACGTGGGTGATGTAGTCGTACTCGCTTCCCCTCCTCGCGATCCGATCCGATCTAGTACCGCAAGTGGCGATGCCTCCGTGAGATGCACATGTGCAGCACCTCGATGTCTCCTCCTTCCTCAGTCCAGCAAGTATGGTGGAGAGATGGATTGGATCTACAACGCGACGACGCGGTGCAATTGGTGGAGATTTTCTGCAGCAGGGCTTCGCCTAAACGCAGTCGGGAGGGAGAGAGAGAGGAGGGCAGCAGGGCGACTAGGCTTTGAGGGGAAGGTGTGTGGGGGTGGTGCGCCCTAGCCCTCTATATATAGAGGGGTGGGCACCAGCCCTAACCCCTCCCCCAAGCCCTAGGCCGGCGGCCAAAGGAGGGAGGAGTGGGGGGCAAGGACCCCCCCTTCTAGAAGCTCCAAACTAGGGTTTCCCCTTGTTTGGCCGGCTGGGCCCTATGGGGCCTTGTGCCCCTATCCCAATGCGGCCAGGGCACTCCCTCATAGGCCCATGCCCCCTCCCGACAGGTGGGACCACGTTGGCCCCCTTCCGGAAGGTTCTAGAAGCTTCCGGTACAATACCGATTAACCCGGAACAATTCCGAACTCCAAAAACCGCACTGCCTTATATGAATCTTATTCTCCGGACCATTCCGGAACCTCTCGTGATGTCCCGGATCCCATCCGAGACTCCGAACAAAAACTCATAAACCAATTATCCAATCTATCCTAGCGTCGAGACACGTTAAGTGTGTGACCCTTCGGGTTCGAGAATATGCAGACATGATCTTCTATCAATAATCAATAGCGGGGTCTGGAAACCCATATTGACTCCCACACATTCATCGATGATCATATCGGATGAACCACGATGCCAGGATTCAATCAATCCCATATATATTTCCTTCGTCTCGCGATATTTTACTTGCCCGAGATTTGATCGTCGGTACCGTCATACCTAGTTCAATCTCATTCACAGCAAGTACTTTACTCGTTCCGTAAACCGATATCACTTTGTGATTAACTCCTTAACCACATGCTTTCAAGCGGTGTTGATATCGATTACCGAGTGGGCCCGAAGTATATCTCTCCGACTTAGGAGGGACAAATCCCATCTCGATACATACAACCCAACAGGTACTTTCCGATCACCTGAGAGACACCTTTATGATCACCCTCTCATAGGATGACATTTGATGACCTCAAAGCTTTCTTCCGATACCAGGGAGTTGTATTATCTCATGGTCTAAGGAATACAATATTTAACATAAGAAAAGCTTCGCAATGATGAACACGATGACACGATCTAATTGCTTCGCTTAGTTTGGGTCTGTCCATCATATCATTCTCCCAATGATATGATCTCATTATTAATCGACAACTCATGTCCATGGTTGGGAAACCTTAACCATCATTAATCAATGAGCTAGTCCATACAGGCATACTAGGGACACAGTGTTGTTCACAAACCACACAAGTATTAAAGTTTCCGCTTAATACAATTCTAGCATGGAATATAAACATTATCATGAACAAGAATTATAATAATAACATCTTTATTATTGCCTCTAGGGCATAATTCCAACAGTCTCCCACTTGCACTAGAGTCAATAATCTAGTTTACATTTGGCAACAATCTCACACCCCTGGCACTGAGGTGTTGATCATGTTTTACACGTGGAAGAGGTTTAGTCAATGGATCAGCGACATTCAGATTTGTATGTACTTTGCTAATCTTCAGATCTCCATCTGCTATATAATCTCGGATTATATGAAACTTGCGGTTGATATGCTTGGTCTTTGGATGATATCTTGGTTCCTTAGCGAGTTCTATGGCGCCAGTGTTGTCACACAATATCTCCAGTGGTTCCAATGCACTTGGAACCACGCCAAGCTCAGTGATGAAGTTCCTGATCCAAACTCCTTCACTTGACGCTTCTGCAACAACCATGTATTCCGCTTCTACTGTAGATCCCGCGATCACGCTTTGCTTGCAGCTTCTCCAGCTCACAGCTCCTCCATTCAAAATATACACGTATCCTGTCTGAGACTTAGAATCATCCTTGTCAGTGTCGAAACTAGCATCGACGTAACCTTTTACGATGAGCTGTTCATCACCCCCATAGACTAAGAACATTTCTTTAGTCCTATTTAGGTACTTTAGGATGTTCTTCACGGCTGTCCAGTGTTCCACTCCTGGATCACTTTGATATCTGCTCGTCAAACTAAGAGCATTGGACACATCCGGTCTAGTACATAGCTTGGCATATATGATAGAACCTATGGCCGAGGCATAAGGCACTTTGCTCATAGCTTCCCTATCATTTACCATAGCTGGACACTGAGCCTTGCTCAATATCTTACCTGACAACATAGGCACTGAACCTTTCTTTGCCTTATCCATTATGAACCTTTTCAGAACTTTGTCTAGGTATGTACTCTGGCTTAAAGCTATCAGGCGTCTTTGTCTATCTCTATAGATTTTGATGCCCAATATATAAGCAGCTTCACCTAGGTCTTTCATTGAAAAACACTTGTTCAAATAACTCTTTACATCGTTAAGCATGTTAATGTCATTTCCAATAATCAATATGTCATCCACATATAGTACCAGAAATGTCACCGAGCTCCCACTCACTTTCTTGTAGATACAAGCTTCGTAGCAATTTGGAACAAATCCAAAGATCTTGATCACTTTATCAAAACGAAGGTTCCAACTCCGAGATGCTTGCTTCAGTCCATAAATGGAACGCTGAAGTTTGCATACTTTATCAGCATCCTTAGGATCGACAAAACCTTCGGGTTGCATCATATACAACTCTTCATCAATGTTGCCATTGAGGAACGCAGTCTTGACATCCATCTGCCATATTTCATAATCATGAAATGCAGCAATTGCTAATAAAATCCGAATGGACTTAAACATCGCTACGGGAGAGAAAGTCTCATCGTAGTCAACACCTTAAACTTGTCGAAAACCTTTCGCGACAAGCCGTGCCTTATAGACGGTAACATTACCATCCGCGTCCGTTTTCTTCTTGAAGATCCATTTGCACTCAACGGCCTTTAGGTCGCTAGGAGGGTCCACCAAAGTCCATACTTGGTTTTCGCTCATGGATCCCAATTCGGATTTCATGGCTTCTAGACATTTCTCAGAGTCTGGGCTCATCATCGCTTCCTCATAGTTCGTAGGTTCACTGTCTTCTACCAACAAGACAGTCAAGACAGGGTTGCCGTACCACTCAGGAGGGTCACGCGACCTTGTTGACTGCGATGTTCGATGTGACATCGTCCAAGCTTCATGATCCTTGTCATTAGCTTCCTCTATTGTTGGTGCGGCCTTTGGAACAATTTCAGGTGCTGCGCTACTCTCCAATTTAAGAGAAGGTTCAACAACCTCGTCTAGCTCTACTTTCCTCCCACTCACTTCTTTCGAGAGAAACTCCTTCTCAAGAAAGGAACCGTTCTTTGCGACAAACACTTTGCCTTCGGTTCTATGATAGAAGGTATACCCAATAGTTTCCTTAGGGTATCCTATGAAGACGCATTTCTCCGCTTTGGGTTCGAGCTTGTTCGGCGTCAACTTCTTGACGTAAGCTTCGCATCCCCAAACTTTAAGAAATGACAACTTAGATTTAGCACCAAACCACAGTTCATACGGTGTCGTCTCAACGGATTTAGATGGTGCCCTATTTAAAGTGAATGTAGTGGTTTCTAATGCATAACCCCAAAATGATAACGGCAAATCAGTAAGAGACATCATCGATCGGACCATATCTAATAGGGTTCAATTCCGGCGTTCAGACACACCATTGCGCTGTGGTGTTCCGGGTGGCGTGAGTTGCGAAACGATTTCGCTTGCTTTAAGATGCGTGAGAAAATCATAACTCAAATATTATACCTCCACGATCGGATCGTAGAAACTTAATCTTTCTGTTACGATGGTTCTCCACTTCATTCTGAAATTCCTTGAACTTTTCAAATGTTTCAGATTTATGTTTCATTAAATAGATATACCCATATCTACTTAAGTCATTGGTAAAAGTGAGAAATTAGCGATATCCACCACGCGTCGAAACACTCATCGATCCGCATACATCGGTATGTATGATTTCCAACAAGTCCGTTGCTTGCTCCATCATACCGGAGAACAGGGTTTTGATCATCTTGCCCATGAGGCATGGTTCGCATGTGTCAAATGATTCAAAATCAAGAGACTCCAAAAGTCTATCAGAATGGAGTTTCTTCATGCGCTTTACACCAATATGACCTGAGCAGCGATTGCCACAAATAAGTAGTATTATCACTATCTACTTTGCATCTCTTAGCCTCAATGTTATGGATGTGGGTTTCATCCCTTTCGAGATTTAGAAGAAATAAACCATTCACAACAGGTGCATGACCATAAAAGATGTTACTCATATAAATAGAACAACCATTATTCTCCGATTTAAATGAATAACCGTCTTGCAATAAACAAGATCCAGAAATAATGTTCATTCTCAACGCAGGCACATAATAACACTTATTAAGGTTTAAAACTAATCCCGAAGGTAAAACTAAGGAGAGTGTTCCGACGGCCATCACATCGACTCTTGATCCGTTGCCAACGCGCATCGTCACCTCATCCCTCGCAAGCCGCCGTCTATTCCGTAGCTCCTGTTTCGAGTTACAAATATTAGCAACTGAACCAAGATCAAATACCCGAGCACTACAACAAGGGCTAGTAAGGAAAACATCAATACCATGTATATCAAATATACCTTTGATGGTGCGCCTTCTTGTCCGCTAATTACTTGGACAGTTGTGCTTCCAAATGACCTTGTCCTTGCAATAGAAGCACTCGATGTCGGCTTGGGTCCAGACTTGAGCTTCTTCTTCTCAAGAGGGGCAACGCTGTCGCCGCCTTTCTTGAAGGGATTCTTTGCACCTTACCTTTCTTGCGGTGGGGGCTTGTTGACCATCAACACATGATTATCCTTTTGATGTCCACCTCCAGCCTTGACTTTGCGAAGATCTCGGTGATCGTATCAGTGGAACCAATCTGATTATGAGTCACTACAAAACTTTTGTAGCTGGGAGGGAGTGATTGCAGAACCCTGTCAATTTTGAGCTCCTCTGGAATCTTGCAGTCCAGTTGCTCAAGGCTTTGAGTGTAGCCCGACATCTTAATGGCGTGCTCACTAACGGAACTCCCTTCCTCCATATTGCAGTTAAAGAACTTCTCAGATATCTCATATCTCTCAGAACGGGCCTGAGTCTGAAACATGGTTTTCAGCTCCTCGAGAATCTCAAAGGGCCCGGGATAGTCTTCAAAACGATTTTGAAGGTCCGATTCCATAGGAAACAACATGGTGCTCTTAATCACACCATAATCATCTTTGCGCGACTAATAGACAGCTTTCTCATCAGCCGGCGCATCTATAGCAGGGGCGTCACCTAACGCATTCTCAAGGACATAGTCCTTTTGACCGCCAGAGAGAATGATTCTCAGATTGCGGAACCAATTGGTGAAGTTATACCCATTGTTTCTAAGCTTTTCCTTCTCAGCAAAAACGTTGAAGTTGAAGTTGGACTTAGCCATTTGATCTACAATATTTGCAAGTACAAATTAGACTATGTTCATGATAACTAGTTCAACTTTTAATCAAATTACTAGATGAACTCCCACTAAATTCAACATCCCTCAATTTGTTTAGTGAACACGATCCAAATTCACCACACCTAATCCGATCTTCACGAGAAGATATGTGGTTTCAATGGTGGACAACAAAGTGTCGATCATATCATTCATATGACTCATGCTTAACCTTTCGGTTCATGTGTTCCGAGGCCATGTCTGTACATGCTAGGCTCGTCAAGTTAGACCCAAGTATTTCCGCGTGTGCAAAACTGGCTTGCACCCATTGTATGTGAACGTAGAGTCTATAGCACCCGATCATCACGTGATGCTTGGACACGACGAACTTTCACAACGGTGCATACATGGGGAGAACACAGTTTTATCTTGATCTTTAAGTGAGGAATCATCTTATAATGCTACCGTCGCGATCTAAGCATACTAAGATACATAAAAGGATAGACATCACATGCATATAACTTTATGTGACATGGTATAGCCAATCTTCGCGCAATGATCTCCATCTTGTGCGTGTCGGCATGATCTCCATCACTCCACCATGATTGCCTCCACCACGAATAGAAACTACAACTATTGCTAACTACTTAGCGATAAAGTGAAACTATTACATGGCGCATAAGAAGTTGACACACAGGTCATACACAATTATAAAGACAACCATATGGCTCCTGCCGGTTGTGAACTCATCGACATGCAAGTCGTGAAACATTACAAAACATGATCATCGCATACATTATACACATCACATCTTGGGCCATACCATATCACAGAAAACACTCCCTGCAAAAACAAGTTAGACGCCTCTAATTTGTTGTTGCATGTTTTACGTGGCTTATGGGAGTAGCATGCTAAGAACGATTCTTACCTACGGAAAGCCACAACGGTGATATTATGGTTGCCAAACTCCGGTGTAAATCCCATGACAACTATAGTGAGAGAAACTGGCATCCACCAGCCGCATGTGTGGAACAAGCCACACGTCAAGTGCGGAGCCGGTCTCGCGAACGACGTCGCGTAAGGTTGGCCTGGACCGCTTCAATCTCACTATCCCGCGTCATAAGAACAACACAAACAAGAGGCTTGCAACAGAAAACATCAACGCCCGCAACAACCATGTTGCGTTCTACTCATGAAACACATCTACGCATAGATCTAGCTCTGATACCACTGAAGGGTTTCGCGGCATAGTAAATCAAAATTTTCTACGGATGCGAACAGAGGGAAGCCAAGATCTAATCTAGGAGATGCAAACAACAAGAGAGATTGGATTAGATCTTCATACCCTTGAAGATTCGACAGTGAACGTTAAACGGAGCGTGGGTAATGTAGTCGTACTCGCTTCTCCTCCTCGCGATCCGATCCGATCTAGCACCGCAAGTGGCGATGCCTCCGTGAGATGCACACGTGCAGCACCTCGACGTCTCCTCCTTCCTCGGTCCAGCAAGTATGGTGGAGAGATGGATTGGATCTACAACGCGACGGCGCGGTGCAATTGGTGGAGAGTTTCTGCAGCAGGGCTTCGCCTACACGCAGTCGGGAGGGAGAGAGAGAGGAGGGCAGCAGGGCGACTAGGCTTGAGGGGAAGGTGTGTGGGGGTGGTGCGCCCCAGCCCTCTATATATAGAGGGGTGGGCGCCAGCCCTAACCCCTCCCCCAAGCCCTAGGCCGGCGGCCAAAGGAGGGAGGAGTGGGGGGCAAGGAAACCCCCCCTTCTAGAAGCTCCAAACTAGGGTTTCCCCTTGTTTGGCCGGCTGGGCCCTATGGGGCCTTGTGCCCCTGGCCCAATGCGGCCAGGGCACTCCCTCATAGGCCCATGCCCCCTCCCGACAGGTGGGACCACGTTGGCCCCCTTCCGGAAGGTTCTAGAAGCTTCCGGTACAATACCGATTAACCCGGAACAATTCCGAACTCCAAAAACTGCACTGCCTTATATGAATCTTATTCTCCGGACCATTCCGGAACCTCTCGTGATGTCCCGGATCCCATCCGAGACTCCGAACAAAAACTCATAAACCAATTATCCAATCTATCCTAGCTTCGAGACACGTTAAGTGTGTGACCCTTCGGGTTCGAGAATATGCAGACATGATCTTCTATCAATAATCAACATCGGGGTCTGGAAACCCATATTGACTCCCACACATTCATCGATGATCATATCGGATGAACGCGATGCCAGATTCAATCAATCCCATATATATATTCCCTTCGTCGCAATATTTTACTTGCCGAGATTTGATCGTCTTGCATCATACCTAGTTCAATCTCGTTCACAGCAAGTAATTTACTCGTTCCGTAATCCGATATCACTTTGTGATTAACTCCTTAACCACATGCTTGCAAGCGGTGTTGATATCGATTACCGAGTGGGCCCGAAGTATATCTCTCCGACTTGGGAGGGACAAATCCCATCTCGATACATACAACCCAACAGGTACTTTCCGATCACCTGAGAGACACCTTTATGATCACCCTCTCATAGGATGACGTTTGATGACCTCAAAGCTTTATTCCAATACCAGGGAGTTGTATTATCTCATGGTCTAAGGAATACAATATTTGACATAATAAAAGCTTCGCAAAGATGAACACGATGACACGATCTAATTTCTTAGCTTAGTTTGGGTCTGTCCATCATATCATTCTCCCAATGATATGATCTCATTATTAATCGACAACTCATGTCCATGGTTAGGAAACCTTAACCATCATTAATCAATGAGCTAGTCCATAGAGGCGTACTAGGGACACAGTGTTGTTCACAAACCACACAAGTATTAAAGTTTCCGCTTAATACAATTCTAGCATGAAATATAAACATTATCATGAACAAGAATTATAATAATAACATCTTTATTATTGCCTCTAGGGCATAATTCCAACACGTTCACGGATCGATAAGATCCACGAGGCGAGGGAAGGACCATACCTAGGACCACGTTGCTTTGGGCCTGCGATACGGTCTGCAACTTACCCCAATGGTTTCCGGATTGACAAGACCATCAAGCCCTATGACGGCACCGCTAAGCCAGCTACATGGCTGCAGGACTACGACAACGCGGTAGAGATTGCCGGGGGTAACCCCAACGTTGCCTTCAAGTACCTCCCATTGATGCTGGCGGGCACAGCCCGTCAATGGATTGACGACTTGCCAGAGAAATCCATCTGCAATTGGTTGGACATCCAAGAGGTGTTCACCAAGAACTTAGAGGGTATGTACAAACGTCCCTGCACTGTTGGCGATCTACAGCGGTGCGTGCAAGAGAAAGACAAGACATCTCGCGCCTACCTCTCCCACTGGCTGGATATGAAGAATTCCTACGCAGGAGTGCACGCTCAGACCGCCATGGCTGCCTTCATCGATGGGTTGGAAGGGGCACGTTGCTCCGACATAAGCTAAAGCGCTTACACGACAATCACCAGCTTAACTTTTACCAGATGATTGAGTTGGCTAGTGAGTTCGCAGCTGCCGACGACGATGCTCGCGGCTCTCTTCCGGCAACGGCCGTTCCAACTCAAGCTCGGAGGAACAGCAGTACAAAGCGGAAAACCGCTATAGAAGAAAAACAATCTCCCGATATGGTTGCCATGACCTTTGCAGGACAAGGTGATGGCGGACAATGTGGCCGAGGACGGGGAGCTGTGATGTGGACATCCCATCTATTGATACAACCGTGGTACCTACAGCTACACACATATAAGGACCTATCACTCGATCTCGTGCCAAACAACTTAACTATCAGGTACTTTCGTTTCTTGGAACTATTGCTCACATACATGAGAATATGATGCTGCCTAAATTAGATGTATTTCTTACTCTTAGGAATAATGGACCAAGCATGGATGAGAGGGACAAGCACTGGAGCATGGCCATGCATGGAGATGGCAGCAAGCATGTGATGTTTCAAGAGAAGGCCACGGATGAAGATTTCAGAACTTTGACGCCTCCATAATGAAGAAAGAAGGCTTGGACGAAATATTCAAGATTAATACTTCACAAATTCGTCCATAGCTTAATATGGTGCAGCGACACCTTTAATTTGGGCCAGGCCCATGTACTTTTCGCAGGATTTTAAATAGCCACTTTTTAGAGTCCGTATTTGAAGGGAAAAGGACTTCTAGGGTTGGATTCGGCCACCACTTCCATGGATGGTCGAAACCCCACCTTTTCCTCCTTAAATACTCCCCATAGCCGTCACCATAGACTCGGATTTTGTTTAGACATTAAGTTAGCCTTCATAGCAACTTCGCCAAGGCTCGAGCGTCGTAGAGGCTTCTTGTACTTCGCACGTATACAGGATCCCACCTTTTCAATAAAGCTTTCCTCTTAATCCGCAATATCTTGATTGCAATATTGTTTCTTACTTGTTCTCGATTTCAGGTAGGAATTAAGACCCTCGCTGGTCAAGTTGATCGTGTTCCCACAGGATCGGTAACCTCCAAGAGATTGTCCTAGCGATTGCATTGGCGCTCGTGCTCGCACGTGTAGTCGAATCGTCAATCCCGAACTCCACCAAATCGATTATCACCATCTCATCGAAAGATCAGACACCTTTGCCCAATCAAGATGGTCGTGGGCAGCAACGAGAAAGTGAAACTACCTCGGCACCGCTCTGCGTTCCCCAAACCTACGAAGAGTACCCCGATATGTTGTGCCTCGTACACCTCGATGTCAACGGCAAGGCCACCCATACCAATCGACACTGCAAGTTCTTCAATGACCTCAAGGAAGACCCGAAGTCCGGCTACAAGAGAAGTCGGAAGAACAGACCGCGAGGCAAGGGCAAGGGAAGAAGAAGGTGGAGGAGTCCAAGGATTCAAGTGACATGGACGAGGATGTTGACCCCAAGCACGCCGCCAAGGTGACGACAAAGGAAAGAAACCCTTCGTGAAGAAGGCACCAGTCTACCACACTTTCCTTGGCACCCCCACCGTCCGACAACAGAAGACCTCTATGAGGATACTGATGGCCACTCTACCACCAGTTCCCCAGTACTTGCGCTGGTCGGAGGTTCCAATTACTTGGGATAGGAAGGATCACCCAGAACTCATCCCTACGGAGAACCAATATGCCATGGTCATCAACCCCTTGATTGACGTCATGGAGTTCACCGAGTGTATGGTGGATAGTGGAAGAAACATCAACATCATGTACCTGGATACACTACAGAAGATGAACTTGACGGAGGCAAACCTAAGGCGGACCAACACCATCTTCCATGGCATAGTTCCTGGTCGGGAGACTCGGTCCCTTGGGTGCATTACACTTCAGGTTGCCTTTGGCGACGTTAACAATTACCGCCAAGAGCGCATGACCTTTGAGGTGGTCCCCTTCAAGAGCGTGTACCACGTCATATTCGTCCGCGACATATTCCACACCTTCATGGACAAGCCATGCTTCGTCTACAACAAACTGAAGATACCCGGACCAAACGGTGTCATCACCGTATCCGGAAGCTTTACCAAGGCAAGGGACTGCGAGATTAATGAAGCAGCCTTCGCGGAAGCTATCCTCTACAACAAAGAATTCAAAGAGATCCAGAGTAAGGTCGATGACTCAGAGATGCCCGCGTAAAAGAAACAGATTTCCGACTCCGCTCCTGCATTCAAGGCCGCCATCGAGACCAAGCCGGTGGAACTTGTGGTAGGCGATGCCTCCAAGACCACCGCCATTGGGATGAACCTGGATCCCAAATAGGAAAGTGCGCTCATCGAGTTCCTCCATGAGAATAGGGACATCTTTGCCTGGAAACCTGTCGACATGAAAGGTGTACCTAGGGAACTTGCCGAGCACAGCTTAAACATTGATCCAAAATGCAAACCAGTGAAGCAACATCTACGACGCTTTGGAGATGAGAAGAGACGCGCCATAGGCAAAGAGATAGCTAGGTTACTTAAGGCTAGTTTTATCCGATAAGTCCTTCACACCCAATGGGTGGTCGTACTTGTCCCCAAAAAGGGAACCAAAGAATTAAGAATGTGTGTTGATTACACCGGCTTGAACAAGGCTTACCCCAAAGATCCGTTTTCTTTGCCTCACATTGACCAAGTCATTGACTCGATGGCTGGCTTAGAACTTTTGTGTTTTCTCGATGCATACTTAGGATACCACCAGATCAAGATCAGGAAGTCAGACCAATTGGCCACTTCGTTCACTACCCCATACGGCATGTTTTGCTATGTTACGATGCCCTTTGGGCTAAAAACGCAGGTGCTACATACCAGCGGACAATGCAACGTTGCCTTCACCACCAAATTGGTCGGAACATTCATGCCTATGTGGACGATATCGGGGTGATGTCTAAAAAGTCAAATGACTTAATCTCTGACTTAAAAGAAACCTTTGATAATCTCCGGAAATACAACATGATGCTTAACCCTAAGAAGTGCGTCTTCGGGGTTCCAGCCGGCAAATTGTTGCGCTTCATCATTTCCTAGCGTGGAATCGAGGTCAACCCAGAGAAAATCAAGGCCATTTTAAACATAAACCGTACGACATGCCTAAAGGACATTCAACGACTAACAGGTTGTGTTGCAGCAGTTAGTCGGTTCGTCAGCCGACTTGGAGAGAAGGCTCTGTCGCTATACAAGTTGCTGAAGAAGGCGGAAAAATTCACGTGGACGGACGAAGCAGATGCAACATTGAAGCAGCTCAAGGAGATTCTTTCCTCAACGCCCATCCTTGCAACAACCGAGCCTGGAGAGCCCATGTTAATCTACATGGCGGCAACCAATCGGGTAATCAGCATCGTCGTCGTGGTAGAGCGGAAGGAACCAGGCTATGAGCACGGAGTTCAATGACCAGTTTACTATGTGAGTGAGGTCTTGATAGAGTCCAAGAAGCGTTACCCGCACTACCAGAAGATATCTTATGGAGTATTCCTTGCTTCTCAGAAGCTGAGGCATTACTTCAGGAGCACCCAATCACAGTGGTGAGCAAGACTCCACTGTTTGACATTATCAACAACAGTGAAGCTACGGGAAGGGTCACGAAAAGTGGGGCATTGAACTTGTCACCTTCGAGGTCACCTACAAGAGACACGACGCTATCAAGTCACAAGCCTTGGCGGACTTTATCGCAAATTGGACGGAGATGCCAGATGCTACTCCGTTGCCGGAACCAGAGTACTGGGTGATGCACTTTGACGGATCAAAGCTGCTCAATGGCTCGGGGGCTGGTGTATTGCTACAGTCACAAACTGGCAACAAGCTATACTACGTTCTGCAAATCCACTTCGAGGCTATGAACAACATGGCAGAGTATGAAGCACTCATTCACGGACTACGCGTAGCCAAGGATATTGGCATCAAGCGCATAGTTTGCTGTGGAGATTCCGACTTGGTTGCCCAGCAGGTGGCTGGAACCTGGAATGCGCGGAACCCTATGATGGCGGCATATCGAGACGGAGTGGATGAGATAGCCAAGAGCTTCTTGGGCTACGAAGTCAAGTATGTACCTAGGGAGCAAAAATAGGTGGCTGATGTGCTATCTAAGCTTGGAGCAAGGCGCAAACGAATTCCGCTAGGAGTTTTCCTAGAGCATGTAATACCCCACCTTTATAAAGGTAAAGGTCCCTGTGATTGCAATGCTAGTCCCTGGATCAATAGCTAGCATCCATAGTTTAAGATGAAGTAGATAGAAACAAAGGTCATTATTACATCGTCATTCCATAGATAACATAGTCTTTTACAACTCCATAGCCATAGGCTAGTACAAGAGTTTAACTTAACAATATAAATAAAAGTCTTCATCTTCATGTGCCACATGCAAGCATGTTGAGTGTAGACTCATAACCCTAATCCTCATCAGAGTAACCTGCAACATCACAAGTTACAACCACAGTGGGTCAATACATTGGAATAGTATTGGCAAGTGATACCTTAGTAGAATAAATAGTATCTAGCTTCTACATGAATTTGGCTAAGTGTAGCTTAGGCTTTCTTTGCTCAAAATAGGTTTTACATATCAGTTGAAAACACTAAGTTTTTGTTTGGTAAAAACTCCCAAGGAACCACCAATAGACATTGGTGAACCTTCACCCTTGTTCAACCACAAGTTTTTAACTTAGAAATTGGGATGAGGAGATTCTTGATAGCTTCCATGTCTTGATGCTCAAATTGTCCTTTTCCGGGGACACGACTAAGTACTTAGTTTCTTCCTTCTGCAGAGGTGGTGCAATTTCCCCAAAAGACTTGATTTTCATCAAGACAAGACCTTTCAGAAGCCTTCCCTTAGACCAAAATGGACGCGCTCCAAACCTATCACCCTCTACCACCAACTGTCCATTTGGCTAAGTTATTGCAACCTATATGATCCAGGCAGAGCCCATAATGCCATGTGGCTGCAGTTGAAGCTTCTCAACATTTGACATCTCAAATCTCTTTGTTCCTGGGTGGCATTCCACAAGTGAGATACACAGGGTAAACCATTTAAAAAATGGGCCCTGGTAACCACTCAACAAAAATCCACCAAGCAATTACCATTCCACCCAGGTGTTTCATTCACTTAGTTGTTTTATTAAGCAAAAACATAAGTCAAAGACTTAGAAATATTTTTCCATAGCATGTATATAATCCACCCTTGGTTGCTACTAGCTAGGCTAAGCATGGAAATAGCAAGTATCTTAACTTATAGAAAATTCTAACAATTCTACAACTACTAGGATTTCCCAAGCATAGCATATAGATACTTAGCAAAAATTATCATGCAAGCCCTATACAAAATATTTCTAATGCATAGTCAAAATATTGGAAAAAAGTATGAAGAACCACTTGCCTTGGTAGTTGGGGGAGTAACAACAATCTCACAGTCACAATCACCACTAGCACCAAAATCTACACATAAAATGATAGCACCAAATTCACATTTCAAATAATCAAACAAAAATATATGAATGCATGCAAATGCCATGTGATTATTTTTATAAACCAACCAAGACAAGTAAAACAGTACTGATCAAGAAACTAAACATTTATTCACCAAATAAACTTTATTTGGCCTTTAAAACATTTTCCAACTAATTTTTATACACAAAATAATCCTACAAATGTGTCTGCATAAAATTCTATTTTAAAAGAAACAAAATACAAAACTAACCCCATAGATGTGTAGGATTTATTTTTGTGATTCCAATGGTATGTTATTTGTATAATCAGAACAAAAGTTATTGAATTTACAAGTTTGAATATTTAATAGATGAAAATCCAGATTTTGAATCTAAAACCTAGCCACGCGGCGCTTCCTGATTGGACGGTACCGCTTCGCGTGGATCACACCCGTGCACCGTCAGATCTAAATGAGATCCAGCGGCTCAGATCTGCCCGTACCCTTTCGGGCTGGCGTCTAATCTAGACCACTGGATCTAGATCCAGTGGATCTAATCGTTTTGACTCTAAACCGACGGCGCTCATGGGCACAGCGGCGGCGACGGTTCTGCCGGCGATGGATCGGTGATTCTAGCGGGGGCTGGGGATGGTGATGTTGCTTACCATACTCGCACATGCATGAGGAAGCTCAACGTGGTCGCGGTTGGGACGGGGGCGTGCTGTAGCGGCGTCTAGGGGTCGTCGGAGCTGCGGGCGATGTCGGGATCGCGTGGACGGAGACGTTGCCTACACTCTGGACTGTCCTAGCATGAATCAAGAGTATCAGGAGGTGCACAAGGTCACGGCGAGCACGACAGTATCAACAAGAAGACAAGGGGCGATCAGAGCTTATCGTGATTGCTTGTCAGAATTGGGCCAGTCATCGGTGGCGCTCAGTCGAGAAAGGAGTCGACGCTCTGGGGCATTACAAAGTAGACCGAGGACACAATAAGCTTCGCGAGAACAAGGAGAGCACGATAGTATGGTTTAACAGGCAAGGGGTAGACGAGGCTCACCGGAATACTTCACCGGAGTTCGTTTGGCAGCGGTGGTTCGAGCTTCAATACGAGCAGCCTGGGGGCGATTGGGTGCAAGTGTTTTAGGGAAAAGGACTGCGGCGAGGTGGTGACTAAATAGCCGGAGCAGGGGCAAAAATCTCGCGGCGAATCAATGGGATTGATCACCGCAGTGATGAGGAGGAAACGGCCGACGACGACATGGTCGCGTGCGTGATTTGGGGAAGAAAGGAGTGAGCTGGCGTGGGTCCACCAGACAGTGACCGCGGGGTAGAGCGGGTGCGGTGAGAAACAGAGAGGAGAGGGGGATTTTACCGGGTGGGCTGGTGGGCTGGCTTGCTGGGCCGCGGGTGGGTTGGGTTAGATAGGTCGTTGGCTTTATTTTATTTTCTTATTTTCTCTTTTTATTTTTATGTTTTGATTTCTGATTTGAATTTGAATAAGTGTTTCAAATCTGTTTCAATTCTTCTTCCAGAATTTTATTCTGTATTCCTTGTGTCCTAGGATGTGTAAAACATCCATTTACACTCAAAATCATTTTGGGTTTGAAAATAAAGTTTATAACCATGCCTTTAACCAAATAATTATAATAGGCATAAGAATGTTTTTTGAATTTGAATTGTTTTGAAACTTTTGTGTGGCCTTGTATTTACTTTCCAATCAACACTTATCAAATATTGATCACATATAGAAAATAAAACATAAACCTTGCCTCACTTGAATAAGTAATAGGCATAGATATGGTTTCTTATGTTCGAAATTTATTTGGAAAAGATCAAATGCTTATGAATGCATGAATGCAATTCAAGCTTTACAAATTATTATTTTTGGGATCTTACAGAGCATCTACGGACACCATCCGTGAAGGGAGCCAACATCGACAACCCGGATAGAGTTGACTCTTTCGTCCACATGGTGGCAAAGGTCCCTCCGGCTTGGACAAAACCATTCATGGAATATCTCGAACACGGAACTTTGCCCGACGACAAAGTCGAAAGATGACAAATAGTACGTCGAGCGAAGGGCTATACCATAATCAATGGACATCTCAACAAAATGAGCACTACTGGTGTATACCTAAAGTGTATTTCCCAGCTAGAAGGTATTGAAATCCTGCGATCGTTGGTCGCGAAAGCCTTCCGGAAAGGATTCTACTGGCTGAACGCAAAGGCGGAAGCCGACAAGCTGGTTGAGACCTGCATGGGATGCCAATATTATGCCCGACAACCACATGTTCCTGCTGAAGAATTGCGAACAATACAAATAACTTGGCCGTTTGCAGTCTGGGGGCTAGACATGGCGGGACCGTTACAAACGTCACCATGTGGGTTTACACATATGCTAGTAGCAGTTGATAAATTCACTAAATGGATAGAAGCTAAACCCATTAGAAATCTTGATGGGGCAACTGCCCTCAGGTTTGTCCGGGATCTAGTGGTGAGATTTGGTCTCCCACATAGCATTATCACCAACAACGGCAACACCTTGTCACTCAGAGAAGTGGAGGATTATTGTTGGGAGAAGGGCATCCAACTTGACCTTGCATCGGTGGCACATCCACAATCCAATGGTCAGGTTGAACGAGCCAATGGATTAATTCTGCAGGAAATAAAGCCACGTCTTGAGGCACCGCTACATAGAGCAGCTGGAGCCTGGGCGGAAGAATTGCCATCTGTGCTGTGGAGTTTACGAACTACACCCAACAGATCCACCGTCTACACCCCTTACTTCATGGTATATGGAGCAGAATCCATCCTACCTTCCGACATACTTCACGATGCACCAAGGGTTGCCTCCTATGACGAAGATGACGCTGAAGAATCTAGACGCCTAGATGTGGAACTTCTCGAGAAGGAGCGTGTTTTGGCATGCCAAAGATCCGCCATCTACCAGCAGAAGCTACGCAGCTACCATAGTCGCCGCGTTCGGCATCGCTCGTTTAAATAGGGGGATTTGGTGCTCCGACTTAAGCAGAAGAAGTCACACAAATTATCCCCGCCATGGGAAGTACTGTTCATCATAAGCAAGGCGCTACTCAATGGGTCTTACTACCTCGTTGAAAATCATGAACTGAAGGATAGACCCAACGAGGATCATAAGCGTAAGCGACGTGACCCGAATGATGACTACCCGGAGCTTGATCGGCCATGGAACATAACACAGCTACGTCCTTTTTACACTTAGCTTTTTTATCTAATTGTGTACCTCTTATATGATCAATGAAATAAAGCTCTCTTGTTCACTCATATTTATGAGTATTTTACCTCCTTTAGTGTTCATTTTTGGATCATATAAAACCTTTATGCATAAGTTTTGCGATTGCACTTGTGATAATTCCGCCTACGGACGTTAGCTTAAGTTTTCTGGTCTACACGTTCTTTATTGTTTTTATGTGGATTCTGGAGTAGTGACTTTCAGCACTTATTGTCAGCGATTTTGTGCTTAGGTTATTGACGGTGCCATTGGGCATCATCACCTGAGCACATGGTTCCGACAATGTGTCTTCCGACTCACGAAAATTAAAGCATAAGAACCAAAGTAATGGATAAGCCAGCACTTGCTTAAAAAATATATACATGCTGGAACTAGTTCTTAAGTAGCAGGATATATATCATTGTTTTCCGCCTTAAGTTAAATACATAAATTTTTCCGCATACGCATAAAAAATGAAACAAATATTACAAGTTGTTTTTCATTCCTTTGGCGCAGGCGACTTGGAAGCAGCGTCATCGGCAGCAGGAGAATCACCCTCGAAGTTGGCAGTGTGAAGAGACTTGGAGTAGCTTTGGTCGCCGCCATCGATGGTGTTCATTGGCACGAAGACGTTAACGTCGTCCAACTCGGCGACTCTGGTGTCATAACCCGCTAGTGACGACAACATAGCCTCATGGTTTATCTTTTGTCCTTCGTCATCTATGCCGGGGATGCCGGAGGTTACCATGTCGATGTCGGCATTCTCGTAGTGTGCCTTCACCATGGATAGCGCCATCCTTGCACCGGCCCGTGCACATGAAGCTTTCCAGCTTGTGATACGCTCGGGGGCTCGGCGCAGGATCTCCGAGAACTTCCCCACAGAGTCCGATGCCTTGATGTTGATCTTGAGGGGCTTGGCAATCTCTTTGGCTTGCGCGATGGCGGTGTTGATGAAGTTTCCGGCAAGAACCATGCATTCCTTTGCCGGAGGAGGCGACCGGGTTAAACCCATAGGAGCTGCAAATTCCGAAAAAGGAGCACATGAGTTCAAAAATTCAGAGTATCTAGACTACAGAAATCCAAGACGGAGAATCACTTACTGAAGATGCTAGCCTCAGCTTGCCAGAGGGTATCCACCAAGGAGTCCCGTTCTTGTTGGAGGAGCTTGTATGCCTCATGATGGCGTTGATTCTGCTCATCGGCAGCTTTCTTCTGATCTCTTAAGATCGAGATCTCCTCCTTCAAGCGGTCCATCTCCACGGTGGCGGAGTCCCGCAGGGCTTTCATTGATTCTTCATGCATATTCAACATGTCCTTCCTCTCCTGCTTAAGGATCTTGTTCTCGCTATCCAGCTCTTGAATGTGCTTGGATTGCTCGACAATGTCCTTAGCCTTGGCAATGGTTTCTGCAAGTCGGAGAAAGCAAAGTACACAATGAGTACTCGGAGAATAGACAAGTTTAAGTCGGAATACGAAAAAGAAATGAAAAACAGACGCTTTCTCTTGATGATCTATTCCTTCAAGAAGGCAGTTTTACCCTTTTTGGCTTCCAAGTCCGCGCGCATCTTCTGGTACTTGTCGTTGGCCATGCCCCTCTGAGCATTCTTGTTCTGTGGAAAAAAAGAAAAGTTAAACGTTGTTTGGTCTACTTGGAGAATCTAGCCGGAAAATTTCCACCTAGACGCTCGGGGGCTACAGCGAGAGTTTTTAACTTAGCAATATGCTTATTATTTCTTTAAGCATCTAGTCGGAACTAATTCAGTTTTCGATTAGAAGCTTGGGGGCTACAGTATAAAGTTTTTAACTCGGATGTATTCTTAGCTTCTCTTTAAGCATCTAGTCAGAACTAATTCAGTTACAACTAGAAGCTTGGGGGCTATAGTATTGAAATTTATAAACACTGCGTATGCTACTCTTAAAGCATCTAGTCAGAATAATTCATTCCACCTATATGCTTGGGGGCTACAGTGAGAAGTTTTCTAGCTTAGTCACTCTTAGAGCATCTAGACGCAAAGACCTATGGTTTTCCGTCTACATCCTCGGGGGGCTACAGTGGGATATTCATATGAAATGGAAAAGGCAAAAATAACTTACAAGTGCAATGATCTTGAGGTTAGTAGCACTCTCAGCCAGTAGCTTGCCGAAGGATACACTGTTTCCCTGCAAGATCTCTGCTTGCTGGAGAAGCTCCTCTAGACCGCACGTCGGAGATGTCGGCGCCGCACCATGAACCAGAGCAGTGCTACCCAGTGTAAGTACCGGATAGACTATCTTTGGATACTCTATGGTTTTCTTGGGTGCGGGGGCGCCTCCTCCGGTAGAAGTACCAGCTTCCACCACCGCCTTACCGCAACCGATGGCATCCTTAGCCGGAGCTTCAGCCATTTGGTGTGCGGCACTTTCCTGCGTCGCCTGCTGGCCGACAATAGCAAACTCGGTAGAGGCACCTGAGTCCACTTCCATGGCAGAAGGGCCAGATGCTTCCTTAGCTTGTGATCTTGTCGGAGCGGAGGAAGGCTTGACGATGGGAGTGACAGGGGCGATGGCGGGGGATGCGTCGCGATGTAGCATGTCCTTGATGGTTCTAGAAGCCCCCGATGTTTTGGAGGTCTTCTTCAAGCTGGTCGTAGCTTTCTTCCTGAAACGTGCAAAATGCATAAGTACATGAACAAAACAGATAAATGGATAATGTCGGAGAGAAAGAAGCTTACACAAGAGGGGGTGCTTTGGCAAAGGGGATCCCATTAGTCTTTCTTTTCTCCGCCTCCAGGGCGGCGGTAGTCTTCATGGAGGCTCCACCCTCCGTATTCTTCTTCTTGCCTCCGTCGCCAGCGTCATAGGTGGAGCTCTTCCGCTTTCGTGACAACGGAACATCGTCGTCGGACACGACCGTGACTTCCTTCATCTTTGGATCATATATTTGGACAGCCATGCTATCCTCCTCTAGATCGCTAAGCTGTTAAGTGAGAGGTCACCGTGTTAGATGAGATGAAAAGGGTTAAGACGAAAGAACTGGAGTATATGTCATACATGGAAAATAAGCAATTACCTTTGGGCACTTTCTCTCTACGAACATGTCGTAGGTGATGGCGAAGCCACGTTTCTTGTCCTTCACCTTGATGATGTCCTTGAGGCGAAGCTTGACGGAGTCGCTCGAGAAGTTGTCCACGGAGATGCCGAGGCTATCCCTTCTATCGTTGGTATACTCGTGCATCAGCTTCGAGCGGTGCTGCAGAGGTTGGATTCGCCTGATGAACCAGCACATGGCTAGGTCCAAGCCTGTCAAACCCGTCTCTACGAACCACTCTATCCGCCTTATAACGCGGGAAGCATCGATGTCGGAGGGAAGGGAGGCCTAGGATCTCCATGTCGAGGCTTCGGCGGCGGCTCCATCGACAAAGTCCGGGTACGTTACTTCTCGGTTAGCCAGAGGGATATCTAGACCGTAGAAATAAGTACGCTGCCAGTTCTTGCAGGACTCGTGGCCGACGATGTCGGGGAACCGCCGGCCAGGACGGATCTTGAAGCTAATGGTGCCACAATTTCTAAGTTCATCCTTGCTGGCCCCGTCTTCGCGTTCGACGGTGAAGAAATAGACAAAGGGATCTACCCTAGGCCTAATCCCTAGGGTAACCCTCGCAAAGCGCCGCCTAATTGCTAAGCGCTAGGATACTGTTGGGAGAGAGGTTTTGGGGTTGTACTTGGTAATGACTGAGGACAACAAGGAAGAAGTTAGAGATGGGTAGGGAGACGCCGCGTACCAATTGTGCTTTGAGGTACACCTTTTCTCCGGCTTGGGGAGAAGGTGTGACCTCGCCTGCCGGCGCCACCCGCCAGGCGAGCCCCTCTGTCGCAGGGAGGTAGCCTTCGAGGATCAACTCCTTGATGTCGCGATCCGTGATATCCGAACCGCGCCAGTCGCCTTTGTGGGAGTCATTTTCCTCCTCCAGCAGCTCTAACACCGCTGGATTATGGTCGCCGCCGGTGGTCTCGACCACCGCAGAGACGGGGATGACCAGGCCCTCTGGGGGCACGATGACGGAGCTCGCTGGCTTTGCCACGGCTTCGCCCGACGCCACCATCAAGGGAGAAGAACTGCTGCTGGCCATTGCGAGTGTTTGGAGGTGACTGGCGAGATTGGGAGTTAGGGTTTTTCGCAAGTTGCGCGGAGAGCTCGAGGGGTCGCTCGCTGGAGAAAGAAGATGATGCGAGGAGAGAATGAGGTGAAAAGTAAATTTTCCACCGCAGTTACTATTTACGATCTCCAAAGAGATCGATGCGCAGCTTGATCGACGGTTGCCGCAGAAGACGTGTGCGCGGAAATTTCGCCATGTCCCAACCGTCGCCGCCAACGGTTCGTATCGCTCGTGCGGGAAAAGTGGAAATGATTGTGTTCTCTGCATGTGTGAGTTACGAGGCGTTGCTAACCTACATCTACGTCGCCCTAGCTGACATAGGCAGATCAACCATCACATCAGAAGATTCCGGCATGGACGGATCTAGTCCGGCTACGGAAGAGTACGATGGAAGATTCAGCAATTCTCCGGCTTACAAGTTGAAAACGGAGGAAACCTTGCAGGCTTCTTTGGGAGGACTACAAGATATTGCTTAACGATATGCTGAAATCCATCTAGATGGAGCATTCCACGTGAAGAGGCAAGACGACGCAAGATCTCGGAGTTCTTCGGGGGCTACTGTTGGGGATATGCTATATGGGTATCCTCATAGCATGTCTCCTATCCGGATAACCCGGGTGTCCCACAGTTGGTAGCATGGCCCATGGCCTGCTGGGCGGCCCAGTTAGATTGATCCATAAGGGAGGCCCATGCCGGATAAAGGAAGGCTACGATGGAGTCACCAGCGTACCCGGAGCCTTGGAGTACAAGACACACAAGACTAGTAATTGATGGTGTAGGACTCTGTAACCTGTCCGGCTAGGACTTTCCCCTGTAACCTTAGGACCTGGTGACTATATAAGTCGGGCCTATGGTAGCCTTTAGGGCACGACCAAGTAGCGATTAGCATACACCTCGCACAGCGAACCTATCTCTGTAACTCGGCGTATTGCCATTATAGTGATTTATATGAGGAGTAGGATTCTGCCACCATTGTGGGATCTAAACCTGGGTAAGCTGTGTTACCTCGTACCCGTCAACCATCCGCCTTCCCCCACGTCTCTAAACACGCACTATGAGGACCCCTCCATGGCGTACTCGTCGGCAATACCACGACATGTTTCGAAATTCTGCCGAGATTCGATGCGGTTAGGGTTCATTGCTATGTGTCGGGTCTTGCTAATCTCTTGTTGGATCTCTGAATAAATGCCATGTTCTATACCTGGAAATGATTTTTTGGAAAATTCCCGAGATGTCTACGAGGTAGCTCCAGGCTAAATTTTATCCCCCTTCAATCTATACCGGCACAACTTGTTTATATCCCAGGGGTTGTGCCGAGAGGTTATAGGCGAATCCAATTGGTGAATAGACCACTAAATGCTATATAGTATTTATTAAAAATGGGTTCATGCATTTTCACATCACATCCTTGGTAGGTGCTTCACAAAGTAAGCCCATTTTGGAACCGAGAAAATGGAAAATGGGCTTTCCGTGTAAAGAGTGTGAAAACTTCATGAAGAAACATTGTTTTCCATAACAATACGCACACATGTGTAGAATATGGGCGCATTAAAGAAAACTATGCCATGGTTGTGGTCATGACCTAGCTCATTTGCCTTAAAAGCCATGAATCCTCGAAAGTGGTAGGTGACTTCTGTGAACACTTTTTTAGGATAATCCTCATATGCCATGTTTGTTATTTTTCCTTCAACTACACAACATAAAATGACAATGTGCAAAGGTTTCACATTTTTTATTTTGTTTTGATTTTTTAGGCCGGTTTCAAAATTCTGTCGAGATCCGCTGCGGTTAGGGTTCGTGTAATTGTGTCGGGTCTTGCTAATCTCTTGTTGGATCTCTAAAGAAATGCCATGTTTTGTACCTGGAAATGATTTTTTTGCAGAATTCCCGAGATAGCTACAAGGTAGCTCTAGGCTAAATTTTAGCCCCCTCTAGCTAGACCGACAGAAAATTGTTTATATCATGAAGGTTACGTCGAGAGGTTATAAGTGAAGCCAATTGGTGTACAGACCACTAAATTCTCTCTAGTATTTATTAAAAATGGGGTGATGCATTTTCACATCATATCCTTGGTGGCTACTTCACAATGTAAGCCCTTTTCGGCACCAGGAAAATGGAAAATGGGCTTTCCGTGCAGAGAGTGCAAAAACTTCATGTAGCAACATTGTTCGCGATCACAATATGCAAGAATGTGTAGAATATGGACGCAGTAAAGGAAACTATTCCATGGTTGTGTTCATGACCTAGCTCATTTGCATTGAAAGCCCGGAATCGTCGAAGTCGGTAGGTGATTTCCGTGAACACTTTTTTAGAATAATCCTCGTCTTCCATGTCTGTTATTTTTTCCTTCAACTAGGCAACATAAAATGATAATGTGCGAAGGTTTCACATTTTTTGAATTGTTTTGAATTTTGGAGGCCGGTTTCGAAATTCTGCCGACATTCGCTGCGGTTAGGGTTCCTTCCTATGTGCCGGGTCTTGCTAATCTCTTATTGGATCTCGAAGAAATGCCATGTTCTATACCTGTAAATGATTTTTTTGAAAATTACCGAGATGGCTACGAGGTAGCTCCAGGCTAAATTTTAGCCCCCTTTCAGCTAGACTGGCAGAAACTTGTTTATATCGCGGGGGCTGCGCTGAGAGGTTCTAGGTGAATCCAATTGGAGAACTGGCCACTAAATGCTATATAGTATTTATTAAAAATTGGTTGATGCATTTTCACATCACATCCTTGGTGGGTTCTTCACAAAGTAAGCCCTTTTCGGCACCGGGAAAATGGAAAATGGGCTTTCTATGTAGAGAGTGTGAAAACTTCATGAAGAAACATTGTTTTCCATCACAAAATGCACGCATGTGTAGAATATGGGCGCTTTAAAGAAAACTATGCCATGGTTGTGGTCATGACCTAGATCATTTGCCTTAAAAGCCATGAATCCTTGAACGCGGTAGGTCACTTCTGTGACCACTTTTTTAGGATAATCCTCGTATGCCATGTCTGTTATTTTTTCCTTCAACTATGCAACATAAAATGACAATGTGAAAAGGTTTCACAATTTTATGATTTTATTTTTGAATTTTTGAGGCCGGTTTCGAAAATCTGCCAAGATCCGTTGCGGTTAGGGTTCCAAGAAATATGCTGGGTCTTGCTAATCTCTTGTTGGATCTCTGAAGAAATTCCATGTTCTGTACCTAGAAATGATTTTTTTGAAAATTTCCTAGATAGCTATGAGGTAGCTCTAGGCTAAGTTTTAGCCCCCTCCAACTAGACCGACAAAAACTTGTTTATATCATGACGGTTGCACCGAGAGGTTCTAGGTGAAGCCAATCGGTGAACTAACTAATAAATGCTCTCTAGTATTTATTAAAAATGTGGTGATGCATTTTCACATCACATCCTTGGTGGCTGCTTCACAAAGTAAGCCCTTTTCGGCACCAGGAAAATGGAAAATGGGCTTTCCGTGCAGAGAGTATGAAAACTTCATGAAACAACATTGTTTGCCATCACAATATGCATGCATGTGCACAATATGGGTGCATTAAAGCAAACTATGCCATGATTGTGGTCATGACCTAGCTCATTTGCCTTGAAAGCCATGAATCCTCGAAGGAGGTAGGTGATTCCCGTGAACACTTTTTTAGGATAATCCTCATATGCCATGTCCGTTATTTTTACCTTAAACTAGGTAACATAAAATGACAATGTGTGAAGGTTTAAAATTTTCAATTTTTATTTATTTTTTAGGCCGGTTTCAAAATCCTGCTGATATCCACTACAGTTAGGGTTCATGGCTATGTGCCGGGTCTTGCTAACCTCTTATTGGATCTCTGAAGAAAATGCCAATATTCTGGTACACATCTACATAATAGAAATTGTTACTGATTTTTTGTTCAGTAATTGCTCAATTTCTTCATAACGTACCCTTTGTAACTAGTTTCATATATGATTAATTATTTCGAGCCACCCATCATGCAATAGACGAACAAGATACACCATCCAATAATTTGGTCGAGACAACGTGCTAAAATTTTGCACCTAGGAATTAAATTCTCCCGCGAGATAGCCGTCCCAAGATTTTCGCGGATTGAATAGAAGGTTCAGCCCTCCAGCCCAACACCACGCATGATATCGCCCAGAGGGCGTTTACATAATCAGTAAGAAACCCTCCTTATCCATCGCTGAAAGGGGACAAGATCCAATTTTCTTCACCTTACCGTCCTCCCCCTCCTCGACTCGTCACTGTATGTCCCTCCCCTGCTTGCCATCGTCCGTTCCTACTCACCATGCCGTCGTCCGTCCCTCCTCACCATGTTGCTGTCCGTCCCTCCAGTAGACAACTAGCCATCATCGTAGCCCAAACCCTAGACCGTTCTCACCTTCCCGATTTTCCACCATGTAGTTTCAAGCTCAAATGTCTGAAACCTCGCTGTCAACTTCACCGATAAGATCTGCCACCTCTCCGTGCACCTCTCATTCAAAGTCTCCGTACTCTCTGTGCACCTTGCCGTCAAGGTATTCCCACTGGCCGTGCACCTTGCCGACAAGGTACGCCCACTCGCTGTGCACTTCCCTGACAAGGTATGCCACCTCACCATTCACCTCGCCGATAAGGTATGCCACCTCATCGTCAAGGTCTTCCAACTATCCGTACACCTCGCCATCAAGTTCTGCCCCCTCTCCTTCATGGTCTTCCCCCACTCCTTCAAGATCTACCCACTTGCTGTCAAGGTCTGCCCCCTCTCCTTTAAGGTCTTCCCACTCGCCATCAAGGTCTCCGTACACGCCGTGCACCTTACCATCCACCTAGTAGACAAGGTCTTCCACTTCTTCGTCCACCTCATTGACAAGGTATACTACCAACTTCCACCGACAAGCCTTCATGCCACGACTGAAGCTTTCCGCCAACAAAAGCAGTAAGAAAAAGGCCCCATAGCGTGAAGGCAAGGAAGCACTCACCTAGCTTTTCTGCTATTTGATGTATATGGTTATATTGTTTGTTCATTGGTTATATTGCTTGTTGTATACTTATAATGGTTGCATTATCTTGTTTGTTGTATTATGTAGCTGCTTCATCATATGTCTTATGATCAGCGTATACATAAAAATTGCATTATGTTGTTTCTTCACCAATTGTAATATTTAGCTGCTTCATCATATATTTATAGTGCAGGACTATTTTACATGATGATTACTATAGGACAATCAATACCATATGCTATATTTTCCTTGGTTGCTTATTTAGTGGCATGATATACTAGATGCATATACTTCTTATGTTTAATTTTCCTGCCCTGCTTATTATTGCAACCAATTGGTGAATTTTCTAGCTTGTATTGTATTATGCTTATGATCAGTTTGCATCTGATAGAGGTTACATCATCTTGTTTGTTGCATTACTTTGGCTGCTACCTGACATGTCTTTTGTTAAGAGTATAAGTTTTTCACACTGTACTGTTTTACATAATGGTTACTTTAGGACAATGAACACCATAGGATATATTTTTCTTAATTGCATATTTAATTGCATGATAGCATGTTACTAGACTATGTTACTCCCCACTATTACCTGCCTTAATATTATCTCCATTGTGAGCAGTGTCATAGGTCTTACAACATATGAACCATCATGTAGGTTGGTCATAGTAGGAAGTGTGTACACAAGTATCCTGTAGGAGTAGCATGCAATCCACATTGCATTTGTTTTGTTGTTTCATAATATGTATTATGATTAGAGTATAAATTGGTAATAGTGGACCTATCTACACCATATTTTGCATTTTGAGCCGTATTTGGACTTCCTGATGCATGTTAGAAAAACAGATGCATCCCATGCAAGAATGTAGGTTGAATACAATGAGTGGATGCAACAACTGTGTAGGCCATGTACAGTGGAAGGTGCTTGGAGTGTTGCTTAGAAAAATAATCCAAGTTTTTTGTAAGAACGAGTGCTTATCTATATTGGAGAGGTACCAATTTAGAAATCACCATGTTATAAATAAGCACCATTGCTTACCCATAAACTGGTTTATTTCGCTAAGCATTCCTCTAAGAGTCTTGCATTGAACATGCTCTTATGTTCTTAGCATGTGTTGCTGCATAGCCAATTGTATTCCCCCTAGAAGTATCAAGAATGAAGGCTTTGGACCAGGTTGCATTATCCTGTGTGTTGCATTAGTTTGACAACCTACGATCTTTATTTGCATTTCTCATGCCGCGACCTGTTAAAAGATGAGTACTATATAACATAGGTTGATATTGCACCCAGTTTCATGTTTCTAGATTAATTGAGTTCTTTATTCATGTTAGAACCAAAAACACTACTGATGGAAGAAAGTCAGATGAAAACCATAATGAGAAACAGTCCATGGATGCAACGAATTGGTATTAGGGTCTTAGCCAGTTTGTTGCATCACCAACTGTATTATCCCGCAAAAAGAGCAGCATCGGCAACTCTGCACCTCAGTATGATCCTAAGTGTGGGGGTGATAAACACTGGTCATTGAGGAGACTAGGCTGCAGGTAGTCCCCTTACCTGCTAGCTGTGGCATCCCGCAAAAACCACTACTAGAAAATCGCGTTGAATTTGTGCGTTGCATCGTCATCATCATGCACTGTTCGCATAAAACTATTTTTTGCAAAGCCGTTTTGTTTTCCAAACGGCCCATCTACATTCAAACACGCAAACCCGGGTCACCGGATTAATTTGTTTTGTCCGCTATCGGTTTGCAACGGTGTTATTTAAACAAATAAAAATTATATTTATTTTAGTGGGGCAGTCGAACGGGCCGAATAGACCCGAACGACCACCCCTGTTTTTTTTAAAACGGTCCAGCTGAACCCGCCCTTCTAATCCTATTCCTACCAGTTAGTCTACCCAACCCTCCTCTCCACCTCACCCTGCCCAATGGCCTGCTGCCACCTCACCCCTCTCCCTTCCCCAACCACTCATAGTCTGCCACATCACCCTAACCTCTCCACCACTCAACCCACTCACCCATCCCACCGCCCCACACGCACACAAGAACGACAGACACTACACGCACGCCCGCGCCTGCCCGTGGCCCACCGGCTACCAGCTCACGCCCGCTCGACAAACCTCCTCGGGATCCCTCCAGCGGACCCGTGGCCCCTTTGTCCCCAATCTCCTCTCTCACCACTCATCTTCCCCAAGACGCTCCCGCGGCCTCTCCCTTCTTTCTACCAAGACCAGCCTCGCGTCTCCCTCCGCAGACCACCACGTCCGCCTCCACGCCACCGCCCGCCCGTCTTGGCGCCCTGCTTCTCGGCCGACCCGCCTCGCCGGCGTCCTCTCCGTGCCGCGCCCGGCCACCGGCATGACCTCGCACCTGGCCGCCCGGCCACATGTCCTCCTCTCCTCGCTGCCGCCCATCTCCGGCCGCCCAGCTCGCCCTTCGGCGACGCGGCTGCGCCTCTGGCCGCGCCCAGCAGCGCCTGCGCCGCCTGACCACTGGCTACCTCGCCCGCCGCTGCGTCGCGAAGCCCTGCCCCGCGCCAAGGCCTTCCCCTCCGTCGCCTTCCGCCGCCGGCTAGCGCCAGCTGACGCCGCTTAGTGCCCGCCTGAGCCTCCGGGCGACGCCGAGCTCGGCCCGCCGTTCGTGGCAAGGTCCGAGCCCTCCGCCGTCTGCGCCCAGCCTCCGCCCCGAGCCGCTTCGAGCGGCCCGCCCGTCAACCGCCCCGCCGTAACTCGCCTCATATGCGCGCCTTGCCGACGCCCGAACCCCGAGCCCGTGTGTTCCTGCTGCGCCGCCGCGTGGAGCCCCGTCGACCTTCCTGCGCTGCTACCCCTCCCCGTCGCCTCCCGTGACCGCCGGCAGCGAGTTCCCGAGCGCCGCCCTGCGTGCTTGCTGCCTCGGCCTCGACCCGACAAGAGCACCACGCCAAGGACCTACACCGAAGTGGCTGCTGCTGGTATCGTATGGTGATGCTAAGATGGGGATGCCCCAAACCAAGGCGCCATGTGCCGATGCACCAGTCCGAGATCTGCATCACTTATGTCGCGGCCAAGACCATCCGAGGATAGATCACCCCTAAGCCGACCCCGGCGCCCGGAGCCGAGAACCCCGACAAGAACCACGCCACGGATACGACGAGTTCGCCATCGAGGAAAACAAGGTCGTCGACACGGAACCGACGGACGCCAAGTACCCCTTCTCGGATGCGATGCTCGAGAACCCGGACGATAAGAACATCGACGCAGAACGCCAAGTGCTTCGCCCCGAACGCCAAGACCGACCCGACACACGGACCCGACAAGTTCTTCTCGACGACGAGATCATCGACAGAGAACCGAAGAAAACCGGGAAAACCTGTGCGACAAGTACTCCCTCGAGAACGCCAAGTATTTCACCCCGGACACCGAGTCCGCCGAGACCCCGATGCGACAAGTGCTTCAACCCGGACGAGAGGACCGACAACATGGCCGACCATCGCGAATGCGACAAGAACTACCCCCGTTATCTGAGAACGCTTCCGTCGAACCCTGGACCCCGAGACCAACCCCGAACCCCGGAACCCCAAGATCTGCCGAACCCTAATGTGTGAACCCCTTCCCGCAAACCCAAATTTTTATAAATGAAATATAACCTTGTCGCATATTAAATTGTCATTCATCTCGCATGCATATCATTGGTTTGGGGGCCTTATGCCGATTCACCTAATAATTAAATATGGGGCCCATATGCGGGCAAATCTAGTCTCATATCGGCCTCATTTAACTTGTGTAGAGAATCGGTACCATATCTTACCATGTTAAACCACATTTAAATTGCGGGGGTTCTAAATAACTTGCACCATCTAATTAATTGTCGGGACCTCGGTTCCACTTAATATGACCTAATTGCATCGCCTCTTTGCCATGCCATGCATCATACATGCATCATGCCGTTCTTCTGCCTTAGTATTAAATATTGCATCCGGTGTTTCTTCTAGTGTTTTGGTTCTTCGGATAAGGCCATTGAGTTGATATGAGCTCACCGATCTTACGTCGAACCTTGGCAATGTTTTCAAAGAGCATCTCCCCTTTCTACCTATCTTACTTTTATAGTCTTTATTCCCTCCTGTTGATCTATTGCTATACGTGTTATGATTTAGTTTCGTACATGATATACCGCAGCCCTATATTGCCTCGGACACATCCGATTACCTGTTGTTTGGTAGATAGTTGGACTTGCGCGTCGTAGTTGCTTGCTCAAGTGCTGTTGTGTGTCGTCATATGCCACAGTTGCTGATGTATTGCCGCATGTTGATGTTGGAGATGATCCTAGCTTTACTTATCGTCACTTTAATTTCTGTTTAACAACTAAAATTGAAATAAGCAGAGGCATCGGTGGGTGATAGAAAATATTTGGTTTTAACGCCCACTTGTGTCCCGTAAGACCCCGAGTACTTGATACTGTTCCTTGATTTATCGCGCTATCCACATCCGGAGGTATATGGGACCCCGAGCGAGCTTGATTCAGTCTTATTTCTTGGGGCCACAACTAGTTTGAGGTTTTATTTACGATCCTGTATGCCATGCCTTGCTACGTATTTAAATTGTGCGAGGAGCACCTGTCTTGTTTAGGATCGGGACACGTTTACGCTGTATCGACAAGCCCAGCCACTTTCGGTTCCCGATGCTACGCCGTCCACCCAAACCTTGAGGCCGTCTCGAGTCAGCTAACCGTTGCGGAATCTACTTAAGGGGTGGCCCCTGAAATATTTCTGAATCCTGTGATTGTTCAGTCGTGAAAGCCTCGTTGGGTTTTGTTTTGGTTTTTCCGAGGTTGATCGAGCGTGTGTTGCTATTGGTGCACCCCGGCCGGGTAAAACTTTCTGAAAGCCGTGTCCGCGGATATGGACGACTTGGAGCACAGTATCTCGATCATAGACAAGCATAACTAAAGTTTATTGCTATAAATTTGACTTTATAATGACTAGTAATCAGCTTCGCTATAATGGAATGGCTAATTAATACTGCCCACAATTGCTTGTTTGGAGTGTCGCTTGCGACCATTGTACCTGACTAGTAAGTATGGCAACTACAACGGAATGGCTGAATAAAAGTACCAACAACTGCTGGGTTTTGGGTTTATCTCATGTTATCTGCATCTGATTAGTAATTGTTGTAACTATAACGGAATGGTCTACTAAAAGTGCCCACTGCTTATTTTATCAGGACGACTATCTAAACCTGACTAGTAAAGTGCCGCAACTATAACTGAATAAGTAAAACTGCCAACGGTGTGAGTTCCTCGGTTGACTTCCTCGATTGGTCTCGAGGGGGAAACACCAGGATGGGTTTGTTTTGGTGTTAGCTTCAGGTTGGATCCGGATAGGTCATTCTCATCCCTCTCTGACAACCGCCAGTTGTATCGAGTCTCTATAGGTTGTTTAGTGCATGCTGCCGCTGCCGCCTCAGTCCACCATACCTATGTAGGCGAGGACCGCCGAATTCTAGCCTCGCTGCATCGGCCTCGATCTTGACTCCTTCTTTTTCCTTTGCCCTTTGTCGGCACCCCTTTTGTTTAAGCAGGTTTGAGATCGACGCCGTTAGCAGGGTTACCCTTCCGGCTTGGCCTGGGCAGGGTTATGGACGCCATTGGTTATTCTCAGGGCTCTTAGCCCCATTTGCTTCTTGTCCGTAGTCGGACGCTCTACCGTTTTCAAGGTGATTTGGTTCTTGTATATTATATCTGTATTCTTGACTCTTGGAGTCGCTGTTGTATATATATCTGTTCTGTGGGTCCCATCGAGGACTGTTGTGTAATGTTATTACTTCGTTTTCCACCCGCACGAAAGTGCCCGGTGGGCACCTTTGAATCGTTTCTATGCGGGTTTGGTGAATTTTGCTCAAACTTGCATAGGTCCGATTCTGAGGGTGTTACAGAGTGGTATCAGAGCTCAGCAGTTGCGATACCCCACAAGTCCAGCCTGTAGGATAACCTAGCTAACGGCCGAAGTAGAGTGTCAAAACTATTTTTGAAAATCGGTTGGATAGTTCTGAATAGGTCTGATTTTACTCCTTACCCCCCTGCTGTTCTCCTCTTACCTCTACGTGTTTTGAATCCGCTCTCTTCTCTCTCTTCGAGTCCAGGATTTCTCGCGGTTGGGTTTCCGTCGTACCTTCAGGGTTTCGCTTTCTTCCTTTTGCAACGGAGGTGCTACGATCAGCAATCTGCAACTCGTCTGTTGTACCCTTCCTCCAATCTTTTGTTCTTGAGCTCTTTATCCCTATGTGTTCCTTGCTGGATATCTGTGTCGTTGAAAAACATATGAGAAGGACGAGCGTTGGTGAAGTTGGGGGTTAACCTTGAGCATGTGTTGTTCATGCCAATGGAACCATCGCGGAACCTAATCATTGTGTCTTTCATACGATTTCTGCTGGCATCATCCCTTTGTTCCGGACACCGCCTACGAAGATCTTCAGTCTAAATCTCGAGAGTTGAGTTGCCTGATTCTCCTACTCATGTATAGAGTTGATAGTGTGGGTATGGGATGGACTGATCACCCTACCCGACTCTTCTTGCTCGCCTCGTACATCGAACTGGTGGATCAATGTGACTTCTCCTCTTCTAATGGAAGTTAGAGGTGGCCTTATCGTTTGATACCTCTATCTCCGTCCTTTGTTTCTCCGGAGTGTTCTCTCGACGGTCAGGATCAACGACCCTTTGTTGGTGGTGTCGCCGATTTCCAGATGGAGGATGAACCATTGTTAGTGGTGTCGCGAGGATCTACACGAAGCGCGAAGTTTCAGGTCGCCGCTCTTCTTCCGGTACCATGAGGCGGATCTCGAGGGCGAGATCCTTTGTTAGTGGTGTCGAATTGTGGCATCCCGCAAAACCACTACTAGAAAATCGCGTTGTTTTGTGCATTGCATCGTCATCATCATGCACTGTTCGCATAAAACTATTTTTTGCAAAGCCGTTTTGTTTTCCAAACGGCCCATCTACATTCAAACACAAAACATCCGGTCACGGGATTTATTTTTGTCCGCTATCGGTTTTGTAAACTGCGGTGTTATTTAACAAAAAAAATTATTTTTTTTTTAGTAGGGGGGAACCGCCAACCCAACACCCCGAACGACCACCACCCTTTTTTAAAGCGGTCCGGTGAACCCGCCCTTCTAATCCTATTCCTACCAGTTAGTCTACCCAACCCTCCTCTCCACCTCACCAATGCCCAATGCTGCCACCTCACCCTCTCCCTTCCCCAACCACTCATAGTCCGCCACATCACCCTAACCTCTCCACCAATCAACCCACTCACCCATCCCACCTTCCCACACGCACATAGCAACGACAAGACACTACACGACACCGCCACCGCCTGCCCGTGGGCCCACCCCTGGCTACCAGCTCACGCCCCGCTCCCGACAAAACCCTCCTCGGATCCTCCAGCGGACCCGTGGCCCTTTGTCCCCAATCTCCCTCTCACCACTCATCTTCTTCCCCCGGCACGCTCCCCGCCGGCGCGCTCTCTCCCCTTCTTTCTACCAGCACCCGCGCAGCCTCGCCTCTCCCCTCCGCAGACCACCGCGCCGCCTGCGTCCGCCTCCACCGCGCGCCGCCCGCCCCGTGCGCGCCCTCTGTTTTCGGCCGACCCCGCCTCGCCTTGGCGTCCTCTCCCGGCCGCGCCAGCCCGCGCATCGGCCCTCCCTCGCCCGCGGCCACCATGCGGTCCTCCCTCTCGCTGCCGCCCATCTCCGCCGCCAAGCTGCCCCTCTGCGTCTCGCGGCGCTGGCGCTTCGCCAGCGGCGCTCCGCCCGCCCGGCCAGCGACCTCGCCTGCCCGCTGCCTCCCCTCACCAGCAGGCGCCCGCGCGCCTCCGCGAGCCCCTGCCGCGCGCGCCTCCTTCCTCCGGTCGCCCCTTCCGCTGCCGAGCCCGGCGCGTGTGCCGCCCGAGCCCTCCGGCGAAGCCGCCCGAGCTCGGCCCGCTGTTCGTGGCCAAGGCCCGAGCCCTCCGCCGTCTGCGCCAGCCTCCGTCGCCCGAGCCCGCCAGCTCGAGCGCCCGCCCGTCATTCAACCGCGGCCCGCGGTAACCTCGCCTCAGCGGCCTTGCCGACGCCCGAACCCCGAGCCCGACAGTTCCTGCTCGCCGCCCGCGTCGCGAGCCCCGTCGACCTTCCTCAAGGCTGCTACCTCCCGTCGCCTCCGTGACCGCCGGCGAAGTTCCAGCGCCGCCCTGCGTGCTTGCTGCCTCGGCCTCGACCCGACAAGAGCACCACGCCAAGGACCTACACCGAAGTGGCTGCTGCTGGTATCGTGTGGTGATGCTAAGATGGGGATGCCCCAAACCAAGGCAAGGCGCCATGTGCCGATGCACCAGTCCGAGATCTGCATCACTTATGTCGCGGCCAAGACCATCCGAGGATAGATCACCCCTAAGCCGACCCCGGCGCCCGGAGCCGAGAACCCCGACAAGAACCACGCCACGGATACGACGAGTTCGCCATCGAGGAAAACAAGGTCGTCGACACGGAACCGACGGACGCCAAGTACCCCTTCTCGGATGCGATGCTCGAGAACCCGGACGATAAGAACATCGACGCAGAACGCCAAGTGCTTCGCCCCGAACGCCAAGACCGACCCGACACGGACCGACAAGTTCTTCTCGACGACGAGATCATCGACGAGAACAAGAAACCGGAAAACACAGACAAGTACTCCCTCGAGAACGCCAAGTATTTCACCCCGGACACCGAGTCCGCCGAGACCCCGATGCGACAAGTGCTTCAACCCGGACGAGAGGACCGACAACATGGCCGACCATCGCGAATGCGACAAGAACTACCCCCGTTATCTGAGAACGCTTCCGTCGAACCCTGGACCCCGAGACCAACCCCGAACCCCGGAACCCCAAGATCTGCCGAACCCTAATGTGTGAACCCCTTCCCGCAAACCCAAATTTTTATAAATGAAATATAACCTTGTCGCATATTAAATTGTCATTCATCTCGCATGCATATCATTGGTTTGGGGGCCTTATGCCGATTCACCTAATAATTAAATATGGGGCCCATATGCGGGCAAATCTAGTCTCATATCGGCCTCATTTAACTTGTGTAGAGAATCGGTACCATATCTTACCATGTTAAACCACATTTAAATTGCGGGGGTTCTAAATAACTTGCACCATCTAATTAATTGTCGGGACCTCGGTTCCACTTAATATGACCTAATTGCATCGCCTCTTTGCCATGCCATGCATCATACATGCATCATGCCGTTCTTCCGCCTTAGTATTAAATATTGCATCCGTGTTTCTTCTAGTGTTTTGGTTCTTCATGGATAAGGCCATTGAGTTGATGTGAGTCACCGATCTTACATCGAACCTTCGCAATGTTTTCAGGCAGCATCTCCCCTTTCTACCTATCTTACTTTTATAGTCTTTATTCCCTCCTGATCTATTGCTATACGTGTTGCGATGCTTTAGTTTCGCACTGTGATATACCGTGCAGCCCTATATTGCCTCGGACACATCCTATTACCTGTTGTTTGGTAGATAGTTGGACTTGCGCGTCGTAGTTGCTTGCTCAAGTGCTGTTGTGTGTCGTCATATGCCACAGTTGCTGATGTATTGCCGCATGTTGATGTTGGAGATGATCCTAGCTTTACTTATCGTCACTTTAATTTCTGTTTAACAACTAAAATTGAAATAAGCAGAGGCATCGGTGGGTGATAGAAAATATTTGGTTTCCGAACGCCCACTTGTGTCCCGTAAGACCCCGAGTACTTGATACCTGTTCCTTGATTTATCGCGCTATCCACATCCGGGAGGTATATGGGACCCCCCTGAGCCAGAGCTTGATTCAGTCTTATTTCTTGGGGCCACAACTAGTTTGAGGTTTTATTTACGATCCTATACTTATGCCATGCTACTTTCTGTATTTAAATTGTGCGAGGAGCACACTGCATCGTTAGGATCGGGACACGTTACGCTGTATCGACAAGCCCAGCCACACTTCGGGTTCCCGGTTTCGCCGTCCACCCAAACCTTGAGGCCGTCTCGAGTCTTAGCTTCGCTATGGAATCTACTTAAGGGTGGCCTGAAATATTTCTGAATCCTGTGATTGTTCAGTCGTGAAAGCCTCGTTGGGTTTTGATTTGGTTTTTCCGAGGTTGATCGAGCGTGTGTTGCTATTGGTGCACCCCGGCCGGGTAAAACTTTTCTGAAAGCCGTGTCCGCGGATATGGACGACTTGGAGCACAGTATCTCGATCATAGACAAGCATAACTAAAGTTTATTGCTATAAATTTGACTTTATAATGACTAGTAATCAGCTTCACTATAATGGAATGGCTAAATAATACTGCCCACAATTGCTTGTTTGAGTGTCGCCATACCATTGTACCTGACTAGTAAGTATTGCAACTACAACGGAATGGCTGAATAAAAGTACCAACAACTGCTGGGTTTCGGGTTTATCTCATGTTATCTGTATCTGATTAGTAATTGATGTAACTATAACGGAATGGTCTACTAAAAGTGCCCACTGCTTATTTTATCAGGACGACTATCTAAACTCGACTAGTAAAGTGCCGCAACTATAATCGAATAAGTAAAACGCCAGCGGTGTGAGTTCCTCGGTTGACTTCCTCGATTGGTCTCGAGGGGAAACACCAGATGGGTTTGTTTTGGTGTTAGCTTAGGTTGGATCCGGATAGGTCATTCTCATCCTCTCTCGACAACCGCCATTGTATCGAGTCTCTATAGGTTGTTTAGTGCATGCTGCCGCTGCCCATCCACCATACCTATGTAGGCGAGGACCGCGAATTCTAGCCTCGCTGTCTTGGCCTCGATCGACGCTCCTTCTTTTCCTTTGCCCTTTGTCGACCCCTTTGTTTAAGCAGGTTTGAGATCGACGCCGTTAGCAGGTTACCCTTCCGGCTTGGCACGGGCAGGGTTATGGACGCCATTGGTTATTCTCGTGGCTCTTAGCCCCATTTGCTTCTTGTCCGTAGTCGGACGCTCTACCGCTTTCAAGGTGATTTGGTTCTTGTATATTATATCGTATTCTTGACTCTTGGAGTCATTGTATATATATCTGCTCAGTGGGTCCCATCGAGGACTGTTGTGTAATGTTATTACCGCTTTCCACCCGCGAAAAGTGCTGGTGGCACCTTTGAATCGTTTCTATGCGGGTTTGGCGAATTTTGCTAAAACTTGCATAGGTCCGATTCTGAGGGTGTTACAGAGTGGTATCAGAGCGCAGCAGTTGCGATACCCCACCAGTCCAGCCTGTAGGATAACCTAGCTAACGGCCGAAGTAGAGTGTCAAAACTATTTTGCAAAATCGGTTGGATAGTTCTGACTAGGTCTGGTTTTACTCCTTACCCCCGCTGTTCTCCTCTTACCTCTACGTGTTTTGAATCCGCTCTCTTCTCTCTCTTCGAGTCCAGGATTTCTCGCGGTTGGGTTTCCGTCGTACCTTCAGGGTTTCGCTTTCTTCCTTTTGTAACGGAGGTGCTACGATCAGCAATCTGCAACTGCATTGTACCCTTCCTCCAATCTTTTGTTCTTGAGCTCTTTATCCCTATGTGTTCCTTCTTTGGATATACGTGTCGTTGAAAAACATATGAGAAGGACGAGCGTTGGTGAAGTTGGGGGTTAACCTTGAGCATGTGTTGTTCATGCCAATGGAACCATCGCGGAACCTAATCATTGTGTCTTTCATACGATTTCTGCTGGCATCATCCCTTTGTTCCGGACACCGCCTACGAAGATCTTCAGTCTAAATCTCGAGAGTTGAGTTGCCTGATTCTCCTACTCATGTATAGAGTTGATAGTGTGGGTATGGGATGGACTGATCACCCTACCCGACTCTTACTGTTCGCTCTGTACATCGAACTGGTGGATCAATGTGACTTCTCCTCTTCTAATGGAAGTTAGAGGTGGCCTTATCGTTTGATACCTCTATCTCCGTCCTTTGTTTCTCCGGAGTGTTCTCTCGACGGTCAGGATCAACGACCCTTTGTTGGTGGTGTCGCCGATTTCCAGATGGAGGATGAACCATTGTTAGTGGTGTCGCGAGGATCTACACGAAGCGCGAAGTTCAGGTCGCCGCTCTTCTTCCGGTACCATGAGGCGGATCTCGAGGGCGAGATCCATTGTTAGTGGTGTCGAATTGTGGCATCCCGCAAAAACCACTACTAGAAAATCGCGTTGAATTTGTGCGTTGCATCGTCATCATCATGCATTGTTCGCATAAAACTATTTTTGCAAAGCCCGTTTTGTTTTCCAAACGGCCCATCTACATTCAAACACGCAAACCCGGGTCACCGGATTAATTTGTTTTGTCCGCTATCGGTTTGCAAACGGTGTTATTTAAACAAATAAAAATTATATTTATTTTAGTAGGGGCAGTCGAACGGGCCAACCCAACCCGAACGACCACCCCTGTTTTTAAAACGGTCCAGCTGAACCCGCCCTTCTAATCCTATTCCTACCAGTTAGTCTACCCAACCCTCCTCTCCACCTCACCCTGCCCAATGGCCTGCTGCCACCTCACCCCTCTCCCTTCCCCAACCACTCATACCGCCACATCACCCTAACCTCTCCACCAATCAACCCACTCACCCATCCCACCCCCCACACGCACACAACAAGACACTACACGCACGCCACCAAGGCGCCCTGCCCGTGGCCCACCGCTACCAGCTCACGCCCGCCCCGACAAACCCTCCCTGGGATCCCTCCAGCGGACCCGTGGCCCCGCTATCCCCCAATCTCCTCTCACCACTCATCTTCTTCCCCAAGACGCGCTCTCCGCCGCTTCTCTTCTTTCTACCAGCACCGCAGCCTCGCCTCCCTCCATGAGACCACCACGCGCTGCGTCGCGCCTCCACTGCCCGCCCGTGGCGCGCCTGCATTTCGGCCGCCTCCTCCATGGCGTCTCTCCCGGCGGCCATACCGCATGTCCTGCCTGCACAAGAAGCCGCCCGCCATGGTCCTCCTCTCCTGCCGCCCATCTCCGCCGCCTCTGCGTCTCGCCCGGCGCCTTCGCTGGCGCTGCTCGCCCGGCCGTCCACGCCTCTCCGCCCCGCCGACCTCGCCCGCCGCCTCAAGGCTACCAAGGCCCGCCTCAAGGCTGCCTGAGCCCTGCCCGCGCCGCGCCCTTCCTCCGTCGCCCCTTCGCCGGCTGGCGCCAGCCCGGCGCCGCTAGTGCCCGCCGAGCCTCCGGCGAGCCGCCGAGCTCGGCCCCGCCGTCGTGGCCGCGCGTCCGAGCCCTCCGCCGTCCTGCCCAGCCTCCGTCGCCCGAGCCCGCCACCGAGCTGCCCGCCCGTCAACATGCCGCGGTAACCTCCGCCAGCATGGCCTGCCGTCAACCCCGAACCCGACCGTGTTCACCTTTCGCCAAGGCCGCGTCGCGGAGCCCCCGTCGACCTTCCTGCGCTGCTACCCCTCCCCGTCGCCTCCCGTGACCGCCGGCAGCGAGTTCCCGAGCGCCGCCCTGCGTGCTTGCTGCCTCGGCCTCGACCCGACAAGAGCACCACGCCAAGGACCTACACCGAAGTGGCTGCTGCTGGTATCGTGTGGTGATGCTAAGATGGGGATGCCCCAAACCAAGGCAAGGCGCCATGTGCCGATGCACCAGTCCGAGATCTGCATCACTTATGTCGCGGCCAAGACCATCCGAGGATAGATCACCCCGAAGCCGACCCCGGCGCCCGGAGCCGAGAACCCCGACAAGAACCACGCCACGGATACGACGAGTTCGCCATCGAGGAAAACAAGGTCGTCGACACGGGACCGACGCCAAGTACCCTTCTCGGATGCGATGCTCGAGAACCCGGGACGATAAGAACATCGACGCGAACGCCAAGTGCTTCGCCCGAACGCCAAGACCGACCCGACACGGACCGACAAGTTCTTCTCGACGGCGAGATCATCGACAGAGAACAAGAAAACCGGAAAACTCAGCGACAAGTACCTCGAACGCCAAGTATTTCACCCGGACACCGAGTCCGCCGAGACCGTCGCGACAAGTGCTTCAACCCGGACGAGAGGACCGACAACATGGCCGACCATCGAATGCGACAAGAACTACCCGTTATCGAGAGAACGCTCCGAACCACGGACCCCGAGACCAACCCGAACCCCGGAACCCCAAGATCCGAACCCTAATGTGTGAACCCTTCCCGCAAACCCAAATTTTTATAAATGAAATATAACCTTGTCGCATATTAAATTGTCATTCATCTCGCATGCATATCATTGGTTTGGGGGCCTTATGCCGATTCACCTAATAATTAAATATGGGGCCCATATGCGGGCAAATCTAGTCTCATATCGGCCTCATTTAACTTGTGTAGAGAATCGGTACCATATCTTACCATGTTAAACCACATTTAAATTGCGGGGGTTCTAAATAACTTGCACCATCTAATTAATTGTCGGGACCTCGGTTCCACTTAATATGACCTAATTGCATCGCCTCTTTGCCATGCCATGCATCATACATGCATCATGCCGTTCTTCTGCCTTAGTATTAAATATTGCATCCGGTGTTTCTTCTAGTGTTTTGGTTCTTCGCGGATAAGGCCATTGAGTTGATGTGAGCTTCGCCCCGATCTTCTGTCGAACCTTCGGCAATGTTTTCAGGCGAGCATCTCCCCCTTTCTACCTATCTTACTTTTATAGTCTTTATTCCCTCCTGTTGATCTATTGCTATCTGTGTTGCGATGCTTTAGTTTCGTACCTGTGATATACCGTGCAGCCCTATATTGCCTCGGACACATCCTATTACCTGTTGTTTGGTAGATAGTTGGACTTGCGCGTCGTAGTTGCTTGCTCAAGTGCTGTTGTGTGTCGTCATATGCCACAGTTGCTGATGTATTGCCGCATGTTGATGTTGGAGATGATCCTAGCTTTACTTATCGTCACTTTAATTTCTGTTTAACAACTAAAATTGAAATAAGCAGAGGCATCGGTGGGTGATAGAAAATATTTGGTTTCCGAACGCCCACTTGTGTCCCGTAAGACCCCGAGTACTTGATACTGTTCCTTGATTTATCGCTATCCACATCCGGGAGGTATATGGGACCCCCGAGCGAGCTTGATTCGTCTTATTTCTTGGGGCCACAACTAGTTTGAGGTTTTATTTACGATCCTGTACTTATGCCATGCTACTTTACGTATTTAAATTGTGCGAGGAGCACACTGCATCTTTTAGGATCGGGACACGTTACGCTGTATCGACAAGCCCAGCCACACTTTCGGGTTCGATCGTTTACCGTCCACCCAAACCTTGAGGCGTCTGAGTCACTAGCTTGCGGAATCTACTTAAGGGTGGCCCCTGAAATATTTCTGAATCTGTGATTGTTCGATCGTGAAAGCCTCGTTGGGTTTTGTTTTGGTTTTTCCGAGGTTGATCGGCGTGTTGCTATTGGTGCACCCGGCCGGGTAAAACTTTTGAAAGCCGTGTCGCGGATATGGACGACTTGGAGCACGATCTCGATCATAGACAAGCATAACTAAAGTTTATTGCTATAAATTTGACTTTATAATGACTAGTAATCAGCTTCGCTATAATGGAATGGCTAATTAATACGCCCACAATTGCTTGTTTGGAGTGTCGCTGCGACCATTGTACTGACTAGTAAGTATGGCAACTTCTAGCGGAATGGCTGAATAAAAGTACCAACAACTGCTGGGTTTTGGGTTTATCTCATGTTATCTGCATCTGATTAGTAATTGTTGTAACTATAACGGAATGGTCTACTAAAAGTGCCCACTGCTTATTTTATCAGGACGACTATCTAAACCTGACTAGTAAAGTGCCGCAACTATAACTGAATAAGTAAAACTGCCAACGGTGTGAGTTCCTCGGTTGACTTCCTCGATTGGTCTCGAGGGGGAAACACCAGGATGGGTTTGTTTTGGTGTTAGCTTCAGGTTGGATCCGGATAGGTCATTCTCATCCCTCTCTGACAACCGCCAGTTGTATCGAGTCTCTATAGGTTGTTTAGTGCATGCTGCCGCTGCCGCCTCAGTCCACCATACCTATGTAGGCGAGGACCGCCGAATTCTAGCCTCGTAGTGTCTTGGCCTCGATCGACGCTCCTTCTTTTTCCTTTGCCCTTTGTCGGCACCCCTTTGTTTAAGGGTTTGAGATCGACGCCGTAGTTAGGTTACCCTTCCGGCTTGGCACGGCAGGGTTATGGACGCCATTGGTTATTCTCGTGGCTCTTAGCCCCATTTGCTTCTTGTCCGTAGTCGGACGCTCTGCTTTTCAAGGTGATTTGGTTCTTGTATATTATATCTGTATTCTTGACTCTTGGAGTCTGTTGTATATATATCTGCGTGGGTCCCATCGAGGACTGTTGTGTAATGTTATTACTTCGCTTTTCCACCGCGAAGTGCTGGTGAGCACCTTTGAATCGTTTCTATGCGGGTTTGGCGAATTTTGCTCAAACTTGCATAGGTCCGATTCGAGGTGTTCTGAGTGGTATCGAGCTCAGCCATGATGATACCCCACAAGTCCAAATGAGGATAACCTAGCTAACGGCGAAGTAGAGTGTCAAAACTATTTTTGAAAATCGGTTGGATAGTTACGAATAGGTCTGATTTTACTCCTTACCCCCCTGTTCTCCTCTTACCTCTACGTGTTTTGAATCCGCTCTCTTCTCTCTCTTGAGTCCGTGATTTCGCGGTTGGGTTTCTCCGTACCTTCGTGGTTTCGCTTTCTTCCTTTTGCAGCGGAGGTGCTACGATCAACAATCTGCAACAAATGCATTGTGTACCCTTCCTCCAATCTTTTGTTCTTGAGCTCTTTATCCCTATGTGTTCCTTCTTTGGATATCTGTGTCGTTGAAAAACATATGAGAAGGACGAGCGTTGGTGAAGTTGGGGGTTAACCTTGAGCATGTGTTGTTCATGCCAATGGAACCATCGCGGAACCTAATCATTGTGTCTTTCATACGATTTCTGCTGGCATCATCCCTTTGTTCCGGACACCGCCTACGAAGATCTTCAGTCTAAATCTCGAGAGTTGAGTTGCCTGATTCTCCTACTCATGTATAGAGTTGATAGTGTGGGTATGGGATGGGTGATCACCCTACCCGACTCTTCATCGCTCGCTGTACATCGAAGGTGGATCAATGTGACTTCTCCTCTTCTAATGGAAGTTAGAGGTGGCCTTATCGTTTGATACCTCTATCTCCTTCCTTTGTTTCTCCGGAGTGTTCTCTCGGTCGGGATCAACGACCCTTTGTTGGTGGTGTCCCGATTTCGGATGGAGGATGAACCATTGTTAGTGGTGTCGCGAGGATCTACACGGCCTTGAAGTTCAGTCGCCGCTTCTTCCGGTACCATGAGGCGGATCTCGAGGGCGAGATCCATTGTTAGTGGTGTCGAATTGTGGCATCCCGCAAAAACCACTACTAGAAAATCGCGTTGAATTTGTGCGTTGCATCGTCATCATGCATTGTTCGCATAAAACTATTTTTGCAAAGCCCGTTTTGTTTTCCAAACGGCCCATCTACATTCAAACACGCAAACCCGGGTCACCGGATTAATTTGTTTTGTCCGCTATCGGTTTGCAAACGGTGTTATTTAAACAAATAAAAATTATATTTATTTTAGTAGGGGCAGTCGAACGGGCCAACCCAACCCGAACGACCACCCCTGTTTTTAAAACGGTCCAGCTGAACCCGCCCTTCTAATCCTATTCCTACCAGTTAGTCTACCCAACCCTCCTCTCCACCTCACCCTGCCCAATGGCCTGCTGCCACCTCACCCCTCTCCCTTCCCCAACCACTCATAGTCTGCCACATCACCCTAACCTCTCCACCAATCAACCCACTCACCCATCCCACCTGCCCCACACGCACACAGCAACGACGCACACTACACGCACACGCCAGCCGCGCCCTGCCCCGTGGGCCCACCCCTGGCTACCAGCTCACGCCCCGCTCCCGACAAAACCCTCCCTCGGGATCCCTCCAGCGGACCCCGTGGCCCTTTGTCTCCCCCAATCTCCCTCTCACCACTCATCTTCTTCCCCCAGCACGCTCCCCGCCGGCGCGCTCTCTCCCCTTCTTTCTACCAGCACCCGCGCAGCCTCGCCTCTCCCTCCATGAGACCACCACGCGCCTGCGTCTCCACCATACGCCTTGCCCGTCGCGCCTACATTCCGCCGACCCGCCTCCCTGGCGTCCTCTCCGTGGCGCCAGCACTGCGTCCAGCGGCCCTCGCCTCGCCAAGCCGCGGCCACATGGTCCTCCTCTCTCGCTGCCGCCATCTCCGGCCGCCTAGCCTCTGCGTCTCGCCGGCGCCCTTGCCCGGCTGACGTTCGCCAGCGCCGCCGCCCGCCAGCGACCTCGCGCCCCGCCTGCACCACCCTCGCCTCCGACCACCGTGGCGCCCGCCCAGCGCCTCGTCGCGAGCCTGCCCCGCCGCGCGCCTCCTTCCCCTCCCTTAGCGCCCGGCTAGCGCCAGCCCGGCGTCGCCCCGCCCGAGCCCTCCGGCGAGCCGCCCGAGCTCGGCCCGTTCGTGGCCCGCGTCAAGCCCTCCGCCGTCCTGCGCCCGGCCTCCGTCGCCCGAGCCCGCCCGGCTCGAGCCGCCCGTCAACAGCGGCCGCCGGTAACCTCGCCTCACATGGCCGTCGGCTTGCCGACGCCCGAACCCGTGTTCACCTTCGCCGCCGCGGAGCCCGTCGACCTTCTGTCTTGCTACCTCCCGTCGCCTCCGTGACCGGCGGCGAAGTTCCGGCCGCCTGCGTGCCTTTGCCTCGGCCTCGACCCGACAGGAGCACCACGCCAAGGACCTACAAGTGGCTGCTGCTGGTATCGTGTGGTGATGCTAAGATGGGGATGCCCCAAACCAAGGCAAGGCGCCATGTGCCGATGCACCAGTCCGAGATCTGCATCACTTATGTCGCGGCCAAGACCATCCGAGGATAGATCACCCCTAAGCCGACCCCGGCGCCCGGAGCCGAACCGACAAGAACCACGCCCGCGGATACGACGAGTTCGCCATCGAGGAAAACAAGGTCGTCGACACGGAACCGGCCAGACGCCAAGTACCCCTTCTCGGATGCGATGCTCGAGAACCGGACGATAAGAACATCGACGAGCGCCAAGTGCCGCCCGACGCCAAGACCGACCGACACACGGACCCGACAAGTTCTTCTCGACAGCGAGATCATCGACGAGAACCAAGAAAACGGAAAACACATGCGACAAGTACTCCCTCGAGCGCCAAGTATTTCACCGGGACACCGAGACCCCGATCGACAAGTGCTTCAACCGGACGAGAGGACCGACAACATGGCCGACCATCGCGAATGCGACAAGAACTACCCCCGTTATCTGAGAACGCTTCCGTCGAACCCTGAACCCCGAGTCCGAACCCCGAACCCCGGAACCCCAAGACCTGCCGAACCCTAATGTGTGAACCCCTTCCCGCAAACCCAATTTTTATAAATGAAATATAACCTTGTCGCATATTAAATTGTCATTCATCTCGCATGCATATCATTGGTTTGGGGGCCTTATGCCGATTCACCTAATAATTAAATATGGGGCCCATATGCGGGCAAATCTAGTCTCATATCGGCCTCATTTAACTTGTGTAGAGAATCGGTACCATATCTTACCATGTTAAACCACATTTAAATTGCGGGGGTTCTAAATAACTTGCACCATCTAATTAATTGTCGGGACCTCGGTTCCACTTAATATGACCTAATTGCATCGCCTCTTTGCCATGCCATGCATCATACATGCATCATGCCGTTCTTCTGCCTTAGTATTAAATATTGCATCCGGTGTTTCTTCTAGTGTTTTGGTTCTTCGCGGATAAGGCCATTGAGTTGATGTGAGCTTACCGATCTTACATCGAACCTTCGGCAATGTTTTCAGGCGAGCATCTCCCCCTTTCTACCTATCTTACTTTTATAGTCTTTATTCCCTCCTGTTGATCTATTGCTATATGTGTTGCGATGCTTTAGTTTCGTACCTGTGATATACCGTGCAGCCCTATATTGCCTCGGACACATCCTATTACCTGTTGTTTGGTAGATAGTTGGACTTGCGCGTCGTAGTTGCTTGCTCAAGTGCTGTTGTGTGTCGTCATATGCCACAGTTGCTGATGTATTGCCGCATGTTGATGTTGGAGATGATCCTAGCTTTACTTATCGTCACTTTAATTTCTGTTTAACAACTAAAATTGAAATAAGCAGAGGCATCGGTGGGTGATAGAAAATATTTGGTTTCCGAACGCCCACTTGTGTCCCGTAAGACCCCGAGTACTTGATACCTGTTCCTTGATTTATCGCGCTATCCACATCCGGGAGGTATATGGGACCCCGAGCGAGCTTGATTGATCTTATTTCTTGGGGCCACAACTAGTTTGAGGTTTTATTTATGATCCTATACTTATGCCATGCTACTTTCAGTATTTAAATTGTGCGAGGAGCACCTTTGTCTGTTAGGATCGGGACACGTTTACGGTGTCGACAAGCCCAGCCACACTTTCGGGTTCCCGATCGTTCTGCCGTCCACCCAAACCTTGAGGCCGTCTCGAGTCAGCTAACCGTTCGGAATCTACTTAAGGGTGGCCCTGAAATATTTCTGAATCCTGTGATTGTTCGATCGTGAAAGCCTCGTTGGGTTTTGTTTTGGTTTTCCGAGGTTGATCGGCGTGTGTTGCTATTGGTGCACCCCGGGTAAAACTTTAAAGCCGTGTCCGCGGATATGGACGACTTGGAGCACGATATCTCGATCATAGACAAGCATAACTAAAGTTTATTGCTATAAATTTGACTTTATAATGACTAGTAATCAGCTTCACTATAATGGAATGGCTAATTAATACCCACAATTGCTTGTTTGGAGTGTAAACTTGCGACCATTGTACTGACTAGTAAGTATGGCAACTAGCGGAATGGCTGAATAAAAGTACCAACAAGCTGGGTTTTGGGTTTATCTCATGTTATCTGCATCGATTAGTAATTGTTGTAACTATAACGGAATGGTCTACTAAAAGTGCCCTTGCTTATTTTATCGTGACGACTATCTAAACCGACTAGTAAAGTGCGCAACTATAATCGAATAAGTAAAAGCGCCAGCGGTGTGAGTTCTCGGTTGACTTCCTCGATTGGTCTCGAGGAAACACCGAGATGGGTTTGTTTTGGTTTTAGCTTCAGGTTGGATCCGGATAGGTCATTCTCATCCCTCTCTGACAACCGCCAGTTGTATCGAGTCTCTATAGGTTGTTTAGTGCATGCTGCCGCCTCGATCCACCATACCTATGTGGCGAGGACCGAATTCTAGCCTCGCCGTGTCTTGGCCTCGATCTTGGCCTCCTTCTTTTCCTTTGCCCTTTGTCACCTTTTGTTTAAGCAGGTTTGAGATCGGCGCCGTTAGCGGGGTTACCCTTCCGGCTTGGCACAGGCGGTTATGGACGCCATTGGTTATTCTCAGGGCTCTTAGCCCCATTTGCTTCTTGTCCGTAGTCGGACGCTCTACCATTTTCAAGGTGATTTGGTTCTTGTATATTATATCTGTATTCTTGACTCTTGGAGTTGCTGTTGTATATATATCTGTTCTGTGGGTCCCATCGAGGACTGTTGTGTAATGTTATTACTTCGTTTTCCACCCGCACGAAAGTGCCTGGTGGGCACCTTTGAATCGTTTCTATGCGGGTTTGGCGAATTTTGCTCAAACTTGCATAGGTCCGATTCTGAGGGTGTTACACTAGCACACCATATTTTCATGATTTCTCAACAATTAAGGTTCTTCCTACTCATCTTGTGTGGAATTGTTTGCTTACTGTTTTTACCATATAATTCGTGGCTCTTTATCTTCCCTAATTGACTTGTACATGTGAAATGTGTAGCTTAAGAAGAGGCAATTCAAGAACACAACTGCCAAGGTAAAGATGGCTCCTAGTGGTGGTGGATCAACTCGCAAATGCGTCGTGGAAGGAATATCTCCGAACACAGAAAATGGGAGAAACACGAGATCCATGGGGAATCCGCTAAAAGGAGGACTTCCACATCCATGTTCCACATGACGAACAACAAAAGTGCCAAATCCCATGACCCATTCTCAAGATGCTCCGAGTGCAACAGAGAAAGTTGCCAAAGGTGCACTTCCTAATGCTTAGCAAACGACCAAAGCTGGACTTCCTAGTGCTATGGATGCAACTAGAGATGCACTTAATTTATCAGTGCCTGTTGAAAGGGATGCAATTCCCGATGCCAACAAGGTGGCCAAACCTTCAGTTCCCAATGTCGATCAAGTGGCCAAAGCTTTAGTTCCTCATGCCCACCTAGTTGCCAGAGTTGTAGTTCTTGATGCCGGCCTAGTGGCTAAAGCTGCAGTTCCTAATCCCCACCAAGACGAGAAGCCAGCAACCGACAATCTACCACCTACCCAGGGCGAGCTGCCCACCCCCTCCGACCTACTGGTATGTCGGCCGCCACCCCTTAAAGCTAGCATCCACGTACCAATGTACATCAGCTGCCTCTCCAAAGCCAGCCGCCACGTACCCAAAGCCTTGAACCGCAACCCCCATCCCGTTGTCCGCTGGCACCTCCCAATACCAACCTGCCACCTCTCCAAAAAAAGCAGCCATCTTCCCAAGGCCAGCTGGAAGCTTCCCAACATGAGCAGCACTCTCCCCAAGGCGAGTTATCCACTCCATACGACCTGCTGGTATGCCGACCGCCACCTCCCCAAAGCCAGGAGCCACCTCCCCCAAGCCAGTGGCCACATACCCATGGACATTAGTCGTCTCCCCAAAGCCAACCGCTACATACCCAAGGCTTAGAACCACAACCCCCACCCTGTCGTCTGCTGGCAACTCCCAAAGACATCCTGCCACCACTCCAAATGAAGAAGCCACCTAACCAAGGAAAGCTGGCAGTTGCACGACATGATCAGCACTCTTCCCATGGAGAGTTATCCACTCCCTCTGACCTGCTGGTATGCCATCCACCACCTCCCCAAAGCCATCCACAAGCTCCACAAATCTAGCAGCAAGCTACCCAAAGCACGCTGCCACGTACCCAAGGCGAGATGCCACCTACCCATAGACAACAGGTTTCTCCCCAAAGCCATTCACCACATACCAAAGGCCTGGAACCACCACCCCCGTCCTGCCCTCCGTTGGCACCTCCCTAACCAACCTACCACCTATCCAGATGAAGCAGCCACCTTCCCAAGGCATGAAGTCCCCATCCCACTGTTAACGATCATCTCCCAAAGGTGACTTGCAACCTCTCCAAAGCTAGCAACCAACTCCCATCCGTCTGCGGGCACCTCCCCAACGCGACCTTGCAGCGTCCAAAACTGATGGGTTAGCTACCCAAGGAGATGTGTCATCTACCCAACATTTGATTTCAGGTGCTGGCAGCGAGGAGTCAGTTACCCAATGTGAGGGTTAGGGGTCAGCTACCCAATATTATGGGTCAGCTACCGAACATGGGGACTCTGATACCCGTGAATATCCGCATCAAGAGTGGAGTGATTGGTCTCAACCTCCAGGTGATGTGTTAAACAAATTGCTTTCTCTAAAACAATCCATTTAATGCATCATATTACTATGGAGCACTAAATCAATACATTGTATTTCTATAGATTATTATGGGTACAATCAGTCTCAAGACACTAATCCACCTTGTTCTGAAGACACAGAAACCCGACATTCAGAAGATATAGTTTTGCATGATGATCGTGAAGTTGTGTTTAGGGGGAAAACATGGGGAAGAGGCTTGAAAATATGTCCAAAGGAGGGAGTCTTTCACTTACCGTTCCTCTAGGAAGAACTGGACCAGCAGAGTCGGACATTGCTGCCTGTAACATCCCAATTGTCTAACAATTGTAATGCTACTTGTCTATTCTATATATGTTACTTCCTACATATCTTAATTGAATTGCTTAATATCATGCTCATGTCAGCATGCCACCTTGCATTTGAGCATCATATTAAAACACCCTTTATTGGTTCTTCCATCATATGATGTGTATTCTCATTACTTGTAGTTGCCTCTTGATATATTGGAGTTGGTTCTTTATGTATTTTTATATGCCCAGGTTGAATTGGGGGAATCTCTTAATACTCCTTCCCACCACTAACATATTGGGTTCCTCTCAATTCCATCATATGGACATATGGGTTTCATTTGGCTTGTTGGTACTACACTCCAAACCCATGTGACAATGTATATCCTTTTTCACCTACCCACTTGTTCACCTTAGTGCATGAATTAAAGGAAATGCATGTTCCATGCATATATCCTCCAAAATCATCATCCCCTCTCTTTATTGTGTTGGTATTTTTCACTCTTGTTTTGAAACATTCCTCTAATTTTTGGGAGCTACCTTTGTCTCTTTGTTTTATCCCAGCACAAGTGTATGTGTAATGTGCACTAAACCCACCACCCATAACACCCACCTTCTCTTGCAACCTCATTTACCTTTGCATTCTTGCTTCTTGATATTTTCAGATTTTCTTGTTGGGAACAAATGGGAATAGAAAGAAACAAAAATAAAACAGAATTAACAAGAGCATTAGAGATGGGAAAACCTACCTGGCGTAGGCCACTAATTCGGCCCAGCCCCAGAAACTAGCTTGCCTTCCTCCTTCCTCTTGGGCCGGTCCAGATCTTCAGCCAACTTGCCCGGTACCTCTTGTGGGAATAAAACATAGCGTGTTCCGGTGCTTCTTCTTTCCGTTAGTTTCCTTCTCTCTACTGTAAACGAAAGGGAGTAGGTGTCGTCCTTCTCCATCGTCCATGTCAGCTCTACACGCGTGACCCCATGCTTCTTATCTCTTTCACATCGCTGCGATCCTAGGAACCCTAACCCTTTTGCCCCTTGGCGCCACCATCTTTTCCCCTCTTCTCCGCTGCTGCAAGGAGCCTAGGAGGAAGCAGTGAGGAAAGCATCGCCGAGCCATCGCCAGGATCTTCCTCGAGCGCCATGGAGCATGGGAGCCGTTCCATGTCATCTTCAGCGACCAGGGTGTGTAGCGGTGGGAGGTACAAGGAATCGCCAGGAGCGTCCATAATCGTTTTCTTACCATTCAGAACTTGAAGCCCCGCCACAGCTCTGACCTCGTCCTGTCATCGACTTCGACCAACCCCTACCACGATTCCACTGGGAATCGCTCAACATGAGTGTCGCCTCTCGTTCCTCTGCCCTTCCCTACCATCCTAGTGCCTAGTGCCGCCCGAATTGCGCTGTAGCCGTCAAACCTCCCACCGCGCGGTCCTCTGCAGTGCGTCCAGCAGCACTAGCTACAGTTCGCCGGTGCCTATTTCATCGTGTGCTAGTTGTCTCTGTGATATTCCCCTCCAAATGGCGCAAGATCATGATTGTAGAGGGTTGTCCCAGCTCACAGTAGGAGAAAACACCACGCCGATCCCTCATAGGAGCCGCTCGGAAACATCGCCGCAAAAAGAACTGATCTCGTTGTCGAGCCGCACAATTCTTCAGTCCCATGCACTTGCCAAACCACCACTGGTCTTCGCCAGATTCCCACCGATACATCCCAAATCCGATGAAGGTTCATTGATTAAAGTTGTAGCCTGTGCTTCCATCTTCATCTTTCTTTTTTTGTGGCTTGCCCAGATTCACAAAGGTTTCATCGCCATCTTCCTCAGAAATTCGGGAAAAAACACGTTGGATACTATCGTTATTCTTCAGTTTCGACAATTCAAACCCCTACGCTTAAACCCTTTTGCAAAAGACCCCTGGAGTCCTCAGCTTGTTAACCCACAGCCCTCCTGGCTCTAGTGGTAGCCCGTCTGACCCGCGAGCGTTGGTGGCCCTCCCTTCTCCCGCCCCCACCTGTCTGTGAAAGTGGGTAGCATCAACCCGAGTGAGAAAACCCTAAGACATACCTAACTCAAAAAAAAACTCCAGAAATTGAATAAATCAAATTTAAATCGTATCTTTCAAAATATTTTGAATTTGCAAAAACTTTCAAAATTAAATATGAATCAAATTCGAATATGAATTCAAACCTATTTTCAAATTTGTCCAGAGTTGATTCTAACTAATCAAACCTTTGACTTTGACCATAATTTGATTCATTTTGCATTTAATAATAATTTTAAATCCATATTTTCAAATAATATAAATATTATATGTTTTTGAATCAGAAAAATGTGAGGAATATGAATATGCTATCCAAAATATTTTTTTGAGCAATTTAAATTTTTTAAAGAATTTAATTGCTAATAATTGCCATTTCTCAATAATTGCATAACTTCAATTTCATAACTCCGAATTTGACAAATTATATGTCTAAATCGATTAGCTCGACGAGCCCGTTCTAAATTCCATGATATGAATTGAAGCATGAATAGTATAAATATTGAGTATACAACAATTTTTATAGGAGCAGAACATGACTAAAAAGTTAATAAGATTATTTATTCTTGTACCCATACTTCACCCATGCCATGATATGTTATGACATGCAAATTGTGCATCATTCCATCATGGCATACCTTGTTTGCTTGTTGCATATGAATTATATGATTGTGCAATGTATTTATTTCGGCTCCTTGTGTGTTTGGTTTTTATCCGGATAGACGCTGAGCAAGGAGAATATCTGGAGCCTTAGGAGTTTTACCCGGATCCCTCTTACTATTCAACTGAGCTTCTAGGAAAGAATTTCCCCATACTTGCACTACATATAGCACCTATTTCATCTATATTATTCTTGAATCATATGTCGTGACTCGAATTAAATTGAATCCCTAGTATTGCATAGCCTTTACTTTTAAACCCCACCGAAGCTTGTTCCCTTAATCCTATGAGCCATTACTACAAGAGTTGATTGAGCCATGCGAGTCGTAGAAGGGCATGTGTAGGGTTTGTGAGAGTCTTGTAAATGAGGTACTTAAACAACTAAAACTGAGTAGTAATGGGATAACTAAAGAAAGAGGCACATGTGGGCAATAGTTGAGATTTTGTTTTTATCCACCCACTTGTGTGGGACCCTAGATTTACGGTCCGAGAATCCCTGTTATGCCAGAAATTCATGTTCCCATGATTAGTGAGTTGTGAGCATAAGCGACGAGTACCATTACAACATCCAAAAAGTAATGAGTACAAAACTTTCATTGTTGCCATTATGGTGATTTCAATTATCAATAACGGAAGTATTCATTCGTAGAGCCCATGTCAGACTTAACCTACATGCGACTGACTGGGAGACGGCCTAGCTCGCATAGACGTCAGCATCTCCATCGTTTATCTTGATTCTCTGAAAGTATGGCCAAGTAAATAGCCATGGACAATGTCGATGAGTACTTTGAATATACTCACAAACCACCTTAGAAGAACAATAATAAAGGATATGCAATATGGTTGTGGTAGTAGGAGGGCTCCATAATAGGTTCTTTTAGAAATTATTTTCTTGTAATATAGCATGTCTATATCTTTGTTGAAAACTTTTGTAAAAAAAATTTGGAAACCTATTTGAATTGTTTTTGGAAAACACTAGGATTGGGTCACCCATTTGTTTCTTTCTCCCATTCATCCCATGACAAAACTTATTTCCTTCCTTTTTCCCGACCATCCCATGGTAAAAACATTTCCAAAGCCTTTGCTTTTCCGAAGTACTTTTTGAAATCAAAACTAGCACCGCTCTACAGAAACCTGCCCAACCGTCCATGACCGAGGACTCGGCTATTCGAATAGGTTTACACTCTGTAGAGGTTGTACACTTTACCCACATCATCTGATTACACTTCCTTGATCTACACCGATCGTGGGTCGAGTAACCGGTCAAGACTCTTCGCATGCCAACTCCAATATAAGTGCCTACCCTATGAGTGTTGTTCCCCTCAACACCAGGACGCCCTATATAGTTTCCAAGCCAACCGGAGCGCTTTTTCTACAGCGGCGAGTGTGCGCTTTCAATGAGAGGATCATAGTAACACGCGGAGGCCCGTAGACCCTTAGTTCCTTCTCCCGGTGGATGTATTACATGGACCGTTTTACCGGAGAAGGCCCACCCTCAAGGGAAATTATCCCCCCTGTAGTAGTTGTCACGCCGCTTGTACCAGAGTAAACAAACATCAAATCCAGCCCTGTCCCATTCTAGAGTAATGTGGTTGCACGGGTTAATTGTTCTGGCAAAACTGCAAAGAACCGGGTGCGTTTTGGCAAACCTTTTTCCTCCATCTTTCGTCCATTCTTTTCGTAAAACAAAACCCCTTTTCCTTTTTAAACTCACTTGGAAGGACAAACCTCACCAAGGTTTTCTCATAAAACATTTTTCTAAGCTGTTCAGGGGTCTTCCAATCCCATAGTTTTGCTTCGGGTAAAATAGGGTCTCCAAAGGGGTATGGTGTTATACTAGGGACAAATAGGTGTCATGAAGGGGGTTGTACTTAGTAGTACAAATGGTATTAGATGGAGGAGCCAAGCCACTACCAGGTATAAAACATTTAAATAGAAAACCCATGAAATTTATATAAAAGAGATAAAACATGCATAAGTACAAAAGTAGGACAAGGGCTCATGAGTAAGAAGGTGGCTTGCCTATTGTAACACCCTCAACGAATCGGACCTATGCAAGTTTTAGCGAAACCCGCCAAACCCGCATAGAAACGATTCAAAGGTGCCCACCAGGCACTTGCGTGCGGGTGGAAAACGAAGTAATAACATTACACAACAGTCCTCGATGGGACCCACAGAACAGATATATATACAACACGACTCCATGAGTCAAGAATACAGATATACAGAACAAAGATCCAAATCACCTTGAAAATGATAGAGCGTCCAACTACGGACAAGATGCAAATGGGGCTAAGAGCCCTGAAGAATAACCAATGGCGTCCATAACCCTGCCCAGGCCAAGCCGGAAGGGTAACCCTGCTAACGACGTCGATCGCAAAACCTGCTAAACAAAAGGGGTGCCGGCAAAGGGCAAAGGAAAAAGAGAGAGCGGTCGATCGAGGCGACAGACAGCGAGAGGCTAGAATTCGGCGGTCCTCGCCTACATAGGTATGGTGGACTGCAGCGGCAACGCAGCATGCACTAAACAACCTATAGAGACTCGATATAACTGTCGGCTATCAGAGAGGGTTAAGAAAGACCTATTCGGAACCAACCTGATGCTACCATCAAACAAACCCATCCTGGTATTTCCCCCCTCGAGACCCAACGAGGAAGTCAACCGAGGAACTCACACAGTTGGCAGTTTTACTCATTCCGTTATAGTTGCGGCAATTACTAGTCAGGCATAGATAGTCATCCTGATATAAAAGCAGTGGGCAGTTTTAGTTAACCATTCCGTTGTAGTTGCAACACTTACTAGTCAAATACGATTAGCATGAGATATCCCAAAACCCAGCAGTTGTTGGTACTTTTATTTAGCCATTCCGTTGTAGTGAAGCTGATTACTAGTCATATCGGATACAAGTCAAATTATAACAGTAAACTTTAGTTATAGTTGTCTATGATCAAGCACTGTGCTCCAAGTCGTCCATAACCGCGGACATGGCTTCTCGAAAAGATTTAACCCTGCAGGGGTGCACCAAAGTTTCCACATGCACTTCGACCCTTTTTGCCAGATCAATTAACATACACCCATCGGTATGTCGGCGGGGCCTAAGTCATGACGTTTCCCAGACCCAAAGCAAGCACGGGGGCCACCCCACTAAGTACACCATAGCGAAGTCGGCGGTCTCAGACGGACTCGGGGTTTGGGTGACGGCTGTAAACGCTGGGAACCCGAAAAGATGAGCTTGTCGATACTAAAAAACGTGTCCCGATCCTAACAGATACAGTGCTCCTCGCACAATCGTAAATAAAGCGATAAAGCATGGCATAAGTACAGAATAGTAATAAAGCCCCAAACTAATTGTGGCCCCGATGCGATTACTTGGAATCAGGTACTAAATCAATGGGGTGCCCATACATCCCACATGTGGTTAGCGCTCGATCTCGGAGCAGTGTCAAGAACTCGGGGTCCCACGGGACACCGGTGATCGGAAACCAAATATTATCTATCACCCACGGTGCCTCTGCATTTACCTACTTCAATTTTAGTTATTAAAAGTAATTAAAGTAAACGATAATTAAAGCCATGATCATCTCCAACCTTAAACATACGGCAATACTCCAACAACCGTAGTCTTTGGACGACGCATAGCACTTGAGCAAGCGACTACTACGCGGAAGTCCAACTATCTACCAAACAACAGGTAATAGGAGGTGTCCAAGGCAATATAAGGCTGCAAGGGATACCACGGGTACGAAAACTAGAGCATCGCAACACAGATAGCAATAGATCAACAGGAGGAAATAAATACTATAAAAGTAAGATAGGTAGAAAGGGGAAGATGCTCGCCTGAAAACATTGCCGAAGGTTCATCCGAAGATCGGGTCGATACTCGCATCAACTCATCGGCCTAATCCGCGAAGAAGCAAAGCACTAGAAGAAACACCGGATGCACTATTTAATACTACGGCAAAAGATCGGGCATGGTGCATGAATGATGTATGGCATGGCAAAGATGCGATGCAATTAGGCAATATTAAGCGGAACCGAGGTCCCGACAAATATTTAGGTGGTTCATGTTGTTTAGCTACCCTGCATTTTAAATGTGGTATTAACAAGGCAAAACATAGCACCGGTTCGCTACAAAAATTTAAATGGAGACAATATTAGACTAGATTTGCCCGCATATGGCCCCATATTTAATTATGTAGTGAATCGGCATAATGCCCCCAAACCACAAAAATATGTATGCAACATGAATGATTTAATGCAGCAAGTATATATTATATATTATAAAAATACGGGACTTGGAAAGGGCATCACACATTAGGGTTCGGCGAACTTGGGCTCCGAGGGGTTCGGGGTTGGTCTCAGGTTCGACGGGATCGGTCTTCGGTTCCAGGAAGGAGTTCTTGTCGCACGGACGTCAATGCTTCCGGGAAGGAGAACTTGTCGTTGCGGAGATCTTGTCGGGTCCATGCAATCGAGTCGGTCTTGGCATTCGGGGCGAAGAACTTGGCGTCCTCGAGGAAGTACTTGTCGTATCCGTGAAGAAGATCATGTCGGTCCACGGGGTTCGGTCTTCGGGGTTCGCCGGGTGTCTTGGCGTCCCATGGAGGAGAGCTTGGCGTTAGGCGGTGGATCTTGTCGGTTCTACCCCGAAGGCCTTGTTGTTCCGCGGCGTAGATCTTGGGGGGTTTCGGGGTTCCACAGGTCGGGCTCGACAATCGGACTCCGGGAACGGATCTTGGTGTTCCATGTTGGAGTTGATCTTGATGTGGGGACTTCACTGTAGGTGACAACCCTGAGGAAGGGATCTGCATCAAAACGTGGCAGAAAGATGGTGGCCTCAAACTGTGGCTCAGGTGAAAAGGAGAGGCACAGGACTTGCTAGCACAGAGCAGAGAGGAAGGCCTCGGTGAGGCGCTTGCGGCCACCGGCGATTGAGGACACACAGAGGCGGAGGGGCGGAGGCACAGAGGGCCTGCTCGAGGAGGAGGGGACGCCGGAGAGGCCGACGATGGGAGACACGCGTGGTACTGGAGAAGGGCGGTGGAGGCTCGCCGGATGCGGCTTGCGGGAGGTCGCGAGCCGACTGGGACGACGGAGGGGAACCGTCGGAGATGGCGTACCGAGGAGAGCAGGAGCACGAGGGGGCTCGGGACCGAGGCGGATGAGCAACCAAAGGCGGGCTCGAGGCAGAGAGGCGCCTGATGCGGCCCGAGGCCACAGCTCGTCGGTGGCGGCTGCAGCGGAGAAGGGCCGATGTACGGCGGTGCAGAGGCGAGGGGCCACCAGCTGACCAAGCGGCGGCGGCGAAAGCGGACGAGACGGTGGCGAGGCGCTGGTGGTGCTGAAGGCGCCAGGAGGCGGCGGCCGGAGGAGAGGCGAGCCCGAGGAGAGCGGCGGCCGAGCTTGCGGAAGATGCGGGCCGGGGAGGGCGAGGGGCGGCGAGGCGGGAGGAGAGAGGCAGGTCGGCTGGCGGGTCACATGGCGGAGGTCGGGGAGGTGGGGTATGGCGAGCCAGGGTGGCACGCGGTGAGGGGAGATGCGGCCCTGGCGGCGAGGGAGGCCCGCGATGAGGTGGAGGAGGCCGCCGGCTGCGGCGGCGTCAGAGGGCCACGGCAGGGCAGGCGGCGGTCGGGGAGATGGTTAACAGGGGAGGAGAGGAGGAAGACGAGGGAGGGGGCGACGCGGAAGGTGGGGATGGGGTGGGCCTGCGTGGGGATCGGGGGAGCGTGAGCGGGTGGGGCCGCGAGGTGGGCCAGGAGCGGGGCCGGGGTGTGGTGCCAGGTGAGAGAGGGTCCAGGGCGCTGCGGGGTGGGACCAGGGGAAAGAGATGGTTGGGCGTGGGCGGTGGTGTGTGTGTGTGGTGGCGTTGGGGATCTGGGGCAGAGTGGGTGAGGTGGCAGTGGGGGAGAGAGAGGTGTGAGGGTAAGATGAGGTGGCAGACGCTGATTGGCTGGAGCGAGGTGGAGGGGTGAGGTGTCGCCAAGTGATTGGAGGGGGTGAGGTGGCTGAAGGGTGGGTAGAATAGGACTGGGTAGGTTTTAGGATTAGATGTTTATTTGGGGTAGTAGGTCTTGCCAGTGGGCCTTTGGGCACGGCTTGTGACCTTCCCCGAAAACATTTATTTATCTGTTTTGGTTTTAATAGACTTTTGCAAATAATTTTTGGACGAACAAAATAACCTGGAAGAGACCAGAGTTTCGTTTGAACTAGAGAGGGAATATCTAGAAAACAAAATTAGGCTTTTTAGGAATAGTTTTAGACAAAACCATGCAGGATGACATGACGATGCTCAAATGCAATGCACAAAAACAACACGATTTTCTAGTAGCGGTTTTGCGGGATGCCACACCTATGAATAGCGAGATGTACCTTTAATTTTTTAGCAGACCAGAATACCAATAGCAATAATTATGATAACCTGATGTTTCCTTCTTCTCGGCGTCACACAATCGCAACTATCGCCGTTAATGAGAAAACATGAAAACAAGCATAGTACCAGTCAAGACAAGGCATACAAGCATAAATACACACAACAAGCAACAGGCCAATTTTTTTTACAATTCAGTAGGTTTATAGTAGTTAGATTTTGAGCAAGTGGAAAATGCTTGAAATGATTTGTGGATTACTTTAGTGATTTGGAGGCCAAAACTACTTATTACAGGGGGTTTTGACCAAGGGAATTTTCTGTATGATACCATTGTAAAAAAAATATACCATCAGATATATATTGATAAAATGAAACCAATAAAAGTGGTTTCACTATTTTATCAATTGCTAATTTATAATGCCCTTTCTAGTGAAGAAAACTCTAATTTTATGAAATAATTCACCAAAATGGTTCTGGAGCTCCAAAAATTATTTCCATGGAAGATTAAGTAGTCTTTTAAGGGATTATTCATGGGGAGTTGGAATCACTTCAAAATAATTTCCATAATGCCCTCAGGAAATTCCCAAAAGCAGTTATGGATGGTATTTGTCTTTTTAACCAGAATTAATATACTAGAGCTTTTGATGTGATTCCAAATGAGCATGTTAGATATTTAGAATACCCTTCTGTAAAAATGGGAATCACTCTTTTTGGATTCCTATAGTTATTGTGATGATTTTTTTTGGTGAATAAACCATGCATAAAACAGTTTAGTTCAACAAAAATCAACCAGGGCTTAAATAATTATGAACTCCTAGGGTTTCAAGGATATTGGTATGCATGTATATTGGGAGTTCGAATTAGGCTAGTACCTATTTTGAGTTGACCCTAAGAAATTCATAACTGCATAAATGGGCTGTTTTTTTATTTTTACCAGGACAAAACTAGTAAGCCATTTTAGGTGGGGCAAGTGGGACATGCAAGGTATAATTTATACCTTCCAGTACAAAATGGTTTCAGGCCATTTGGGTAAATAAAACTCTCTAGAGAAATATATTAGTGAAATGTACCCATCTTGGTAGATGATTTATTATAAATAATCCAGATATTATTTTGGTCCACTTATTGTATTTTATGTTGAAGAAAACTTTCATATATCCTAGGAAAATTAGAACTAAACATTTTGAGTCAGTTTACATTTTTAAAACTAATTAAACCAAAAGACTGCCCTGCAGATCTATGAGAAAAGAATAAAAACATGAGCTTGTGTGGGCCAGATCTGTAGAGGAAACAGGCCGCAGAGGGATTTTCGGCCCACCCAGGCTGTGCCTTGCGTGCCGGGGGGAGGGGGGTTTCAAATCCGGCTAGGCGAGGGCCCGCCTTTCAGCGGCTACTGCCAAATAATGGGTACGGGGCGATTTACACCGTTGGATTAAGGCATGATTGATGATGGAGGTCCATCTTCCACCTCTGTTTAAGCTCGTCGGAGGGGAAACCCTAGATGGCTTTGACCTGCGATGAGGAGGGTCTGAGGCGGCAGTGGCAGCACCGCGACCAGGGGAGGGGCGTGAAGGTAGGTGCGGCCTCGGGAGGGCCCTCGAGCGAAGACGGCAGTGGTGCTCACTTGGTAGCTCATCGGAGCACCTCCCAGGAACGCATGCATACCAAGAACAAGGAGGAGGGTTAGATGCGGCTTGAGCAGGGGGTCACACCAGAGCAAAAAAGGAGAGGAAGAGAGGCAATGAAGCCCTTGCACGACCTTCTTCTTCCTCGCAGTTCCATGGGAGGGAGCTTCCGGTTCTGGGGCAGGGGAAACTAGGGGAAGGTAAGTGGTGGTCTGGGGTTTCTCAGAGAAGGCTTGGGGGTGAAATGATCCGGGGAGAGGGGTCGGGGTAGCCTCTGTCCTTTTTAACCGAGAAGCTCGGATACATGGTGAACCAAGCATAGGAGAGACAATGAGAGGGGGTGAGCGCCAGGGATTGGTCACTAGGGGCGGTGGTGGTCGTTTGAGTGGTCAAGGGAGGGGACAGAGGTGGCTATAGGGCCTGCTACCGAGAGGAGAGGGCCTCTCTCTCATTATGCAAGGTAAAAAGAAAAGGAGGGGAGAAGGGCTAGGGAAAGCTCAGTGGTTTAAGAGGGGGTGGAGACAGGCGTGTGGTTCCTTTAGCTCGACCAGGGGAGTGGGAGATGGGGTGGTGGCAGCTGCTCCAAGATATGAAAGATAAAGTCTCACTATCTCTAAATGGTCCATCTGCTAAAGGACAAAGAGAAGGGGGACCTACATTTCTCGTGCTATAGTACCCTATGATCAGAGAGGGTGAATGGGTGCTATGGTGGTGGATGGTGGAGGTTTGATGGGGTATATTTGAATGATTTCAAAAAATTTCCAAAAAACGATTATGAGGCAAATCTAAGAATTCTTTATTGGCAATATGTAAAAAGGGTACTGGTAGATAGATATGGTGAAGAGGCATCTCCTGAAATTATTTGATATTTTTTCAGATGATTTTTGGTACACTTAAAATCATTTATTCAAAAAGGGCAGAAATAGTTTCTAGAAGCTCATTTGATATTTTTACATTGGACAAGGTTGGTTATTGATGTTATATGGTCCTAAATACCATATCAGACATGGGATATTTTATTGGAATTTATTTGGAGGAAAAAGTATTTTTAAGCTATTATTTCTTATTTCTGCCATTTAAGAAAAGGGGCTAAAAGAAGTAATAAAGGATCTCAAAAATATTTATTGAGATGGGAAGGTAGGGTATTATGTATGGGCCTCAAATGTAGCTGGAGTTGGAAAAGTGATTTGGAGAAAAACAAACTTGTCTTTATAGACAAGGTTTCTAGGGTTTTGCCAAATATGGAATTTAAATACTTTTGGGTTCCAATAGTTATGGAAAATTATTATACAAATGATTATTTCTAAGGGGATGATGTCACTTGAAGTATCCATAATTGTAAACCTTTGGTTTTTTCTATACAAGATGGATTTGAGAAGTGAATAAGTATTGGAGGATCTAGGGTAGTAATATTTTTATACCACCTAGACAAGGTTGGATTAGTGAGATCAGAGCTCACCTTGATGCAAGGGATAAATCGATAATTATACCAAGTCATATAGATAATAATGATGTCAATAGTTGGAATTTTTGCATTTGAAGTGATCTAGAAGTGATGATAAACTTTGTTGAAAATAAGGCTGCCATAGCAGATGAGTCATGATGCCTCATAAACCATGGGGGTTTAAGAAGCACAAAGCTCCAATGGAAACAAGTGAAGGGTGTATTGATAGACCATGATTAGTAGATCATTAGAATGCAAATAGTTGGGCAAGGGGTGGTAGTATATGGATGTGGGCTTCAGCAAAATTAGGAATAGTTATGTGATTTGCAACAAAGATTATTTTCTTGACTATAAAACCATCAAGGATGAGTGGGTCCAGGAATGGTTTAGCGAAGTGAAAGAGTGGGCTTTGTTAGTACTAATGATTTAATACAATATGATTCAAGTACATTCTCAAGAATGCATACATATTGGAGTGGGTGTAGTTCAAAGATTGAATCTAGATAAATATTCTAGACTTGGCCAAATTTGGCAGATTTGAGGCTTTGGACATGTCGGAAAGAGGGAAGGATTTGGAGAGAATGCAAGGGTCCATAATCATCATAAGTGGATGATATTGAAGGTTAACTTGAGTAGATAAGATTTCATGCTTGAAGTTGGTCTTTGATGAGTTGGAAGATAATGCAAAGGATTAGTTCAAGATTGATCTAGGTAAGTTGATTAGAGATTCACTTGAGTGACTCTAGATGGATTAAATTTGGGATGCTTAGTTTGAGATTGATGATCTCAACTATTGGTTTGATACCTAAGTATGAGCTCCTAGATTGGCTCATGCTACTTCCTAAGCAAACAAGGCAACCGGCAGGTCAAGGCAATTCATTAGACAACAGATAGAGGCAATTCATCTTATCAACTTATCAAACTATTACTAAGGTTACCATCAAGACTAGCTTGAGGTAATAAGGGGTATTTTGAAGACGTTGTGATTTTGAATTAAGATAAGGGTCTCTTGTTATTTCTACCAAGATTGGATGAAAAAGGTTTTAGGAAAGGTTTTGGAAAACCTAGAGATAAGAGTAGTTGAGAGTTCTGTCTTGGAAACATAAGGAGATAATATATATGTCTCCATAGTTATGTTAATAGAACTAGTGAAATATTTGTTTTTTGTAAAGTCACCTTGGCTCAAGTGTGAATTGTTAGAACATTTGAGAATATGGAAGATGAGCCAAGACATCTCTTTTCAAAAATAGTTTTTGTCAACTGGGGTTGAGGTGAGAAGTATATTATCTATTACACAATCAGATGTATGAACACAAGCAAACAAGTAAGCAAATATTGCAATCATGTAACAAGAAAAGTTTTTGTTCCCCTGATTTTTGCCTTTTGACAACAAATCAGAGTTGCTGAAATAGGGATGCTATAGTCCTTTCCCCCTTAAAATAATCTCGTCCCGAGATTTGGGAGGAGGGGTTGGGTAGTAATATCTGCTTAACAATTTTAGCGGTGGAATTATTAGATGCTAAAAGGTTTTACAACGAATATGCATGGTCAGCTACGGGTCAGAGCTAAGTGGCTTCAAATTGGGCCATTTAGATTAAATAAGTGGAAAAGACGCCGGGGCCTAGGGTTACAGGGAGAGACATATCTGGCTACATTATAGAGTCGGTAACTATGTACAGCTTGGACTACAAGTAATACTACGGGCCTAAGTCGGTAACTCTTCTGGGCCTTGTCGTAGCCGGAACTAGCTCCTCCTCTTTCTCTGACTGGGCCTCCCGTGAAGCAAACCTCTAACCTGTTGGTGGGCCACCCTGGTCAGCGAGTCCTGTGGGTATACCCGGAAAGTATATCCCCAACAGTAGCCCCCGAAAGTCTCCAAGCTCTGAAGTCGGATAAATTTTCTAGCTTGATGTTTTCTTCGTGTTGAGAATCTTGAAGGGTTCCTGAAAAACTTCTTTCATTGATGTAAGATTCCGAGTAAGTTGAGTCGGATATATTCTGCTCTGACCTTGATCTTTCCGTTGCTTGATTTGAAACATAAGCCAGATTTCACGGCGGCGTGCTGACTGACAACTTTATAGGCCAGGTCCCATCACTGACAGGATTTCCATCAGCACGACCGTTGGTGGGTCCGTTCCTTACAGAATATAACGCCGTTTCAATGCCTGCGCAAAAATTGAGGGGGCGGAAGAGTCACGAGGAAGCTATCTCCCCCTCTCCTATACGCGTGGCGATAATCGCGCCTTACCGCACGAATCTTGATGCAGATGAAAATAAGAGGAGAGAAAACCCTTCATCTCAGATTCACTTCTCTGTCGATTCATTCATTGCTTCCTCATACTCCTCGAGCTCTCCGCACCAGTTCCAATCTGCACACCGTTAAGAAAAAATCTCTCCTTCCCCCAGTAGCACATCTTCCTCCAAAAAACTATGGCGTCTGCCTCGTCCTCTAGAGCGGCGGCGGCGGGTTCGTCGGCGGCGGATGAGAAAAAGATGCGGTGTCTATGGATCCCCAGCGCCATGGACACTATGGAGCTCCAAGTCATGGAATATGAGGGGTTCATTGCTGCCGGCGCGTGGCGGAGTGCTGCTGGACATGCCATCCCCGCGCCGAAAGACGGCGAGAGGGTGATGTTCAGCACTTACGTCGACCGCGGCCTTAGTCTGCCACTGTTGGACTTATTCTTCGAGTTCCTCAACCATTACGGTGTGCAACTCCACAATCTTCCTCCCAACTCTCTTCTTGAGCTTAGTTCTCACACAGCTCTATGCGAGGGTTTTCTTGGCATTAGGCCAAGTCTCACCCTTTGCCGGTACTACTATGGTATTCGTAAGAATTCCATCAGTGTCGGTGTGCCTTACGTCATCGGCACTCTTAGCTTAGTCCTTAGGAGGAATCGGATCTATCCTAGGATTAATGCTAGTGAGTCCGTCAAACGTTGGGCCAGAACTTTCTTTTATCATAAGGATATTCCGGCTCCAGGTAAGGCGGAAGGTCTTCCGACGTTCGCCAATGGTGCCGCTTCCCACCAAGATTCATGGGACGCAGAGGCGCCGGAGCTGTCGGATATTTTGATCCTTGCCAAGAGGCGGATCTAATTTCTGATGAAGAATGAGGGGCTTCGTGGATCCGACTTGATCCACTGCTAGCTGGAGCGCCGAATATCAGCTTCTCCAGCACCACGGAGACCGCCTCATGCACCAAATCACCAGCGAAAAAAGGACAGCATGAAGGTTAGCCCAAACCGGTTCTCGCCGAAGGACTACAGGACCCTCATGCAATATTTGGTCAAGGAAAGAGTGGAACGAAAAGTTCCGGAAGTTCCCATGACGATGTATACATCCAGCCGTCCTCTGACTCCGGTAAATATTTTGACTCTACTTTCGTGTTTCGTCGTTTTCTTTGGTTCTTTCTCTGACTCTATTTTCATCGATGCTTTTCCCATTCTTTCTGCTCGAGAAACTCTCCGAGTCCGAGCTAGCTCCACTAGAGGGCTATGCTTTAGACGACCCGGAGGCGATGGAGGATGATGAGGTGGAAGAAGTTGTTGCCTCCGCCTCCAAGACACGTAAGGCAAAGGAAGTTGTCGCTGCTGGTAGCCAAGTGCTGCCAGTAGTTAAAAAGTAAGCATCTCACCTTTCGTTTTTATTACTCTTGTAACTTTGTGATCTTTCCAGAGCACACCTAATATTTAGGATTTCTATGTTCTAGAGTTAAATCATCGTTGAAGAGCAAGATTAAGCCGGAAAGCAAGCCGGGCAAGAAGATGTGTCAGCAGAAGCTTGTCATTTCTCCATCTGTGCCGCCGTCGACCCCATCCACTGCTCCATCAGCACAGGGAGCTTCTGCATCCCCTGACGCTGGTAAATTCTCGAAAGCCCTGGTCACCGTTGATGACCAGGATACTGACAAGGGTGAAACCGTAAAGGGTAATGATCCCATGGTTATGACCACAAGTACTATGGATAAGGTGATTGAATCAGCTGTCCTTGGCCTCAAGAGGAAAGAGAAGGAAGAGATCCTCAGACTGGCTCAAACCAGTCTTGATAAGCAAACCTTGACTCCAGAGGCAGCGAGCCAAGAGGCGGAAGACGTCAAGCTGATTAGCCTCCTAGACCAGATTTTGGTCCGGGACGCTAAAGTCGCTTCTAGCGAACTTCCAGTGACGGATGTTCCGTCCCTCACCCTTACCAAGAAGGTGTTTCACATCACCAAGCTCAGATTTGAAAAGTTGCATCTGGAACATATTGTAAGTTTCTGATTCTTATTTGCATTTATTATCATATCCTCTAGCCCCCAAGCATAAAGTTGGATAAACATCATTGGATCCGGGTTGATGCTTTAAGGTTGCAAAAGAATGATGTAGTGTAGCCCCCAAGGCTCATGCTGTAATTTTACTTAGTTAAATTTGCAGCCCGAGTCTTAGTAGCCGTCTGACGGTATTCTGTCTCTAAACTTACAGAAAATTGCATCTTCCAACCAGGAATTGCACAAGAATATTTCCAACAAGCGCAAAGAAATCAAAGCTTTGAGCTTTGAAAATTCAAAGTTAAAATTTGAAAAAGATGAAGCAGAAGGTAAACTTTTCCGGCTTCCTCTTTATCAGTTAAATGTTTTTGTCATAGTCGGATGTGATTTATCCGACTGATATTTTTTCCTTGGCAGAATTTTTGTGCCAATCTAGTAAGATGGTGGAGTAGGCCGAAAACTTCAAGGTCTTGGAGGTAGAGAACACTGAACTCCGGGAAAATATTGAGACCCTAACTATGGAGTCGGAGAAATCCGTAGCTGCAGTCTTGGAATCAAGCAACCACGAGACCGTGAGGCTCGATAAGCTCCTAGCCCTCTGAGATAAAGAACTTGCTGATCTCAAGAAGGAGTTTGATATCTAGAAATATCTTGTCCAGGCCTCTACAAGTGAACTTGATAGCCTCCGCACGGAGCATGCTGAATGGAATCACTCTGTGCTTGGTAAGATTTCCGAATCTTTTGTTTGTGTTGTTCATTTTCGACTTTCGTTTAGTCGGAATTTTTACTTTTGGTTATTTCCCAGCCCCCTTGAATCTTTCTGACTCCTCCACTTCCGAACCTTGCCTCGAGCGCATTAATCTCATTGGAGATGTCTTGTTTGACTTCCGCCAAACTCTAGAAGAGGCTAGCGAAGCCATCAAACTTTCCGATTTGCACGAAATGTCAGTGCATGAGGTGAGGAACAAAGTGAAGGAGATTCTGAAGTTGATTGAGGACTAGAAGATCTCCTACGCTCGGACTGCTGCGCAAACAGCTCTGACCATGGTGATGAGCCACCATAGCAAAATGGAAATCTAGCACGTCACCAAGGGCATTGTCAAGTAGGATGATGAGGGTATCCCGCAAGATATCAAGGCCATCCAAGTATCTTGTGCAGGTTACGCTTGTCGGGTGGCAGAGATGACCAACTATACGACACCATTCTTCGAATCTGTCGCCACACCTTCTTCGCCTCAAGAGCCAGAAATCAGCAACACTTCCGAGTCTAAGATCGAGGGCGACACTGCTGATAATTCTAGTGTTCGACCTGCTTCATCACCATCACCTGCAGCATAAACATTTTGTATGCATTATCTGAAACTTATGGCAATGTAATGATGGCTACAATATTTATTTTCTGCTTGTCTGTAAAAACTGATGCTTTTACTATCTTAGCACTTTTTTGTTTATATATTTTTATACTTTGCGCTCCGAAGCACTATTTTTTTTATGTCTATAATTATCGGTTTATCTGGCTCTCTGCCTCGTTCCTTTTATGGGTCGGCCAACCTTTAGCACAGAAACTTTGCCAAGCAACGGAGCGCAATTGTTAAACCAGTTTAAACTCGGAAACAAAGAAAGCCTCCAGTACCAACAACTCATTACTCGGAAAATGCCCGTGTCTAAGAAATCAGATAATGAATCAAAGTATAGATAATAATTTAAATTTTGTACCCTAAGGTAAATTTTTTAGATTGTTCAAAAATCGTAACCAGAACAAACATGAGCATAAAGTACTTTGAAGTATTCTGGGATTTTTGAAAAAGTTACATGTTCTTTTGGAAATAAGATGGCAAAAACGTCTCAAAAATAATAATATGAGGAAACCAATACTTTATTTCACTTTAAACATGTACATGTATGATTACAAGGAAATATAACTAAGAATAAAAGGGACGTAGCTGTGCAATATTCCATGGACGGTCTATTTCATCTGGGTCTGTGCTGCCACCAACTCTCTTCCTTTTCCGAGTATCAGGTCTTTCCTTGACTGGTCTCATGTCGGTTAAATAATATGACCCATTATATAGAACTCTGCTAACCATAAAAGGTCCTTCCCAAATTGGGGAAAGTTTGTGCTTTCTCTTTTGCACAAGTCGGAGAACCAAATCGCCTTTTGTGAAAGAACGGTTTTGCACTCTCTGACTATGATACTTGCGTAACTTCTGCTGATAGGCTATAGATATCTGTTCAGAAACGACACGTACTTCTTCGATTATATCGATATCATATTGCCGAGAAACTTCTGCATCTTCTTCGATATACACTTTGACTCGTGGAGCTTGATGGATAAGATCACTTGGAAGAACTGCTTCTGCACCATAGACCAACAATAAAGGAGTATAGCCCGTTGACCTGTTAGGAGTTGTACGCAAGCTCCATATCATAGACAGTAATTCTTCCTCCCAAGCCCCCGCAGCCCGACGAAGAGGTGCTTCGAGACGAGGTCGGATTCCTTGTAGAATAAGGCCATTAGTTCTTTCGACTTGTCCATTGGCTTGTGGATGTGCGACTGATGCAATATCAAGTCAGATCCCTTGCTCTTTGCAGAATTCGGCAAGTTCCCCCATGGAAAAGTTGCTCCCGTTGTCAGTAATTATACTATGCGGATATCCGAATTTGATGATTACGTCCTCGACGAATCTTCTGGTTGTGGCTCCATTGCAACTTGTTACGGGTTTAGCCTCAATCCATTTTGTGAATTTATCCACCATCACTAGTAGGTGAGTGAATCCACATTTTGACGTGCAAAACGGCCCTACCATATCAAGCCCCCAGACCGCAAACGGCCATGTAATAGGGATTGTTCGCACCTGTTCAGCCAGAACGTGTGCCTGATGAGCGTACTTTTGGCAGCCCTTGCACGTTTTGACCAGTTTATCAGCATCTTCATTAGCTATAAGACAAAATAATCCGCGTTGAAAAGCTTTTGCCACTAAGGATCTGGCTGCAGCATGGTGACCAAACTCGCCTTCGTGGATTTATCTTAGGATTTCCACTCCTTCTTCCAAAGAAATACACCTCTGAAACATGCCAGAAACACTGTGCTTATAGAGCTCACCATTTATTATAGTGTACGCTTTTGCTTGTCGGACAATCTGCCGGCTCAAGACTTCGTCTTCGGGTAATTTTCCGTCTATCAGGAAATCCAGATAGGGTTTTGTCCAGCTGGCAATTATAGCCATAACTGCTATTAAATTTGAGTCGGATTTCGTCGGATAGTCCTCATCAACTCCGACTATGGAGGGGAGCCTTAAATTCTCTAGAAAAGCTCCATCCGATACTTGTTTCCGCGCAGAGCCTATTCTCTATAGGGCATCTGCTTCCTCATTTTCTGCTCGAGGGATGTGTTGAACCTCAAAACCCTCGAACGATTTGGATAATTCATCCACAACAGCTTTGTATGCTGCCATGTGCTTGTTTGCATTACAGATGTTGGATACTTGCTAAGCAACTAAATCCGAGTCTCCGTAACACATGAGTCTTGACATGCCAATGTTTTTGGCCATGCGTATTCCATGCAGCAATGCTTCATACTCGGCAATATTATTGGTTGTCGTGAAGTGTATTTGCAACACAGAGAACAACTTATCTCCTTGGGGTGATTTGAGCACCACGCCAGCTCTCGAGCCTCCTCGTTCTTTTGATCCGTCAAAGTGAAGGGTCCAAAATTCTAAGTCTGGAGGGCCTGTGTTTTCTACCGTTTCTGTCCAATCAACGACAAAGTCGGCGAGAATTTGGGACTTGATTGCTGCACGTGGTTTGTACTCAATGTAGAAAGCTGCAATCTCTATTCCCCACTTTGCAACACGTACTGTGGCATCGCGGTTGTTGATTATATCTCGTAGAGGATCCGTGCTCACTACTGTGATCTTGTGCTCTTGAAAATAGTGACGTAGCTTTCTGGATGTAAAGAACACTCGATAAGATAGCTTTTGATGATGTGGATACCGTTGTTTTGATCCCGTCAGGACCTCACTTAGATAATAAGTTGGCCGCTACACCTTATGCTAGTGTCCTTCTTTCTCGCGCTCAACTACTGTTACCACGCTTATGACCTTGTTGGTCGCTACAATGTAGAGTAACATAGGTTCCTGAGGTTCTGGCGCTGCGAGAACTGGCGGATTTGGAAGTAGATCTTTCAAACTTTGCAGGGTAGTTTCAGCTTCTAGGGTCCAGACAAATTTGTTGGTTTTCTTCAAGAGTTTGTATAAAGGTGCGGCTCTTTCGCCGAGTCGGCTGACGAACCGTCTCACCGCTGCAATGCAACTAGTGAGGTGTTGTACGTCCTTCAAGCGAGTCGGCCTGGTAATGTTTAAGATAGACTTGATTTTGTCCCGGTTCACCTCGATGCCTCGCTCAGAGATGATGAAACCTAACAATTTTCCGGCTGGAATTCCAAAGAAACACTTCTTCGGATTTAGCATCATGCTGAATTTTCGTAGACTAGAAAACATTTCATCCAAGTCAGAAATTAAAGTTTCCTTCTTTTTGGACATAACTGCTATGTCGTCTACGTATATGTGGATGTTGCGTCCGATTTGGTCGTTGAGACAATGCTGCATGGTACATTGATATGTTGCTCCTGCGTTCTTTAAGCCAAAAGGCATAGTTTTGTAGCAGAAGGTTCCGAAAGGAGTGACGAAAGATGTCTTAATTTGATCCGAATTTTTCATTGGTATTTGGTGATATCCGGAATATGCGTCGAGAAAACAGAGTAATTCTGACCCTGCCGTTGAGTCGAGAACTTGATCGATTCTTGGCAAAGGAAAGGGATCTTTTGGGCATGCCTTTTTCAAAGCGGTATAATCAACACACATCTTTAAATCAATGGTGTCCTTTTTAGGGATGAGTACAGGATTTGCCACCCAATCTGTATGGATGACCTGTGGTATGAAATCCGCTAGCTCTAAGCGGGCTAATTCCTTGGCTATTGCTTTGCGCTTTTCATCACCAAACCGTCGTAAGGATTGTTTGATGGGTTTAGCGTCTGGGTACACATTAAGAGAGTTCTCGACAAGTTCCCTAGGTACTCCGATCATGTCAGATGGCTGCCATGCGAAGATATCACTATTAGCTTTGAGGAACTCGACGAGTGCGCTTTCCTATGCGTGGCCTAAGCCTACCCCTATGTTCCTCGTCTTCGAGGGATCGTCTTCCTTTAGCGACGTCTTCTTCGTCTCTTCCGACACCTTGAACTGCAAACTTGGCTTCAGCACCTCGTTCTTCGTAGCGGGCATCTCGGACGGATTAATGGTCTTCTTGATCTCCTGGTACTCCTGGGTGTGCAACACGGCTTCGACGAAGGCAGCAGATCCTTCGTCGCACTCTCGCGCCTTCCTCGGATTTCCTCGTACAATGATTACGACCTTTGGACCTAGAAGTTTAATCATGTTGTAGATGTAACAGGGACGAGCCATGAACGCCCAGTAAGCCGGACGCCCGAAGATGGCGTGGTAAGCACTTTTGAATGGTACTACCTCAAAGGAGAGTGGCTCGGTCCGGTAATTATCTCGGGTTCTGAATGTCACGTCCAGAGTAATCTCACCCAGAGAATTTGCCTGTCTCCTTGGTACAATGCCATGGAAAGTTACACTGCTGTAACTCAACTGGCTCTCGTGTAGCTTCATGTGGTAGAGTGTTTTGATGTAGAGGATATTGATACTGCTCCCACCGTCCATGAGTGTTTTTTGAGAACTCATAGCCATCAATAAGAGGATTGACGACCAGAGGGTACTTGCCCCGACGATGTGTTTTCCTCGGGTGATCTGAACGATCAAAGGTGATAGTCACCTCTGACCAGTCCAGGAATTGGGGGACAGTCGGAACCGTGGCATTGAGCTCACAAATAACCGCCTTTTTGTCCTTAGTTGGTTGGGATCCAAGGAAGGAGACGTATGCGTCTTTTTTAGTCGGAAAAGTCTTTTTTCCATCCGGGTTGGGTTCTGCAGTAGCTTCTGGCTCTTCCATGTCGGAATCTTCCTTGGGCTCCTTTCCTTTCTCGGATTTTTTCTTTCCTTTTCGTCGTTTGGCTTTGTAGCCAGCGGATTCGTCTTTCTTGATGTCATCATTGAAACAACACTTGGCATTTGTATGGGTAGATCCTCCATTACTATCCAAGTGGTGGACACATGGATTATTGGCAATGTTAGCCCAGGTATAGGTTCTTCCGGGTTGTTGGTCTCCTCTACCCTAGATTCGGGAAGTTCCTCGGCCTCTACCAAGGCCGCCTCCACGCCCTCCTTGTCCTCCAGATCCGAACGTTGTGTTGACAGCTGCGTTTTTCAGAGCCGGCTTTTCGTCCGAGGTGTTCTTGCGCTTCTGAGTTTGCTTTGGCTGTTTGGCCGCATTCAGATTTGCCAGAATATTTAGCAGCCCTTCTGAATCATCATCGGCGTCAGCATACTTGCTTGTCGTATCTATCATTTCTCCCATATCTGTGACATGGTCACGCTTCAGCCTGTGATGTAAAAGTCCGACTGGAAGTCCAGCAATAAAAACTTCTATCGCAGTTTGCTCGTTTACTCCTTTGCAGGAGTTCTTCGTATCGATCCATCGTCTGAGGTAATCCCGACAAGTTTCTCCGGGTCTTTGGGTGCAACACTGCAAGTCTCCGACTGTGCAGGGCCTCCTGTATGTTCCCTCGAAGTTTGAAAAGAACACACTTTGCATATCATACCTGTTATGAATTGAATTCTCTGGCAGTTCATTGAGCCATGATTGAGCCGTCTTCCTCAACATCAGTGGGAGATATCGGACTGCAACCAGGCTATTTCCTCCTTGGCGATGCAGCAAGCCTGGAAAAAATTCTGTAGCCAAGTATCTGGCCGAGCTGCGCCGTCATAGGGCTGAATGTGTTTGGCGATGCCAAAGTCAACCAGAAATTTTGTCTGACGTATACGTGGACCAAAGAACTTAGGTCCCACATACACATATTCTTCCTCGTACCACCGCACTTCTATGTTTGATTCGATGCAATGGCGAGTGTCGTTTGGCGGGAGTGATCTGCGCCTTGGAGGCTCACGGCTTCTGCGCAGTGGAGTCGGATTTCTGCTTCTTCTCTCACCGTTGCCGCCTTTGCCCCTGCGGCTTCCGTGGCTACGACGTGATCCTTCATGGTCGCTGCTGGGAGGCGATGGTGGCCCTGGTGGATTATTTCCGGCTGGGTTCCTAGGTGGTGGCGGTGGAGCCTCATTATGCTGAATCTGATGCCTGTTTCTTCGGGCATCGTCCCTACTAGATTCAAGACGATCTGGATCATCTCTTCGTCCGACGTTAGCAGCCGGATGACTCGGTGGTGGCATCCTTAGCTGATCTTGCTCCTCTCATTGGCAGCGTATTTCCGGGTCTTCTCTATAGCGATTATTTTGCCGACAATGGTCCTGATGAGGAACCATTGCCCTGATGGCATCTTCGGCCGCAGCCGGAATAATTCTTGCCCAGTCACGCGCCGGCCGGCGAGAGTGGCTGTTGGAGCCAGTCCTGGAATTTTCTTCTTCTCCACATGGACGGTAGCGCTGAGCCGTATCCCTACGGAGCCTTACGTCAGCGCTTTGGTCAGCGCCAGTGTGGCAAAACTTGGATTTTGAGGCCAGCTTGCCACTGAATGACGCGGCCGTCTTCTGCTGCTTTAATCCTTTGTCTAGCAATGCAACACATTGCTGGACCTGCTGTGGAGACGGATTGTTGGCGAGGATGGCTCGAGCTGCAGCAGCGTTTTCCACCGGCGTGCTGTAGACTCAGATCTTCTCTCCATATTTTCCGTCGAATAGATCTTTGTGGATAAGAAACGGACCTCCCCTTGTTTTGTTTGGATGTCGCTTGAAATTTGACTGATATCTGGCAGGATCACTGTCTAATGTTGTCTCATCTCGACGAGGCGTGCGTCCTCTTCAAGCAGAAACAAGCGGTGCTTTTCCACGTCCTCAACCCTTTTCTCCAGCGCCTCCGGCATAAGATCCGAAGCTGTTGGTATTGGAATTGTGTGAGCATCTCCGTAGATCTCGCGTGCACCCTTGGTGACAACGTGTCCATCCACAGGAGGATCGATCGGGGTGGGATTAATCGGATATCCTTCGTGATTCTCCATCTAGATCTCTTCATCAACTTTTTGTTTGTTGGTTTCCTGTATGTCTGGCTCTGCCGGAGTCGGATTCTTATTCTTCTTCTTCTTCTTATTTGACCGCCCAGTAGCTTTAACATGCATACCAGTGGCAAAGACGGCTTTTGGTCTGGTACCGGGGGATAAGCTTCCGTCGGTACTTTCCGTCATTGTTGGCATGTAGAACTCGGAGGAATCTCTGGTGTCCATGTCATCCTGCAAGGTGTAGCTTTCATCATGCTATCATATGGACTAGGAGGAGTTTCCGGCTCACCTGGATTTTGTCTGGAGACGTGTTGTTGCTCGTACTCCTCTATCTCTTTGTTGAAGTCTCGAAGTTCCTGCGACGTGATTGACTCTGTTGGGGAGCCCGGTAAGTCGGCATTTTCTTCGATTGCGTCTAGGACCGAGTCGCTACCAGATCCATCATCGACAGAGTCGGATCCAGTGCTTATGTGGTATACGAAATAGTGCTTCATCTTGTTCATGTTCTTGAGGTACTTGTATAACTTGGTTTCCGCTTCGACGTTAGCAAAGCTGGATCCGTAGTGGATGTACTCCTCGTTTGTGTATTCGATATCGCTGGAGAGATCGGATTTTACTTCTTCTCCCACCTCTTCTTCCACTAATGGAGTGGGTTGGGTGGGTTTGATTTTCTCCGAGACCCTAAAATCTTCCGCCTCTACGGACAAAGTAGATCCGAAATTTTCTTCCGCCATGGTCATCACATCTAGGGTGGGTTGGGCGGGTTCAGCGAAACCGAGATAAATATCGATCTCACCGATTGACATGACTGTGTAGGTCGTCATGGGTTTTGAAGCCGGAATCCAAGTCTCATCGAGGAGGATAAGAGGGATATCACTGGCGTAGAACACGCGACCCGCCGATTCCTGCACGCAGATTCCGCCTGGAATGATGCTCCAAAGGTCACCTTCCCCACGATGGGCGCCAACTGTCGTCGGATTATCGACAAGTACGCCATAGGGGGTCCTAGTGGCGTTGGAAAGATGGGATGTGAGACGTCGGATGTTCCAGGAGCGGTGAGCACAAGTTTACCCAGGTTCAGATACGACTTCGGTGATCGGATCCTACTCCTGCTAGAAACCCAGTAATATATCGGCGTCAGCCGGATGTTACAATGGATTACAAGAGAGGTTCTCCTGTGCGAGTTGGTTGTGGTTGTCTATCGAGTTGTGTTGCCCTAAAGGCTCCCATAGGGCCGATTTATATAGTCACCGGGGCCTAGCGTTACAGGGAGAGACATATCCGGCTATGTTACAGAGTCGGTAACTATGTACAACTTGGAATACAAGTAATACTACAGGCCTAAGTCGGTAACTCTTCTGGGCCTTGTCGTAGACGGAACTGGCTCCTCCTCTTTCTCTGACTGGGCCGCTCGTGAAGCAAAGCTCTAACCTGTTGGTGGGCCAGCGTGGTCAGCGAGTCCTGTGGGTATACCTGGAAAGTATATCCCCAACACAACATCTAGAAAGTAACGAGTACAAAACTTACATTGTTGCCATTATGGCGATTTCAATTATGAATAGCGTAAGTCTTCATTCGTAGAGCCCATGTCAACCTTAACCTATAGGCGACTGACTTCGGAGACGACCTAGCTCGCATAGACGTCAGCATCTCCATCATTTATCTTGATTCTCTGAAATTCTAGACAAGTAAATAGCCAGGGACAATGTCGGTGAGTACTTTGAATGTACTCACAGACCACCTTAGAAGAACAATAATAAAGGATATGCAATATGGCTATGGTAGTAGGAGGGCTCCATAAGAGGTTCTTTTATAAATTATTTTCTCTTGTAGATATAGCATGTCTATATGTTTGTTGAAATTTTTTGTAAAACATTTTTGGAAACCTTTTTGAAAACTTTTGGAAAACACTAGGATTGGGCCACCCATTTGTTTCTTTCTCCCAGTCATCCCATGAACAAACTTCTTTCCTTCCTTTTTCCCGACCATCCCATGGTCAAAACATTTCCAAAGCCTTTGCTTTTCCGAAGTCCTTTTTGAAATAAAAACCAGCACCGCTCTATAGAAACCTTCCTAACCGTCCATGACCGAGCACTCGGATATTCTAATAGATTTACACTCTACAAAGGTTGTATACTTTACCCACATCATCCGATTACACTGCCCTGATCTACACCAATCGTGGGTCGACTAACCAGTCAAGACACTCCGGATGCCCACTCCAATATAAGTGCCTACCCTATGAGTGTTGTTCCCTCAACACCGGGACACCCTATATAGTTCACAAGACAACTAGAGCACTTTTTCCACTGCGATGAGTGTGCGCTTTCAATGAGGGGCTCATAGTAATGCGCGGAGGCCCGTAGACCCTTAGTTACTTCTCCTGGTCGATGTATTACATGGACCTTTTTACTGGAGAAGTCCCACCCTCCAGGGAAATTACCCCCCCTATAGTAGTTGTGACGCCGCTTATACCGGAGTAAACAAACATCAAATCCAGCCATGTCCCATTCAATGTAATGTGGTTGCACGGGTTAATTGTTCTGGCAAAATTGCAAAGAAGCGGGTGCATTTTTGCAAACCTTTTTCCTCCATCTTTCGTCCATCCTTATTGTAAAACAAAAACCTATTTCCGTTTTAAACTCACTTGGCGGGCAAATCCTCTCCAAGCTTTTCAGAGGTCTTCCCATCCCATAGTTTTGCTTCGGCTAAAACGGGGTCTCCAAAGGGGTATGGTGTTTTACACCATCTACTATACTAGGGACAAGTAGGTGTCATAAAGGGGGTTGTACTTAGTAGTACAAATGTTATTAGCTGGAGGAGCCAAGCCACTACCAGGTGTAAAACATTTAAACAGAAAACCAATGCACTGTGTATAAAGAGATAAAACATGGATAATTACAAATGTAGGACAAGGGCTCATGAGCAAGATGGTAGCTTGCCAGTGACCAGAGATATGTCCCTTGACTTCTTTAGAAAACCATAATACCGATAGCAATATTAATGATAACCCGATGTTTCCTTCTTCTCGGTGTCACACAATCGCAATTATCGCCGTTAACGAGCAAACATGCAAACAATCATAGCACCAATCAATACAAGGCAAACAAGCATAAATACATATAGAAAGCAATAGGCCAAACAAGTTTACAATTTAGTAGGTTTAGAGTAGTTAGATTTTGAGCAAGTGGAAAATGCTTGAAAGGATTTGTGGATTGCTTTAGTGATTTGGATGCCAAAACTACTTATTAGAGGGGTTTTTTGACCAAGGGAATTTTCTGTATGATACCATTGTATAAAAATGATACCATCAGATAGATATTGATAAAATGAAATCAAGAAAAGTGGTTTCACTATTTTATCGATTACCATTGATTTATAATGCCCTTTCTAGTGAATAAAACTGTAGTTTTAGGAAATAATTCACAAGAAAGGTTCTGGAGGTCCAAAAATCATTTCCTTGGATGATTAAGTTGTGTTTGATGGGATGATTCATGGGAAATTGGAATCACTTCAAAATAATTAACATAATGCCCTCAGGAAATTCCCAAAAGCAGTTCTGGATGAAATATGTCTTTTTAACCAGAATTAATATATGATATTTTTATGTGATTCCAAAGTCACATGTTAGGTATTTAGAATACCCTCTTGTAAAAATTGTAATAACTCCTTTTGGATTCCTAAAATTATTGTGAAGATTTTATTGGTGAATAAACCATGCACAGAATAGTTTAATTCACCAAATATCAACTAGGGCTTAAATAATTATGAACTCCCGGGGTTTCAAAGATATTGGTATGAATATCTACTGGGAGTTGCAATTTGGTCAGTACCTATTTTCAGTTGACCTAGAGAAATTCCTAACTGCATAAATGGGCTGTTTTTGTTATTTTTACCAGGACAAAACTAAGAAGCCATTTTAGGTGGTGCCACTCGGATATGCAAGGTATAATTTATACCTTCGAGTACAAAAATGTTTCAGGCCATCTGGGTAAATAAAAATCTCTAAAGAAATATATTAATGAAATGTACCCATCTTGGTAGATGATTTATTACAAATAATCCAGATATTATTGTGGTCCACTACTTGTATTTTATGTTGAAGTACACTTTTAGATATCCTAGGAAAATTAGATATGAACATTTTGAGTCAGTTTCCATTTTGAAAACTAATTAAACCAAAAGACTACCCTGCAGATCTTGGAGAATAGAATAAAAATAGGAGCTTGTGTGGGCCAGATCAATAGTGGAAACGGGCCGCGGAGGGATTTAGGCCCACCCGGGTTGCGCCTTGCACGGGGGGGGGGGGGTTCGAGTTCGGCCAGGCAGGGGCCCACCTGTTAGCGGCTACTGCCAATGAAGGGTTACATGACGATTTACACCGTTGGATTAAGACGGGATCGATGATGGAGGTGCATCTTCCACCTCTGTTTCAGCTTGTCGGTGGGGAAACCCTAGATGGGTTTGAGTGGTGGCGGGGAGGCGTCGAGGAGGGTCCAAGGTGGCACGTGGCAGCACCACGACCATGGGGAGGGGCGCCAAGGTAGGTGCGGCCTCGGGAGGGCCCTCGCATGAAGACGATGGCGGTGCTCACTCAGTAGCTCGTCGGAGCACCTCCAGGGACACATGCATACCAAGAACAAGGAGGAGGGTTAGATGCGGATTTAGCATGGGGTCACACCAGAGAAAAAAGGAGAGGAAGAGAGGAAGTTAATCCCTTGCACGACCTTCTTCTTCCTCGCAGTTCCATGGGAGGGAGCTTCAGGTTCTGGGGCAGGGAAAGCGAGGAGAACGTAGGTGGGGGTCTGGGGTGTCTCTGAGAAGGCTTGTGGGTGAAATGAGCCAGGGAGAGTGGTAGGGGTAGCCTCTGTCCTTTTTAACCGAGAGGCTCGGGTTCATGGTGAACCAAGCTTAGGAGAGCCAAGGAGAGGGGGTGAGCGCCAGGGATTGGTCGCTGGGGGCAGTGGTGGTCGGTTGAGAGGTCAAGGACAGAGATGGCTATAGGGCCTACTACCGAGAAGAGAGGGCCTCTCTGTCTATCATTATGCAAGGCAAAAAGAAAAGGATGGGAGAAGGGCTAGGGCAAGCTCATTGGTTGAAGAGGGTTGGAGACAGGCGTGTGGGTCGTTCAGCTCGACCAGCGGAGTGGGAGATGGCGTGGTGGCAGCTGCTCCAAGATATGCAAGATAAAGTCTCACTCTCTCTCAATTGCTCCATCTGCTAAAGGACACAAAGAAGGCGGGGAGGTACAGTGGTCGTGATACAGTACCCAATGACCAGAGAGGGTGAATGGGTGATGTGGTGGTGGATGGTGGAGGTTTGATGGGGGTATATTTGAATGATTTCAAAATTTTGCCAAAAATATGATTATGAGGCAAGTCTAAGAATTCTTTCTTGGAAAAGTGGAACAATGGTACTGGTAGATAGATATGGTGAAGAGGCATCTCCTGGAATTATTTGAGATTTTTAGATGATTTTTGGTACACTTAAAATCATTTATTCAAAAACTACAGAAACAGTTTCTAGAAGCTCATTTGATATTTTTACATTGGACAAGGTTGGTTATTGATGTTATATGGTCCTAAATACCATATCACACATGGGAGAATTTTATTGGAATTTATTTGGTGGAAAAAGTATTTTTAAGATATTATTTGTTATTTCTGCCATTTAAGAAAAAGGGCAAAAAGAAATAATAAAGGATCTCAAAAATATTTATTTTTGAGATGGGAAGGTAGGGTATTATGTATGGGCCTCAAATGTAGCTTGAGTTGGCAAAGTGATTTGGAGAAAAACAAACTTGACTTTATAGACAAGGTTTCTAGGGTTTTGCCAAATATGAAATTTAAATAGTTTTGGGTTCCAATAATTATGGAAAATTATTTTGGAAATGATTAATTCCAAGGGGGACGATGTCACTTGAAGTATCCATCATTGAAAACCTTGGGTTTTTTCCATACAAGATGGATTTGAGAAGAGAATAATGATAGGAGGATCTATGGTAGTAATATTTTTATACCACCTAAACAAGGTTGGATTAGTGAGCTCAGAGCTCACCTTGATGCAAGGGATAAATGGATAGTTATACTAAGTCATATAGATAATAATGATGTCAATATTTGGACTTGGTTGCATTTGAAAGTGATCTAGAAGTGATGACAAACTTTGTTGAAAATAAGGTTGCCATAGCTGATGAGTCATGAGGCCTCATAAACCATGGGGGTTTAAGAAGCACAAAGCTCCAATGGAAACAAGTGAAGGGTGTATTGATATAACATGATTATTAGATCATGAGCATGCAAAGATTTGGTCAGGGGGTGATAGTATATGGATGTGGGCTTCAGCCAAAGTAGGCATGGTGATGTGATTTGCAGCAAAGATTATTTTCTTGACTACAAAACCATCATGGATGAGTGGGTCCAGGAATGGTTTAGCCAATTGAAAGAGTGGGATTTGTTAGTACTAATGATGTACTACAAGGTGATTCAAGTACATTCTCAAGAATGCACACAGATTGGAGTGGGTGTAGTTCCAAAGATTGAATCTAGATAAAGATTCTAGACTTAGCCAAATATGGAAGATTTGAGCATTTGGACATGTAGGAAAGAGGGAAGGATCTGGAGAGGATGCAAGGGTCCATACTAATCATCAAGTGGATGATATTGAAGGTTAGCTTGCGTAGATAATATTTCATGCTTGAATTTGGTCTTTGATGAGCTGGAAGATAATGAAAATGATTAGCTCAAGATTGATCTAGGTAAGTAGATTAGAGATTCATTGAGTGACTCCACATGGATTTAATTTGGGATGCTTAGTTTGAGATTGATGATCTCAACTATTGGTTTGATCCCTAAGGATGAGCTCCTAGATTGGCTCATGCTACTTCCTAAGCAAACAAGGCAACCAGCAGATCAAGGCAATTCATCAGACAACAGATCAAGGCAATTCATCTTATCAACTTATCAAACTATTACTAAGGTTACCATCAAGCCTAGATTGAGGTAAGTAGTGGTATTTTGAATAGGTTGTGATTTTGAATTAAGATACATGTCTCTTGGTATTTCTACCAAGAATGGTTGAAAAAGGTTTTAGGAAAGGTTTTGGAAAACCTAGAGATAAGAGTAGTTGAGAGTTCTGTCTTGAAAACATAAGGAGATAATATATAGGTCTCCATAGTTATGTTAATAGAACTAGTGAAATATTTTGTTTTTGCAAAGTCACCTTGGCTCAAGTTTGAATTGTCGGAACATTTGAGAATATGGAAGATGAGCCAAGACATCTCTTTTGAAAAATAGTTTTTGTCAACTAGGGTTGAGGTGAGAAGTATATTATATATTACACAATCAGATGTATGAACACAAGCAAACAAGAAAATATTGCAATCATGTAACAAGAAAAGTCCCCCCCCCCCCGATTTTTTCCTTTTTTGACAACAAATCAGAGTTGCTGAAATTGTGATGTTACAACTTGTGTCCACCTAGGACCCAAGTAGTTGATACATGTTCCTTGATTGTCGCACTATCCCTATGTGGGCACCTTTTTGGGTTCCCATGGACTTGAACTTGACTCTGGCGAATGTTTTGGGGGCGAAATTAGTTCTGTCTTTATACATTACCTACTATACATAGGCCAGTTATGCCATGTTTATTACTCGTTGCTCGATGAGTGTTAATTACTGTTGCGTAGGTGTTCACTCTGCCAAGGGAATACATTTTCTATGGCATCTTCTCACGTGGAAAGTGCATGTAACCTCTGAGTCTGTACAGACTTAGCTATACCTGGAAAGTGCACGCTCTTTTGGGCAGCCTCTAAAACATTTTCTAGTTTCTTGGAATGGTTCTATCGTGGGGCCTCGTTGTTTTTATTCATTTGCTTCTTCCGAGGTTGAGCGTGCATGTATCTATTTGTGCACCCCTGCAGGGTAAATCTTTTCGAAAATCCGTGTCTGTGGTTATGGATAACTTGGAGCACAATTTCTCGATCATTGACAACTATAACTAAAGTACCGCTTTTAACTTGACTAAATATGACTAGGAAATATTGGAACATTCTCGGAATGATTAATAAAATTGCCAACGGGTGGAATGTTCTTTCGCCTTCTCGTTCGGAAAATGGGAAGGAGGGGAGAGCGATGTTTATTTACGTTGAGATATATTTATTGGGTAATTAACTCTTGTTTATTTAACGAGCATTCGTCTATCATTGGTTAGGCAAATGTTGTAGTGTGTCTCTATAGAACTGCTAGGCTTTATTTTTGCTGCAATTGCGTCACCCTCAGGTTGTTCCCTTTAGATGCATAAAGACTTGCTGAGTCCCTTAGGGTCTCACACGATAGAATATTGGTTCACATGGACAGGTATATCCGCAAGAAGGTTACTCGGTCAAGGAGACCGATGATGGTTGCAACGACCATTAGGTGCAGAGATTCCGGGGATTGGAGATCCTTGAGATCTGTGGGCGGGATGTGCTTATTTTTAGGGCATCTTATGCCAATTTGCTTCTTATCCGTACTTAGATCTTGTTTTTTTGCTTCCGCTTGATACTCTGATGAGTGATGTATCCTAAACTATTAGAACTATCTAGTATTTTGGATCTTTTCGTATGATGTTGAATAATTCTATTTCTTCTAGATGGTTTGTCTCTGATGTACTCTTTTATATCGTTGGCATACATACCATTTGTGTATGCTTGACTCATAGTCCAGCCGACTACGTCTCTCACACTTGAAGCTATAACCACGAGAAGTGTGTAGGCTGGTTGGTCGGTACCGTTCCCTTTTCCGCTCAGACGGGACCTACACGTGGGTGGAATTTGGGCCTCCTCGAGAGGACACCTTATCCACTTTTGGCTTATACCGGCTTGTGATTTAGAGCGTAGGGTCTAGGGGATTACATCTGGTATCAGATCCATTCCACCCTTCAGGGTCTTAGCCAAGATGGTCGTTGTTAGTGTAGCAAATATTTTTAGTAGTTATGTATATTAGGGAAAAACTAAATGTGAGAGTAGGTCAGCTTCCATTTTTTATTCTTACCCACCCACCTATCATTTTCTGGTAAGGAAGTGTAACGTTTATCAATCCTCTTCTAATAATTCAAACTAGGATTCACGTGTTTGGGGTTTCTGTAGTACCATAGGATGTGTGTGTCAAATATCTTTGTCTATCTATTGCATCCAACTTGTTATCGTAATCTGTCTTTGGTTATCAACTGTTGGTACATTTCATACCGACATGCTTTTGTAAAACGACGCGATCTATCCGACTCTTTGTATACCAACACGTTCTGTCTTATTCTTTGCTACCGACGCGATCTAGTTAGGGATGTTCGTTCGTTAAGTATGCTTTCACGTGACGTTGAGTTGATAATATATGTTAGTTTTGTAAATCCAAAAAGTTTGTTTCCAATTTCTACGGAAAGGTATTCCAAGTAACTAACGTGTGTATTTGGAATCACATCAAAAGCTCTTGTCGAATAAATCTGGTGAAAAAGACAAAACCTTCCAGTACATCCTTTTGGAATTTCCTGAGGGCATTCTGGTAAATATTTTGAGGTACTCTCAGCGAATCACTCCATCAAACCACACCTAACAATCCAAGGAAATAATTTTAAGACCTACAGAACTTTTCTGGTGATTTATTCCCTAAAACTTGAGTTTTTTTCACTAGAAAATTCCTTATAAATCACTCCTTTTTGAAAATTTATATCATAAAAATACCTGACCTTGGTTTCACAACCCTCAATTGAGTAGTCTTAGCCTCCAAAATCATTAATGTAAATCCACAAAGGCTCTCCAAGTTTTTCCACTTGCCCTAAATGCAACCACTCAAAACCTGTTGAATTGTAAACATGTATTGTTCATTGTTTTGTGTATGGTTTTGATGCTTGTATGCCTTGTATTGATTGATGTATTGCTTGTTTGCATGTTTGCTCGATAACGGCAATAATTGCGATTGTGTGACACCGAGAAGAAGGAAGCATCAGACTACTATTATTATTTATTATTGATATTCTGGTTTTCTAAAGAAGTCAAGGGACATCTTGCTGGTCACAGGCAAGGCACCATTCCTTAACTCCTATATTGACCTATTCCTTTAATACTCTATTTTTCATCTCGTTTATGAACTTCATGATTACTTTCATGGTTTGTTTCAAATAAAATACGCGATTAAGTTGGCTCCCCCAAGTTATGACTGAGTGTCTATTGGGACACTTACCCCTATTTGACACCCACTTTTACCCTTAAGATTGAGGTTAGATTTCATAGCATCTTCCCTCTTTGGAAACTACGGTTTTGAAGATAAAAACTATTTTGGGTTTTACCCCACTACAAAGATTTCAAAATTAAACACTTGGAAAGAGGCATCGTTTCTGAGTGGATGTTTTACAAAAGAAAATATGAAGATGAGAAGGAGATAGTCGAGCTAGAAAAAGAGAAGGGATGTTATACACTTTTACCGGAAAAATTTATCGGTGCAACCACACTACCCCAGGAGCTAGGGCTTAATTAGCTCGTAGTTTGTTGTATTTAGCCGGGGCAGCTTGTACTCACTAAGAGGGAGAAATACCCTGAAATCCAGACTGTCTGGGACAAGGTACCGGTGCAACAACTGGGTCTTCCGTGGATGGTATGAATTGTTTGTACGGAAGGAAGTGAAGTCACCAAATTAAGGTATAGGCCAAGCTATGGTTTGGGTATACGCGTGTACGTAAGGGAGGACTATGGCCAAAGTGCCACATACTCGTTGTCGGGGAGAACAAATCCAACAGGAAAAGCCGCCGTTGCTAGGAATGACAAATTAAAGGTTAGGTTTGATTTTCTGAACCCCTGTGTACCGTGTGTAGCGGGTCGTAGTTGTATCCCGACGGATGTATTGATTCTTGTGGGTAAAGTGCACAAACTCTGCAGAGTATAATCTATTCGAATAGTCATGTCCCCGGTTAAGCATGGTTGGAAAGGTGATCACTAGGAGTAACCTTGGGATGAGTTTGAGGAATGGAGTAAAGAAAGAAGCTAAGGTTTAGTTTTGACCATAAAGGGTCCGAGATTTTAACAAAGGTTTTACTATAAAAATGTTTTATAAAGGTTTTAAAAAGGATATGGTGATATCTCGACTTTCAAAAGGAGGCATGTTTTCCAAAAAAATCTTTTCAACTAAGATATAGATATGCCAAATTAGGCTTTTCAAAACAACTGTATTGTGGAGATACCTCGCCACAGCCAAATGTCATTATCTTTGTTTATCTTATCTCGGTGGTCTTGCATGTACATCCAAAAGTACCCACGACATTGTCCCTGGCTGTTTACTTGGCCAAAATTTCAGAAGATCAAGGAATGACGAAGATACTGTCGTCTTTTCGAGCTAGGCTGTCTTCCCAGTCAGTTGCATGTAGGTTAAGGATTTACATGGGCTCTGCGAATTGCTATTGATGATTGTAATCGCCCTAATGGCAATGATGTAAGTTTTGTGCTCGTTAATTTCTAGATGTTGTAATGATACTTGTCGGTTATGCTCATGGCTCACTGATCATGGGAACGTGAATTGCAGGCATAACAGGGATTCTAGGACCGTAAATCCGGGGTCCACATATAATCCTTCTTGGAAGAGTAAAAAAATTGGCTCAAACTTTCAAGATCAATATTCTAATCATGCAGGTGCACCACATAATAATTATGAAGACCATAATGGAGCAAATCATGGAAATCTTTCTTTTGAACATACTATTAGAACTTTCATGCAAGCTTAAACCGAGCAAAATAATATGCTTATTAAAATCATGGAGAACCATGAGACTAGTATTGGTAAATTATATAACCAAGCCATTGCAATTAGTATTGATGTGCAGGCTCTACAGGAAAGAACAAAGACCTTAGAGGCACAATTGGACAAGGTAGATGAGAGCCAAGCTCTCATAGCCGCAAAATTTGCTGGAAAGCCCGAGCCAAAGCCGGTACAAGACTTCAAGATGATGAGGGAAGAAATAAAAGAAGAGAAGCTTGAAGAGCTGGATTATAGCAACAAGCCATCAACTGAATACACCCGGGAACATTTATTAAAGATGATCACCATAAAGAATCCTTATATATAACAAGGTAACGATGCTACATACCAACAATTTATACAACAAGTAGAATCTAAAGTTCGTGAACTAGAAATGGACTATAATAAACAAGATGATAAGCTTACACTAAGCTAGATGATATCTTTGAGCCCACTATTAAAGTTAAAATTTGTGTTAATGAGATATCTGCACTTTGTGATCTTGGTGCAAGCGTCTCAACAATTTCCAAGAGTCTATTTGACAAGTTAAACTTGGGGCCTTTTACAACTACTAAATTTAATAGACTCCATCTTACCGATTCGACTTATAAACAGGTTGTTGGGATTAAGGAAAACATAGTTGTTAAAATTAAAGGATGTGCTTCTCTTATTGATCTTGTTATAGTGGACATGCCTAAAGATCTCATATCACCTATAATTCTAGGTAGGCTATTCCTAAGGACTAGTTAAGCTTTGATCAATCTACATGAAGAGAATGTGAGAATAGGACTACCATCAAGAGATCCTTTTATAGTCCACTTCCCTAGGAAGAAGAAGACCAAGCCTAATAATGATGATGGTATAATCACACTAAAAGACAATTACTTTGGAGTGGGTTTTCCACTCACAAAGCCTAAATGATCACCATAAGGGTCAAGCTAATTGACCTTAACTAGAAGCGCTCCATAAGAGGCAACCCATGTGAAATAAAGTTTTTTACTATTGTGTTAGTTTTTGTTTTGTTTCATTTTTTGTTTTAATAAAGAGTGTTCAAGAAGTTCTTTGGAGAGAGGAGAAGAAAATAAGGTAATCCTAGATATTTTATTTACTAACACATGGACTTAAGGTATTGCTAATTTTTATGAAGTCTATTTGCTAATATGTGCAAAGACGTGTGAAGCTACTAACTCAATTCCACAAGTTTTTCAGCTTCCAGGGAGCATAACAACCACTGGTACGACCAGGAGACCCCGTACCGCGCGCACATACTACATCACAGCTCGAAAAGATAGAAATTTTGATTTTTTTCCGCAAGACGCAGTGGCCATAATGACCACCCGTATGACCAGAGGCGGTCATACCACCCGCCCCCCGTACCGTACCCGAGAAAAACATCGAGTTTGAAGAAAATGTACTGACCACATAACGACCACTAGAATGGGCGTGCGTGACCGTATCGCGCGCATGTACTGAGTGCACCGTCGGAAGGGTTTCGTCGACCCCAAGGCATGTCACTCGATACGGACGTGCTCCAACCGTATCTCCTGCCTATACCACGTACTCGGCATCGATATCAGCATAGGAAGAGGTAACCCTAAAATTCCCAAAATAGAAATCTTTATTTCTTCTACCTCCAAACTCCAAACCACCTCCATTGGATCTTCAATTCTACTCATTCTTTCTTCGATTGCTCACACCCATTCCCTCTAAGATATGTTTCCCCTCTGATCCCCAACTTATTTGCATCAAAATCTTGTTCTTGGGCTAATCTTGATTATGAGCACTAGTCATTAACCCGTGCACCTGCATGGGCTAGCATATCTAAACAACCAAGTGAAATGAATTCTTCCAATGAGTCTTCGTTTGTTACGGGCTTTTAGTTTTGTACCATGTAGACTTCTGATTTGAAGTAGCAATTTATCGGTTATTAAAAACACATCTGCATAAGTAGATATTTGCACTGAAAACACATGTATAGTGAAAAAACATTCATAACACTTCAACGTCATTGACCCATTAAAGGTTTAAAAATACACCAAAATACACATAAAAAATTCCAAACGGAAATTTTGTACACATAATATGCTCAAATCATTGGAAATAATTAGAGCAGCCATCTTAAGTCAGAACACAATCTGCAACTGTCAGGTGCCACACCGAATTAGACGCCATGGTGCATATGAGACTAATAACACTTAAATAACTTCACAAAGCTAAAATCATGATGTTTGAATCCTCTAGAGTATGATTTCCAAGAACTTAACTATGTAGTATATTAGGAAAACTTGGGGTAGATAGATTTATGTCTTCTTAGCAGGTGCTCTGGTTTTGCTGGGTTGAAATATTTTGTTTCTATCTTAGTATGTATACATGCAATGCTCGTGCATATTCGCAGAAAAAACTCAACATGTAATGTTAAGTAGTATTTCAACAATCACATAAAAAAAGTACACAGAGAAATATATTCTCCTACAAAATGTATCCATAAGAATGACTCATATGTGCATATCAAACTCTGACTTGTATGGTTTTCCTCTCTCAATTCGAGTAAAAGTAGAAATTCTGATGGACTACCTAAAAAGTTAATGAAGAAATGTTCAATTCTAACTTTCTAACATATCCATCATGTAATCCCCTTGCTTATACATATAAAAAAATGACGCAGTGGGGGTCTTCCCCACTGTATTTTGCACCCCCACAGTATTTTGCGTGAAAAAAAATTCTAACATATCCATGATCTAACCATGCAGAGTTGGAACATGTATGTTGATGTTACTGTTATGTCTTTGGAATGATCTATATAGTGCCCCCATTTAAATAACCACAAATAGATTTTAATACTCAGAACTGCATGTAGTGAGGTAGTAGTCAATTAGTGGGACGAACTATAGCAGGCGCTATTGAAAACTAAAAATTATTTGTCCCGCTTGGAAGTCCTATTATTCTGATTTATTTATATTATCAACAGGAAGCAAGCATACTATGTTTAATATATATAAATTGGCGGGTATTCATTTTTCAGCGTGATTAAGGCTATCATACAAATATCATGCAAGACATTTCCTTGCTCATCAATTCGCCGACCCAGATATCCTATTATTAATTATTTTATCTATAAGTATATATGCAAAGGAATATAACAACATAAGACCATAATTTCATTTAACCATTAAAGAGTCTTGATGAAAACTATGAGCTTTATAATTCGGAGCTTCAGCTATATGGACCGACAAACATGAGTCTTGTTGGCGTGCCATATAAATTGATTATATGTATCCCTAAGAATATACCTGAAACTTATGAGAAATTAATTCAATTTTCTAGGTTATCCTCTTATAGAAACAGAAAACAATTTATCAGCTCTCCTCTTACAGAACCTTGAACACAATTGCACCAAGCTAAGATTAGTAAAAATCTATAAATTAAATCTTGATATACCTTAACTGAATACATCATCTCTAGATAATAGAGGCTCCCTTTTTCAGGTGAGATAAGATATAGACCACCACTTCATATTACCTGTAAGCTGCGGCTCTTGTCAACTTAATCCACCAAGTAAATCGACCTGTTGTACGATTTGGTCCCAACAACTAACGAAGTTTCTTGGGAAGGGAAGGATCGGATATGAGGAGCCCGTAGGGAATATGGTGAGTACATGGTACACATACTTCATCCAGTGGCTATAATTGGCTCACAGGCCGATCGGAGGGATAGTTTGTCGTAGGGTGGAAAAATTATCCAGAATTAACGTGAGTATGTTAATCTACAACAAAAAATCATACTACATCATTAATATATTATACTTCAAAAAACAGTGGGAAAAATTAGATGAAGGATCAAAGTTACCTGACTTGAACAACAGCTACAATGATCACTACATCTATCTTTGTCATTGAGTTAATGCACAATCAAGAATAGTCAAGCTGAGGAGAAACAACAAATTTCAGTCCTTCTATGACACGAAAGAATGTAACCTTTGTGGAGAGAATATTGATGGTGCCAGCTCTTAGTCCTTTGTTTCAATGTGAACATGCAGTAGGGCACATCTGTTTTGTCACTGAACAGGTGAAGGCAAAAATTCAGCCATATGTATAAAGAGTCCTCGGTTTGATAATAGTATGCAAGATAGGTAATAACAAAAATAGGAAATTGCCTTGCCTATAATCCATCGTCACAGCGCCATAGAGATTTTTTCAATTTAAAGATCTATATTAGTTTTCATATTCATTAACGAAGATATTGTTACCTTCATGAACTCAACCTTCATGAATTGATAAGTTATATTTGGTTGAACTAGTAAGTTTGTTATTGATTGTTGAGTGGGGTTACCTTTCCCATACTAAATTTCTTCAAGACAAAAGGTAGAAAATAAACTTCAATCTCGCAAATAAAGCACCACAAAAAGATTATTCGATACATACTGGTATATTATTGTTACTCCCTCCGATCCATATTAATTGACTTTGATTTGTCAAAATTTGGATGAACCTATATACTAAATAGTGTGTAGATTTATTCAAATCTAGATAAATTTAAGTCAATTAATATAGGCCGAAGGGAGTATAAGAGTTGAGAAGATTTAAATTTGTGACATGTTTTAATATGGATAACATCAATACAGAATTTTTTCTAAATGACTAATATTAAACTCAGTGAGCACAATGACGATTCATAGTGGAACCTTTTGCAGGTGCCTTTCACACACCTTAAATCATACATGTTACATGCTAGATGAGTATAACCTGTCAGGAGTTCAGAACAACATAAAACATTGTTGATTAGTATTATCTTTTATTTTTTGAAACTATTATTATCTTATATACAATCATGATGAGATAATACTATGTGTGGTAATCGGCAAAGCAAGCAAACCCTCTAATCATCTGGAAAACGGTAATTGGACCATGCAACTCAGCATCTACCTGATAAACATGTAATGGAATACTGGAGAAAGCTTTGTATACATAGAATTCTAATTAATATTAACAATGCGTGCTGATGCATACCACGGAGAATGATACATCCTGATTTTAAATAAAAACAAAATCCAAAAAGAGCACTTAAAAACCGGATTACCAATGCTCAAACAGTGGAATACTTTCCACTGTTTAGGGAACCCCGGATCTGAAATACCTTTTTGCATATTAAAGGAGTACATGTTTACCTCCGGTCAGAGGAAATGCCGAGGCGGATGGCTGTGCAAGCGCATAATTAGGTCATCAACTACTTAGTGTCCACGGTAAGGAAGAGTAGCCTTCTCCATGTTGTACCTTGGAGGCAGGTCAGAATAAATTGGATGCAAGCATGGAGGTCCCATGGCTTGCATATTGGACTCGTTCCTGTCAGATTGAGAAGGCAAAGCCGAAGAGATCTAGGAGTTGACGACTCATGCTATGCTACTTCGCACCAGATTTAGAAGCAAAGGCGGAGACCAAACATCATGCATCAGACCACATCCATATTTCCATCCAATATTTAATTCAATCCAAGAAGTATCATCTGCCTCACGGGATTATAAAGCGCATAAAATACCAAACCTGGTGGCCTATTTGAGAAAAAGAAATAGCAGGCAAATCCACTTGCCATTGCCTGAGTTGGTATCGCAGAGGAGCACGGGAGCGGCTGGTGGCGAAAGCGGCCCACTAGAAACGACGACCTAGCGGCTCCAATCCCCTCCTATGGGATTAAAAAAAACTTGCGATGGAAGAGTTCGAAGGATGGACGATAGGCCTACGAGGAGGAGTTGCCACCGTTTTTTCCCATGGAACGGCTTTAGACGGTTAAAAGGCATATCAGATGGATGAAATTGTAGTTCCCCCGATTCATATTAATTAATTAACTTTGATTTGTCAAAATTTGGATGAACCTATATACTAAATAGTGTCTAGATTTATTCAAATCTAGACAAATTTGAGTCAATTAATATGGGCCGAAGGGAGTATTGATTTTCTGGATTAACGTGGGAGTTTCTACGGTGCCTCCAATTAGTAAATATAAGATGCTTGGTTTTGTTTTTGGAGGATTTTATTTTGTAATAAGTGTAGAGGATCATTTATGCTATGTTTCTATGGACCAAATTTTTGATTAGCTTTATTATCTATTTTGTTTTAGAAGAACACGAGGAGTCGTACACGTGTGATGGCTGCGAAACAAGCTGCACCACCCATTGATATGCTAACCCCCCGAGTAACTTGATATCGATTTCATCGAGGAGTTTCAGCTGAACCGTTTCAACCGTCTCAAGATCCGAAAGATCAAGTCCACCAAGTGGGCGTGTCCTTACAATGTTGGTGTATATGAATTTGTTTTTCAAGATTCCGCATGTATCGCCGTTTGACGCTTGAGTTTCTCAGCACCTTGACACATTCAGTGTTCTCACACTACTTCCCCCATGAGAAAGTGTCTGGAGTTGATTGCATCAACTTCCATCTTATGAACCTTGAGTATTCCTTGACCCTCAACCAATGGGCTCACAACTTTTGGTTTGCCAACAATTCCACCGACATATGCTCCACCAGCTTTGTCCTTTATCCAACACCCTTGGCCTACTTAATAAGATGATAATTCGTGGAAACACACCCAAGAGAAATCATATTGAACACCTTGTTGTTCGTTATTTGTTTTATGTTATTGCTAACACCTTTCAGGCACGTGGTGAGTTTACTCGAGTTAATGAGGAGGATATGATAATCCTCGCTAGAAATGCTATTCCTAAATGTAACTTAACGCCAATTTGGGCGCCCATTCTTTTGTTTTATCTTAAGCATCAAGATCTGTAGCTTCGAGGTTCCATATGAGGATGAGGATTCATAACCATGCTTGCACGGGCTCTTCATGTCAACTTAGGTAATATCCAACCTTTGGCAGGACGCAGCCGTCTTGTTTTTTCTACTTTGAGAGCTTGTGGTATGATTTATAGAACTAATGGTAGTTAATTACTTGATATACTTGGAGCAGATCACTTGATCGCAGCTCCTTTTCCTAATGGGCTATACTCTATCGAGGAGGGACATTTGTGTTATGATGCCTAGGTTGAGGCAAGTCTGCCCCAACAACAAGTACCAACGGATGAAGAAGGAGAAGATGAAGAAGTAGAACAAGAAGGACCCGAACAATATGTGCAACCACCAAACTTCTACACCACCGATGATAATATCTTTACTCTCAAAGGAAACATCCAAAACATGAATAACCTCTCCATCAACCTTCGAGATGCTACTGCCAACCTCTCCACCCAGTTCAACAACATGGGGGATTTTCCACCACCCCAATGAGCAATAAAAGGGATTGCAAAAGCATGAGCTTGGGAATGTGTTCCCCATTTTTATTTGGGTAATAATGAGGTCGTAGTCCAACTACTTGGGAGCTTTGAAACACTCGTGTTGTCCTATTCCAACACTTCTTTTTTCTTTCATTTTTGTTTGTTTTTATTTTGTTAGTTCCTTGCTTGGTCGCAAGTTCTTTTCTATTTTTATCCCCTTCCTCAAAAATATAAAAATATTTTTCCACTTTTTCCTTTTTTGCGAAATTGGATTTGCCTATTGCCTCTTTTCTTTAATATTGTTATGAGGGTGATTTTGACTTGAGTTTTGAAGGAACACATCCCCATAAGGAATAGGATTATGAAGTCACTCATGAGAGGTATGTCCTATGTCTCCCACTTTAGAAGTTTGAATTGTTTATCTTAGTTAGTTGATGTGCTAAGATGCTATGCTAGTAGGAGTAATTCAAAATAGTTAGAGTAAAGCTTTTTATTTGCATGAATAATTAGTTGTGGAAGCTTTTGCTGTAGTTCTTGTAGCTAACCGAGTCTTGGCTTGGAAACAATATTGCCAAACAAGTACAACAAAAAGGTCTCAAATTTTATGACTTGTTTGATGAACGATTGTATTGAGAGTTTACCTTTCAAGATACTTAACTCCATAGATGTTTTGATAGACTTGATAGAACTCTTGAAAGGAGTTGTTTGATACAAATGAAGTCTAGCGGTAACTATGATCCATTCCAAAGGTACCATGCGGATCAAACTATGGTACTGTTTAAAAAAGTTTTATATTTTGATGCACACCTTTGAATGCCAACAACACCGCTGGCCTATGAACGATCAATTGTACAATACCTGATTTTGGCTATGAGTTGACGAGGGTGGCAATTGTCACCATAATTGTAACATCCCAATTTCAGCAATCCTGATCTTTTGTCAAGAAGGCAGAAATTAGGGGGAACAAAATGTGGCACCCCAGATTTACAGTCCGAGAATACCTGTTATGCATACAATTCAAGTTCCCGTAATCAGTGAGCCGTGAGCATAACCGACTACTATCAATACATCATACAGAGAGTAACTATTACAAAACTTACAAAGTGGTCATTAGGGCGATTACATCACAAATAGCGGAAGTCTTCAAGCCAGAGCCCATGTCATGCCTTAACCTACATGCAACTGACTAGGAAAACGGCCTAGCTCGCTTAGACGTTGTGGCATCCCGCAAAACCACTACTAGAAAATCGCGTTGAATTTGTGCATCGCATCGGCATCATCATATGTTGTTTGTCAAAACTATTTTCGCAAAGCTCGTTTTGTTTTCCAAACGCCCCATCTACATTCAAACACGCAAACCCGGGTCCCCGGATTATTTTGTTTTGTCCGCTGTCGGATTGCAAAAGCGCTGGGTAAAAATAAATATTTTTAGTTAATTGTTTTAGCGGGGGCAGTCGAACGGGCCGGATCGACCCGAACGACCACCCCCAGGTTTTTTACAATCGGCCCACCTGAACACCCCCAACAAATCCTAAGTCTACCAAACTACCTACCCAGCCCAACCCTCCACCTCACCCCACCCAATGGCAACCTGCCACCTCACCCTCTCCCCTCCCCCTAGCCTACCAGGAGCTGCCACTTGGCCACCCCTCCTCCACCCCTCTTTCTCTCCTCTCTCTCCCCAACCCAGCACACCCCTTGTCCCACCAGCGACCACCCAGCCCCTGTAACCGCCCCTCCCCTCTGGCCCCACCATGTGGCAGCCCAGCGCCTGCAGCGCCCATGACCCTCCTCTCTCTCCTCCCGACGCCACCAGCCCTCACCCCTCTCCCGTCGCGCTCCTCCACCTCTCCCTCCCCCGCCGCCGGCGTGCTCCCTTTCTCCTCTCCTTCCCCACCTCGCGTCCCTTCTCCCCTCCTCCTCTCCGCCTCTTCCGTCGCCTCGCCCCGCTCGCCGTGCGCCGCCCATCCTCCTCAACCTCACTCCCGCCCGCTGCGTGCTCCTCCCCTCGCCCGCGCCCGCCCCACCGCGCAGCCTCGCCTCCCGCCTGCGCCCGGCCGCCGCGCGCGCCTCCCTCGCCCGCCCAGCTACCCCGTCTTGCCGCCGCCTGCCTCGCCGCCTCGCTCGGCCTCCGCCGTCCGCCTCAGCGTGCTCGCGCGTCCCGCCTCTCTGCGTGCCTCGCCGTCCCCGTCGACCGCGCCTCGGCCGTGTCCCGCCAGCCGCCGGCGTCCGGCCCGCCGTCCCGTCGCCGCCCGGCCTCCCGCCAAGTACCGCGACCCCAAGCACCGCCCGCGCCGCCGCTCGCCCGAGCACCGCATCCCCGCCTCCGCGGCCGCAAGACGCCGCGCCCGCCGGCGGCGAAGCTCGACCCACCTCGCCCCTCGCGTCCGAGCCCGCCCGATGCGGTCCCTCCGCCGCCGGGTCCTTGACGCCCCCTGCTCCCCTCCGCCCGCTCTGCGAGCCCTCCGCAGCGTGCTCCGTCGGCCCGCGCTGTGCGCGCATCCCTGCAGAGCTAACCTAGGGCAGCAAGTTCGTGGTGGCCGGCGTCCTGGTGCAGCCTCGCCGTCGTCTGCGAGACGCAAGATCTGCGATCCGATGAAGCTCGTCGGTGTTCGAAGCGCCAAGACCTGCTAACTGAGCCGAGACCCCCAAAACCGAAGGTCGATCCCGTGCCGGTGCCGCCATGATCTCCCTCACGGAAAACCGGCAAGGCAACGTCGGATCCTCGATTTCTCCTACATGGTCCCTCAAGATCTTCTTCACGGAACCCGAAGAATCGACGAGACCAAACGACATCGAACACCAATACCCTCGGAATCGCCAAGTTCTTCCTCTCGGATCCGAAGACGCCAAGACCCCGAATCCCAAGATCTCCGCCGCGAGACGACAAGACCGGCGACACGAACCGACGACCGCGGATGCGACAGGACCGTCCCAGAAACGCCAAGTACTTCCCTCGGACGCCAAGGCCCGAACCTGAAGACCGTCAAGATCGCCACCGAACGCGAAGTCCTTCTCCCCGGAACTCAAGATCTGCCCCGTTATTCGAGAACGTTTCCGCCGAGACCGACCCGTCGAACCCTGGACCCCGAGACCGACCCTGACCCCCGGAACACCAAGATCGTCGAGACCTCTCAATGTGTGAACCCCCTTCCCGCAAACCCTAATTTTTATAAATGAAATACAACAACTTGTTGCATATTAAATTGTCATGCTGGCATGCATCTTTGTGTGGTTTGGGGGCCGTATGCCGATTCACCTAATAATTAAATATGGGGCCCATATGCGGGCAAATCTAGTCTCATATCGGCCTCATTTAAATTTGTGCATCGAACCGATACTATCTTTTGCCATGTTCAAACAACATTTAAAATTGCGGGGGTCCTAAATAACTTGAATCATTTAAATAATTGTCGGGACCCCGGTTCCGCTTAATATGACCTAATTGCATCGCACCTTTGCCATGTCATCCATCGTGCATGCATCATGCCGAGCTTCTGCCGTTGTATTAAATATTGCATCCGGTGTTTCTTCTAGTGTTTTGGTTCTTCGCGGATAAGGCCGTCGAGTTGATGTGAGCTTCGCCCCGATCTTCGGTTGAACCTTCGACAATGTTTCCAGGCGAGCATCTCCCCCTTTCTACCTATCTTACTTTTATAGTATTTATTCCCCTCCTGTTGATCTACTGCTATCTGTGTTGCGATGCTCTAGTTTTCGTTCCCTGTGATACCCCTTGCTGCCATATATAGCCTTGGACACATCCTATCACCTGTTGTTTGGTAGATAGTTGGGCCCGCGTGTCGTAGTCGCTTGCTCAAGTGTTTGTGTGTCGATAAGTACCACAATTGTTGGAGAAGTGCCGCATGTTGACGTTGGAGATGATCATGGCTTTACTTATTGTTCACTTTAATTACTGTTTAACAACTAAAATTGAATTAAGCAGAGGCATCGGTGGGTGATAGGTAATATTTGGTTTCCGACCGCCCACTTGTGTCCCGTAGGACCCGAGTTCTTGACACCTGTTCCGAGATCGAGCGCGCTAACCACAGGTGGGGAGATATGGGCCCCCCATTGATTATTACCTGATTTCAAAGTATTGTACTGGGGGCCACAACTAGTTTGAGGTGTTTTTACTATCCTGTACTTATGCCATGCTTACTGCTTTATTTAAATTGTGCGACAGATAGCACGTGTACTGTTTAGGATCGGGACACGATTTCGCGGTGTCGACAGTCCCCGTTTGGGGATTTGCTGTCGTTCACAGCCGTATACCCAAACCCTAAGTCCGTCTCGGAGACCGGCCGACTCCGTTGCGGGTGTCGACTTGGTGGGGTGGCCCCCATGTACTTGCTTTGGATCTGGGAACGTCGTGACTTAGGCCCCGCCGACATACCGATGGGTGTATGTTAATTGATCTGGCAAAAAGGGTCGAAGTGCCTGTGGATACTTTGGTGCACCCTAGGTTTAATCTTTTCGAGAAGCCGTGTCCGCGGTTATGGACGACTTGGAGCACAGTGCTGGATCATAGACAACTATAACTAAAGTTTACTGTTTTAAATTGACTTGTATCCGATATGATTAGTAATCAGCTTCACTACAACGGAATGGCTCAGTAAAAGTACCAACAACTGCTGGGTTTTGGGTTATCTCATGCTAATTGTCGACTAGTAAGTGTTGCCACTATAACGGAATGGTTAACTAAAGTGCCCTTGCTTACTTTATCGGGATGATTATCTAAACTTGACTAGTAAAGTGCTAACTATAAGCGAATAAGTAAAGCGCCAACGTGTGAGTTCCTCGGTTGACTTCCTCGTTTGGTCTCGAGGGGAAACACCGGATGGGTTTGTTTGATGCTAGTATCAGGTTGGATCCGAATAGACCTTTCTTACCCCTCTCGATAGCCTTGATTGTATCGAGTCTCTATAGGGTGTTTAGTGCATCTGCCGCTGCCTTTCGATCCACCATACCTATGTGGCGAGGACCGAATTCTAGCCTCACGTGTCTTGGCCTCGATCGACGCTCCTCTTTTTCTTTTGCCCTTTGTCGGCACCCCTTTTGTTTAAGCAGGTTTTGAGATCGACGCCGTTAGCAGGGTTACCCTTCCGGCTTGGCCTGGGCAGGGTTATGGACGCCATTGGTTATTCTTCAGGGCTCTTAGCCCCATTTGCATCTTGTCCGTAGTCGGACGATGTATCATTTTCAAGGTGATTTGGATCTTTGCACATTATATCTGTATTCTTGACTCTTTGAGTCGCTGCTGTATATATATCTGTTCTGTGGGTCCCATCGAGGACTGTTGTGTAATGTTATTACTTTGTTTTCCACCCGCACGCAAGTGCCTGGTGGGCACCTTCGAATCGTTTCTATGCGGGTTTGGCGGGTTTCGCTTAAACTTGCATAGGGCCGATTCTGAGGGTGTTACAGAGTGGTATCAGAGCTCAGCAGTTGCGATACCCCACAAGTCCAGCCTGTAGGATAACCTAGCTAACGGCCGAAGTAGAGTGTCAAAATTATTTTGCAAAATCGGTTGGATAGTTCTGGTTAGGTCTGATTTTTACTCCTTACCCCTCTGCTATTCTCCTCTTATCTCGACGTGTTTTGAATCTGCTCTCTTATCTTTTCTTCGAGTCCAGGATTTCTCGTGGTTGGGTTCAAATCGTACCTTGAGTTTCGCTTCCTTCTTCGATAACGGTGTTGCTACATTTGATCTTCATGCGATCCGAGGAATCCTTCGTCTGTGGTACCATTCTTTGTTCCTTGTTTGTGCCTTCCGGTGTTTTCCGACGCGACGACATCATCTACGCCAGATCCGATCTGATGCATCACTCCTTTGATCCGAACCGCTTGTCGAGATCTTCAGTCTGAATCTTGAGGGTTGGTTGCATAATCTGTCTATTCGTGTACATAGTAATGCTTTGAGTGCGGGATGGAGTCGCGACCATACCACTACTCTTATCATTTGCTTTGTATATTGAATGGTGGATCGATGCAATTTACTCCTTCCATGGAAGTTAGAGGTGGCCTTGCCTTCAACTTCGTCCTTTGTTTATCCGGAGTGTTCTCTTGACGAACGGGATCAACGACCTCTTGTTAGTGGTGTCGCGAAGATCTACACGAAGCGAGAAGACGCAGATCGCCGACCTTTCCTTCCGGTACCATGAGGCGGATCTCGAGGGCGAGATCCATTGTTAGTGGTGTCGAATTGTGGCATCCCGCAAAACCACTACTAGAAAATCGCGTTGAATTTGTGCATCGCATCGGCATCATCATATGTTGTTTGTCAAAACTATTTTATAAAGCTTCGTTTTGTTTTCCAAACGCCCATCTACATTCAAACACGCAAACCGGGTCCCGGATTATTTTGTTTTGTCATTTGTCGGATTACAAAAGCGCTGGTAAAATAAATATTTTTAGTTAATTGTTTTAGCGGGGCGTCGAACGGGCGGATCGACCGACGACCACCCCTTTTTTACAATCAGCCCACCGACACCCCAACAAATCCTAAGTCTACCAAACTACCTACCCAGCCCAACCCTCCACCTCACCCAATGGCAACCTGCCACCTCACCTCTCCCCTCCCTAGCCTACCAGAGCTGCCACTTGGCCACCCCTCCTCCACCCCTCTCTCTCTCTCTCCCCAACCCAGACACCCACTCAAGACTCACGCGCACACCTGCCTCCTGGCTCACCCCTGACCCCAGCGACCACCAGCCCTGCCCAGGCCGCCCCTCCCTCTGGGCCCCCCTGCAGCAGCCCGCGCCCAGACCTGCCCGCTGACCCTCCTCTCTCCTCCCGACGCCACCAGCCCTCACCCCTCTCCCGTCGCGCTCCTCCACCTCTCCCTCCCTTGGCGTGCTCCCTTCTCCTCTCCTTCCCCTCGCGTCCCTTCTCCCTCCTCCTCTCCGCCTCTTCGTCGCCTCGCCCGGCCGTGCGCCTCCATCCTCCTCAACCTCGCTCACGCCACGCGTGCTCCTCCTCCTGCCCGCTCCGCCACTTGTGCCTCGCCTCCCGCTGGCCGCGCCCGCCAGCTACCCCGCCTGGCGCCCCAGCCGCCCGCCTTCCCGCTCCTCGGCGCCGCCTCGCTCGGCCTCCCGTCTCCAGCGATGCTCCGGCCGCGTCCCGCCAGCCCTCTCCGCCGTGCCGTCGCCGTCGCGCCCCGTGTCCCGCCCGGCAGCATCAGCCTCGTCCCGTCCGCCGCTCCCCGCCAATCGCCAGCGACGGCGCCGCGCCGCCGCCCGCAGCCGCCGTGACCGCCTGCCGCGCCCGCGGCTCGACCCTCGCCTCGCCCCTCGCGTCCGAGCCCGCCCGCGATAGCCGGGTCCCTCCAGCGCCCGGGTCCCGCGACAACTGCCCTGCTCCCCTCCGCCCGCTGCCTGTGCGAGCCCTCCCGCGCGCGTGCTCCGTCGGCCGCGCCGCTGTGCGCGCATCCCCTGCAGGCTAACCTAGGGCAGCAAGTTCGTGGTGGTGGCCGACGTCCTCGGGTGCAGCCTCGCCGCCGTCGGCGTCGACGCAAGATCTGCAGTACCGATGAAGCTCGTCGGTGTTCGGGAAGCGCCAAGACCTGCTCTGACGCCGAGACCCCCAAACCAAGGCCGATCCGTGCGGTCGGCGCCATGATCTCCCTCACGGAAAACCGAAGGCAACAACGTCGGATCCTCGAGTTCTCCTACATGGTCCCTCAAGATCTTCTTCCTGGAACCCGAAGAACGACCCCGGCGAGACCAAACGACATCGAACACCAATACCCTCGGAATCGCCAAGTTCTTCCTCTCGGATCCGAAGACGCCAAGACCCCGAATCCCAAGATCTCCGCCGCGAGACGACAAGACCGGCGACACGAACCGACGGCCGCGGATGCGTGGACCCGTCGAAGCGCCAAGTACTTCCCTCGACGCCAAGGCGAACACGAACCGTCAAGATCGCCACGAACGCGAAGTCCTTCTCCCGGAACTCAAGATCTGCCCGTTATTCGAGAACGCGTTTCCCGAGACCGACCCGTCGAACCACGGACCCGAGACCGACCACCCGGAACACCAAGATCGTCGAGACCTCTCAATGTGTGAACCCCCTTCCCGCAAACCCTAATTTTTATAAATGAAATACAACAACTTGTTGCATATTAAATTGTCATGCTGGCATGCATCTTTGTGTGGTTTGGGGGCCGTATGCCGATTCACCTAATAATTAAATATGGGGCCCATATGCGGGCAAATCTAGTCTCATATCGGCCTCATTTAAATTTGTGCATCGAACCGATACTATCTTTTGCCATGTTCAAACAACATTTAAAATTGCGGGGGTCCTAAATAACTTGAATCATTTAAATAATTGTCGGGACCCCGGTTCCGCTTAATATGACCTAATTGCATCGCACCTTTGCCATGTCATCCATCGTGCATGCATCATGCCGAGCTTCTGCCGTTGTATTAAATATTGCATCCGGTGTTTCTTCTAGTGTTTTGGTTCTTCGCGGATAAGGCCGTCGAGTTGATGTGAGCTTCGCCCCGATCTTCGGTTGAACCTTCGACAGTGTTTCTAGGTGAGCATCTCCCCCTTTCTACCTATCTTACTTTTATAGTATTTATTTCCCTCCTGTTGATCTACTGCTATCTGTGTTGCGATGCTCTAGTTTTCGTTCCCTGTGATACCCCTTGCTGCCATATATAGCCTTGGACACATCCTATCACCTGTTGTTTGGTAGATAGTTGGGCCCGCGTGTCGTAGTCGCTTGCTCAAGTGTTTGTGTGTCGATAAGTACCACAATTGTTGGAGAAGTGCCGCATGTTGACGTTGGAGATGATCATGGCTTTACTTATTGTTCACTTTAATTACTGTTTAACAACTAAAATTGAATTAAGCAGAGGCATCGGTGGGTGATAGGTAATATTTGGTTTCCGATCCCACTTGTGTCCGTAGGACCGAGTTCTTGACACTGTTCCGAGATCGAGCGCTAACCACGTGTGGGAGATATGGGCCCCATTGATTATTACCTGATTTCAAAGTATTGTCTTGGGGCCACAACTAGTTTGAGGTGTTTTTACTATCCTGTACTTATGCCATGCTTATCGCTTTATTTAAATTGTGCGAGATAGCACGTGTCTTTAGGATCGGGACACGATTTGCGGTGTCGACAGTCCCGCTTGGGGATTTGCATCGTTCACACCGTATACCCAAACCCTAAGTCCGTCTCGAGACCGCCGACCGCTATGTGTCGACTTGGTGGGGTGGCCCCCATGTACTTGCTTTGGATCTGGGAACGTCGTGACTTAGGCCCCGCCGACATACCGATGGGTGTATGTTAATTGATCTGGCAAAAAGGGTCGAAGTGCCTGTGGATACTTTGGTGCACCCCTGCAGGGTTTAATCTTTTCGAGAAGCCGTGTCCGCGGTTATGGACGACTTGGAGCACAGTGCTGGATCATAGACAACTATAACTAAAGTTTACTGTTTTAAATTGACTTGTATCCGATATGATTAGTAATCAGCTTCACTACAACGGAATGGCTCAGTAAAAGTACCAACAACTGCTGGGTTTTGGGTTATCTCATGCTAATTGTATCTGACTAGTAAGTGTTGCCACTATAACGGAATGGTTAACTAAAAGTGCCCACTGCTTACTTTATCAGGATGATTATCTAAACCTGACTAGTAAAGTGCCGCAACTATAACTGAATAAGTAAAACTGCCAACTGTGTGAGTTCCTCGGTTGACTTCCTCGTTTGGTCTCGAGGGGGAAACGCCAGGATGGGTTTGTTTGATGCTAGTATCAGGTTGGATCCGAATAGACCTTTCTTACCCCTCTCTGATAGCCGCCAGTTGTATCGAGTCTCTATAGGGTGTTTAGTGCATGCTGCCGCTGCCGCTCAGTCCACCATACCTATGTAGGCGAGGACCGCCGAATTCTAGCCTCGCTAATCTTGGCCTCGATCTTGACGCCTCTTTCTTTTGCCCTTTGTCGGCACCCCTTTGTTTAAGCAGGTTTTGAGATCGACGCCGTTAAGAGGTTACCTTCCGGCTTGGCAGGGTTATGGACGCCATTGGTTATTCTTCAGGGCTCTTAGCCCCATTTGCATCTTGTCCGTAGTCGGACGATGTATCATTTTCAAGGTGATTTGGATCTTTGCACATTATATCTGTATTCTTGACTCTTTGAGTCGCTGCTGTATATATATCTGTTCTGTGGGTCCCATCGAGGACTGTTGTGTAATGTTATTACTTTGTTTTCCACCCGCACGCAAGTGCCTGGTGGGCACCTTCGAATCGTTTCTATGCGGGTTTGGCGGGTTTCGCTTAAACTTGCATAGGGCCGATTCTGAGGGTGTTACAGACGTCAACAATCTCCATTGTTCCTCTTGCTTCTGAAAATCTGGCCAAGCAAAAAACCAGGGACAATGTCGGTGAGTACCTTGAATGTACTCACAAACTACCTTAAGTGAGCAATAATAAAGGATATGGAATATGGCTATGGTAGGATGGATCCATGAGAGGTTCTTTTATGAACTAGTTTCTCTTGTAGATATAGCATATATCTATATCTTTGTTGAAAACTTTTGTAAAACAATTGGAAACCTTTTTGAAAAGTTTTAAGAAAACGCTAGGATTTTGGGCACCCATTTGTTTCTCTTTCCTGTCATCTCATGACCAAACTCCTTCCTCCTTTTTCCGACCATCTCATGGTCAAATCATTTTTCAAGCCCTTGCTTTTCCGAAATCCTTTTTGAATACAAAACTAGCACCGCCCCACAGCAACCTTCGTAACCGTCCATGACCGTGGACACGGCTATTCGAATAGATTTACACTCTGCAGAGGTTGTACACTATACCCACACCATCAGATTACCTATCCCTGATCTACACCGATCGTGGGTCGAATAACTAGTCAAGACCTTCCGGATGCCCTCTCCGATACAAGTGCCTACCCTATGAGGTTAATCCCCTCAAAATTGGGACGCCCTATATAGTCACAAGCCAACTGAAGCGTGTTTTGCACCTCGTCGGGTGTGCGCTTTCAGTGAGGGGCTCATAGTAACGTCTGGCCGTCCTTAGACAGTATGTAGCTTCTCTAGACCAATGTTTCACATGGGACTTTGCAGGTTGGCCCAACCTCCAGGGATTTGTCCCCCGTAGTAGTTCGAGGAACCTATTCTGGATTAGAAAAATTTCTAGCCTAGCTCCGTCCCATTCCAGAGTAATTTGGTTGCACGGGTTAATTGTTCTAGCAAAACTGCAAAGAACCAGGTGCGTTTTTATAAACATTTTCCTCCATATTTCGTCCAATCCTTTTTGTAAAACCAAAATCTTTTTCATTTTTATCTTCACTTGGTAGGCCAAGCCTCACCAAGGTTTTCTCATAAAACATTTCTATAAGCTTTTCCGGGGTCTTCCCATCCCATAGTTTTGCTTCGGCTAAAACGGGGTTTCCAAAGGGGCATGGTGTTTTACACCATCTATCATACTAGGGGCAAGTGGATGTCATCAAAGGGTTTTTACCTAATGGTATAGAGGGGACAATAGTTTGGGGGAGCCAAACATTCCCACATATACAACATAAATAAGTAAACTATGCAATTTAAGTAAACCATTTGAATAACATGCATGGGTTATAAAAATAGGACAGGGGGTTTATGAGAAATAAGGTGGCTTTCCTGTGACCAACAAGATGTCCCTTGACGGTGTTAGATAACCAGAATACCAAGTACAATAATAATAAGAGAAACCCGATGCTTTCTTCTTCTCGGTGTCTCACAATTCGCAACTATCGTCGTTATCGGATACACATGCAAACAAACAATACCACATTTAGTACAATTCATAAAAATCTCAAACCATACATCAAGCAAAAGACAAAACAAGTTTATAGATCAGTAAGATTGAGGATTTTTCTTTGGGTGCAAGGAAATGCTTTGATTGCATTGTGGATTTGCTAGAATAGATTTATAGTCCAAACTACCTAGATAATTGGTTTTTGAGTAAGGCCAACTTTTGTATGACACGACTGTATAAAACTGATACCATCAGATAGGCATTGATAAAATGAAACCAACAAAAGTAGTTTCACTATTTTATCAATATCCAATCATTTATAATGGTTTTTATAGTTAATAAAAGTCTACTTTTAGGAAATAATTCACCAGGGTTGTTCTGGATTTCCAAAAATTATTTCCTTGGGTGATTAGATAGTATTTGTTGGACTGATTCAAGTGAAGTTGGAATCAACTTAAAATAACGACTAGAATGCCCCCAGGAAATTCCCAAAGGTATTACTGGAAGAATTTTGTAATTTTCACCAAATTAAATATATAGGATCTTTTTGGGTGATTCCAAGGACACTAGTTAGGAACTACAAATATCTTTCTTTAGAAATTGGAATCATAATTTTTGGATTTACAGAATTATCTTGATGAATTTATTGGTTTATAAACCATGCATAGAATAATTTAATTCACTAGAATTCAAGAATAGCTCAATAAATCTTGGGCTCCTGGGTTTTGGTTCTTATTGGTATGGAGGTTTACTGGGAGTTGGAATTAGGTCAGTACCATTTATTATGTGACCTAGATAATTTTCTAAAGGCAGAAAATGCCTGATTTTGTTATTTTTGTTGTGGGTAAACCAGGAAGCCATTTTGGGTAGGGTCAGGGTGTCATGTAAGGGAAGACTAACATATTTCAGAACCAATTGGATTCATGCCATTTTAAAACATCAAACTCTCTGAAATAATTTATTAGTGGAATGGACATATCTTGGTAGATGATTTATCTAGTCCTTATTTTGGTACAAAATTGGTTCTGCATGTTAGATAAAACATCCCTGTACTTGAGAAATTTTGGATCAGATTACTTTTGGGTAGTTTATATTTTAATTTGCGTTTAAACCGGAAGGTAAGGTGCAAATATAGAATTCTAAAACAAAAGTAAAAAGGGAAAAAGGCTCTGTGCCGGTTTCGAACAAATCTGGGCCGCGCAGGGAACCCAGGCCCGTCCGGCGTCTTCTGCACGTGGGAGTGTGGGGGATTCAAAAGTCGGGGTGGGCTCCGGTCGTCAGCCGAAGCGGTAAGGGGTATTCCTGGCCGTGCAATCTAGTTGGGATTGACGACAAGGGTTCTTCGTCCACCTCTCGACGAGGGAATCCAGCGGGGACCCTATGGCAGGGAGGCGGGGATGGGGGCGCTCACCAGAGGGATCAGGGAACTGCGAGGACTAGGGGAGGTGACGCGGCTCGTGCAGACGGTTCGGACAGGACGAGGGGCGACATGGTCAGTTTCCTCGTCAGGGAGCGGGGCGCATGATGGTGACCGAGGGAGAGATCGTTGGATCTTCACGGCGGCGCCCTTAGAGGTGATCCTGGGGAAGAAGAGAGGTAGGATTAGGCGCATAAGGGTTGGGGATAACCAGTAGGGTAACATGCAGTAGGAGAGGCGCGGGGAGGAGAGCCGCATAAGCAGATCTTGGTCGAGGCCGAGATCTTCTTTTTCTTCTTCCCTCGGCTAGGCAGAGTTGGAGAGGAGGGGAGAAACCTGGGGGAGGTTATGGGGAAGTGAAGGGAGTAAATGGAAGGCAGAGGCGTGCTGCTGGTGGCCTTTGGCCTTTAAGAGCCAAGGGTAGAGTTCCATGGTGGATAGAGTGTAGGTGGGGTGTGGGGGAGGGGACGCTGGCCATCCATTGGGCAAGGGGAAAGTGGAGAGGTGGGGTGGGGTACTGGGGTCGAGCAGGGAGTGGTTGGTGTGTTGGGAGTGGAGATATTGCAGTGACCCAGCATACCACTGCATGATGTTGTATACTATAGCCATTGACATAACACCAATGAAACACCGTTCACTAGTATTACATCCCTCAGAGTAGTACAACAGAAACACAGCAGGTCCAAGACATGACTATAGGTTACAATTCAACTCTTTACACAAGATCCAGAGAACACTCTAGGTTAAAGAGAGAGAAAGAAACTTCTTACAAAGAAGAATCAGGAATAACAACTCAAGAACTATCATACTAATAAGACTAGTATCCGAACTACTGGCCTGGCATTGCTGCTATTGCAATACACTAAAGAAATAGGTTCTATGGCTAGAGATTATATTCCTATCTAATCAGTAACTTCGTCTTCACTTGAGTTGATGTATATGTTGACTTTCTTGACTTCATTGAAGAACTTTAGCTTCTGGTGATGATTCCTGGAGCATAACTTGATGTAGACGTCGTCTTAATGGCTTCAGATTCTAGCAAGGGTTAAGAAGATACGTTGAGTACGAGCGTACTCAGCAAGTTCACTAGAAAAAGAGTGTTTGATGCACTATATCTACAGCCATAGACCGTAGATCGTAGGCAATGCAAGTTTTCATAAACATTTCTTCAAAGGTTGCTTTTATTCTGAAAATCTATGTCCGTCAGCCTTCACGGGTTTACCGGAACTTTCATGGAGTTCCTTTCCCGCCGCGTTCGCAGATCCTTCCCGGAACAGGGAGTAACAAGTTATAGTTCTTACACTCTGCAGAGGTGCGTTACTTTACCAACGAGAGATGAAATCCTTGTTGCACAACTTGGCGATCTTTCCCGTCCACACTTCCTATGGTGTGAGGCCCAGTAGATGATCCAAGCCAATCACTGCCCCCTTCGCGACCTCGCATGCCTCCTTGGTGTACACCATGCCCACATATTGAATTACGACAATGGTTTGTACAGACCATTAGATGCCAGAACTATCATGGGATGTTGAGGGTTGCCACCCATATGCAACATATCCTCTATGAAATACCAATTAATATGCATGCTACGAGTGATAATAGCCACGACCTACACATCTGGCTACATGCTAGAGGAAGAAGATACAACTAACTTCTCTGTCCCATTCCAAATCTCATGGTTAACGCGTGATATACGGCGCAAAAATCACTGACGACATTGGTTGTTAAGTCCTAGATAATATGTTCCTTTACCACCGGACCTTTTATAGTAGGTTATTACCTCATGGTAAATAGCCTATAGTCATATTATTATGAAAATAATGTTTTCTAACCTTTTTCAAATGCAGGTGATGACAATACTGGATTTGCAAAATACTTTACATAAAATAATCAAAGGACATGAGCAAGTGTGAACTTTCCTTTTGTGATTGCAAGATTATGCACTCACGGTCTTCGAGACAATATAAGATCCAATATCTGAAGTTAGCATCATTGGTCCGGTAAGGACTAATGTTTAAAGAAGCAAGATGCAGTTATGCATAAGTAATGATATGCATTTTGTAAAACTCCCAAAGTGAATCCCCAATGCTTTGAGTGAAGTGAATTTAGGTGATTCTTTTAAGAGTTGGTTTATCTTCAAATTTTACTTTATAAGTAATGATATTTATAAGGAACTTAAGTGATAACAATTATAAATATACATGTAAAGTATAAAGTAATGTGATTATGATTAATTGTCATTTGGTGACTAAGATAAAAGTCCTTGGTTTTAATTGTAACGAGTTGAAGAATTTGTTATGAGATTATTGTTTGAAGTGGCAAAAAGAATAACATTTGAAGAAAAGATTTCCTTCCTAAGGTTTAAACAACCCTGATAGCTTTTAGAATATGATTGATAGAATGTGATTGATGTTGTTTATGCTTGCTTGAATAGTCTGGACTTGAGATGATTTATGTCTTAATTGAAATAGACCAAAGTTAACTATAAAAACCTAAGTAGTTTACAATACATGATATTTATAAGCTTTGAGACTAAAGTTAACCTTAAAAGGGTAATTAAACTTAAGGTGTGATATGTTTTTAATTATTCCCAAGTTTTAAATTTATGATAGGTATAACTAAGGTGTGGAATTATTCACTTCATATTTAAGTGGATGATTGGATTAATTTTTTTTTATATCATGAAAATAATATGCAATTATTAAATGAAAGTATAATTTGGATGATATTATTAATGTGTTAGACTTAAAGTCATGTTAATTATTATTTAGATGTTAAGACCATTCTCTCTTCATATAAGTGAATGATATATAAAATTATCTTAAAGTTTGTGGTTTTGAATTTTGGTTTAGGATTTAAAAGAGTATTATAAAGTTAATGATTTATGCTTAAGTTTTATTATAAATCTTAGTTATGGTTTAGAAATTTAGTAATTAGATTTTAAGGTTTTGATATTTCTACAGAAATATAATTATTTGTTATTTAAGAAATGTTTTTAAAGAATTTCCAAAATAGACAATAGACAAGGATTTATTACTTTAAAATATGAAAAACCTTTCTAATATTATATTTAATAATTTTCTAGTGTAATATATTTTTTCAAGATTTTAAAAATGATTTTTTATTTATTTTTAAGTATTATTCTTATGTTTATAAAATTCCATCAAGGATTAAATGTCTTTGAATATTTACTTCATATTTTATTTATAAAAAATTAGGCTAGTATTTTTATAAAATAGTATATTTATTTTTATACACAAAAATGAATTTTATTCAATTTTAGGATTTTTCCTTATTTTATGAAATTTTACTTAGGTTTTAATGGTGTTAATATTTATTTGATTTATATTTATTTTAAACAAATAATGTTATATATTTTTATTAGGTAGATCTTATTTTTATGATGATTTAAATATTTTAGTTGTATTTCTATGATTTTTCTATAATTCTTTAGAGCTTTAATTGTCAAAAGGCATTTTGGTAATTTTTATTTTATTCTTTAATTTTCTATTTTATTGAAATCTGGCCTGTTTCAGTTGGGCACATGGGCCGACTCGGCCCAACTAAACCGGGCTTGGGGTCATCTTGACCCCTGACCCACTCTCTCTCCCTCACCCAACACACGCCACACACGACCTCATCCTCTCAACCCCTGCCTGCGTGCGATGTCGCCGCCGCCAGCAGCACCCCCGGCCGCCACCGGCCGTCTCCACCACTGCCGTCTGCCGGCCATTGAAGCTCTATTGTCGCCTGGCCAATCAGGTCCTCTGATTCTATTTGGCCTCGAGGCCTTATCGAGCTCGCCCTCTCTCATCTCCTAGTGCTAGGGCTCGGTGTTGGGTCGTCGTGTGCCAGTGGTCCTGCGGTGCTCTTCGTCGGCCTAGACCTCCTCTTCCTCAGCTTGACGCCAGCGGGTAGGTGCGCAGGCACAACCCCGATGTCTCCTTCTCGCGGATTTGGCGGGCCAACAACCACGCATCGGGTGCTTCCTCTGATTAGATGATGGCGTTGAATAGGAGTTGTTCCATAGCTTCGTCAAGCCAACGCTCCAGGTGCTCGGCACCCTCGATGAGCTCAAATTTCCTATGACCAGCCTTTGTGCTGATGGCCTTGATCCATGATTCTGCTATGTTTGTTTGTGGATGATTTATTGCTAGCTAGAATTCCTAGATTTGGATGAGCAAGTGCTCCAGTGGTACTAATTTGGGTTAGTGGCTGTGCTGCTAGTGTTGGTGAGTGCTAAACTGTGGCTCAAGTTGGTAACTCCAGGCCCTAGTGTGATTATTCTATGCTTGTCTGAATATTTGATTCTCTAAAATGATTATAATGTATAGATACTGATTCTTAGGAATACTACCTAGGAATATGATGTAATTCTGTCTGGAATGATTTTTCTCTAGTATTGCTTACTGAATATGGGATGACAACATGACATTGAATCATTTGCACAACTTTTTAAACCTTTGGTTGGAAAGAAATGATTCATTGGTTCTAAAGAGTGATTTGTGTGACTTCTATTTGCTGTAGAACCCTACTGTGGTGCCTCTAGTGAGTGTGCACAATAGTGATGTACTCCCTTTTGAGAGTAAACAATGATAGCTATCCCTTATAGTTGGCTGTTGGGTTTGGGTTTAGCTATCTGGGTACCATAATTGGATGCCAAAGATGTTAAGGCTGAGGTTTTATCTTGAGTCAAACACATACTAAGGTGGTTATCCTTAGATGATTATAAGCTAAGTAAAATGTTTTTTAGAGATGAAATGATTCCTTGATAGATGGATAACGAGATGGTTTAATAAACTGCTTGGCTTGCAGATGGAATGATGTGCCATATGTGGATTGCCCATATGGCAATAATTTTTATGATTCCTGAATTTATAATCAAGAAGATGATTAGTTGTTGGTTACACTGTTTTAGTGGTTTCTCTTGACTTGATTATTTTTGTGGTGCGCCCATACAGGAGTGTGCACAAAATAACCTCAGGTAGGATGATCTGCTGCTTATATAGCTAACAAAAACATTTAAACCTAAATGCTTGTGATGCTGGTCTAAAGCATAGTTCATATTTAAAATAAATGTTTCCCTTCATTACTTAACCCTTCCTAGGATGCAAAAGCTGAGGCTTTGATGATGTTTGGATACAACAATTACTGCTTTCTTATAAAAATTATCTAGTGATGATCTAGTACTCCACTTGAGTATAGATATGAGGATTTTCTATTGCCCCCATCCATTTTCTAAGATGCAATGGTAAGAACAGATATTAAGCATGATCTTAGATGGATAACCTGTTGTTGGAGCTGACTTCTAATGCTGATACTTTTGTTGGGATAAGTTCTTCTGTTATTGGCCTTGATTACTGATTCTTGTGGTGAGATGCTCCTCCTAGTACCATTGCCTTTATATTTCTTGATCTACTAGACTTGTTCTTCTTGCTTGGACCTTGATCAGTTGCTGTTGTATCTTGATATCCTGCTTCCCCCTCCTTTTACTACTCCACCCACTACAGCAGCTATAGCCTGGCCTTCTCCACCTTGTCCTTGCCATTGGATGGCTTCTCGAAGCAACCATGGTGCAAGTGGTTGTTGGAGATATGCCCTAGAGGCAATAATAAATATAGTTATTATTATATCTTTGTGTTTATGATAAATGTTTACATTCATGCTATAATAGTATTAACAAGGAAACATTAATACTTGTGTGATTTGTAAACTTAATTTGAAGTCCCTAGTATAGCCTCTATACTTCACTAGCTTGTTGGTTGATTAATGATTGTGGTTTCCCTATCATGAACATTGAGATGTTATCAACAACAAGATCATATCGTTAGGAGAATGATATGGTGGACATACTCCTATAGATAAGCATAGCATAAAGATCAAGTCATTTCAATAGTTCAATTGCTATATGCTTTCTGATACATAGTAACCTAATTCCTTCGACCATGAGATCATGCATATCACCTTTACCGGATGGATGCTTTGATGACATCAAACACCACACCGTAACTGGGTGGCTATAAAGGTGGCATTGAGTGTTCGGAAAGTATTGGTTGAAACACATGGATCAAGAGTGGGATTTTTCCATCCATATGACGAATAGATATACTCTGGGCCCTCTCGATGGAATGTCATCCAATTAGCTTGCAAGCATGTGACTGGGTCACAAGGGATCACATATCACGGGAACGAGAAAAGAGTACTTATCGGTAACGAGGTTGAACTAGGTATGCAGAGATACCGACGATCATAACCTCGGATAAGTAAACTATCATGAGACAAAGGGAAATTGGTATCGTATGTAAGTGGTTCATTCGATCGCAAAGTAATCGTTGAAATATGTGGGAGCCATATGAATTTCCAGATTCCTCTATTGGTTATTGTTCGGAGAAGTGTCTCGATCATGTCCGCATAATTCACGAACCGTAGGGAGACACACTTAAGGATTCGACGTTGTTTGAGTAGTTATGGTGTTATGAGAAAGAGACCGAATGTTGTTCGGAGTCTCGGATGGGATCCGGGATATCACGAGGTGATCCGGAATAGTCCGGAGAATAAGATTCATATAAGGAAAGTCCTGCTTTGAGTTCGGGAATGATTCCGTGTTTTCATCAGGAATGTTCTAGAAGGTTCGGATTGTCCCAAGACTCCGAAGGGAGGGTACATGAATGTGTCATTGAATGATTGCATCATGTACTAAGTGTTCTTGCTGTTCCAAAACTGAAAAGTCAAATTGCCAGTTTGAAAGTCAAACGCTAAAACAGAAACTGTGGAAACAGAAACTGGGAAACAGAACCGTGGGAAACAAGCAAGAGGAGGTTGAAACCAACTTGGAGGAGGAGTTCCTCCTCCAAGCCGTGGCCAGCCCTAGGGCCGAGTTGGGAGGGACTCCTCCCTCGGGCGCGCCAAGCCCCTCCACCTATAAAAGGAGGGGCAGGGCCTCCTCCTTGAGACACACAAGTTTCTACCTCTAATCTCCGGTTTAGAGCCGTTTTGGTTTAGAGCTTCTAATTGCTTTAGACTGCGGTTTAGAGCCTTATAATTGGTGTGTCTAATCTCTAGACCACTAATAGACCTCTCTCATACTCCACCATACTCGCTCCGGCTTAAGGCGAAGCCTCAAGGATTTCCTCTACTTGGGTACCACGCCACAGCTACCGGAATCGCGAGGAGAGTGCTACAACCTCCGCTGCTTTGGAACAAGGGAGAGGAAGGTCTTCGTCGAGTACCGAACGTGTGACCGATCATGAAGCGCCACGAACGCAATGGAAGGATCGTCCCACACGATCTTGAGATCGGAAGAGTACGACTACATCACCCACGAGAATCGCTCTCGTTAAACACTTTGGAATCTTCGAGGTAAGTTATTCCATCGACTCGTTGCTACAATCTAGTAGATAGATCTTGGCTTGTTTGTTTGTATTATAGAAATTTTTTGTTTTCCATGCTACGAACCCCTACAAAGGGTATCGAGCCATGTATATATGTAGATCTCACAGACGAGTAGAACACAATGGTCATTGTGGGCGTTGATGCTTTTATTGTAGATTGCTTTTTGTGTACTTTGCATCTTGCGGTATGTTGGGATGAAGCGGCCCGGGCTAACCTTACATGACATCGTTCATGAGACTTGCTCCACGCTTAACATGCAACTTGTATTGCATAAGTGGCTTTATGGTGCTGTTTCTCCTAGCATAGTTAAGATCCAATTTACAACGGGTAATCAACAATGCTAGTATCAATGTTGTGGTTCTTGTTCGTAAGTTAGAACGACACTTATTGAAAGCCCCAAACCACGTAAAATATGCAAAGAAAGTAGAGGCGTCTAACTTTGTTTTGCAGGGGTGTGCAGTGATGTGATATGGCCATGATTGTGATTATATTTGATGTATGCAATGTTCCTTATTGTAAGTTGGCAACCGGCATGAGCCATATGCTTTAATTTATGTTAAGACCCGCGTGTCTATTCAAAGTAGTTGTAATAGTTGAAGCCGGTGGACGACAACCATGGTGAAGCGTCATTGACCTTGATGCAATGCCGGTGATGATGGAGATCATGTTCATGCTTGAAGATGGAGATCGGAAGCACAAAGAAGAAAGGCCATATCATATCACATATTATGAATTGCATGTGATGTTAATCCTTTATGCATCTTGTATTGCTTAGTAGACGACGGTAGCATTATAAGATGATCCCTCATGCACATGAATTTCAAATCATAAAGTGTTCACCCTTAGTTATCACCGTTGCTAAAGCTTGTTGTTTCGAAGCACCACGTGATGATCGGGTGTGTTAGATTCTGCAAGTGTATAGAACGTGAGCAAGCCAGATTTGCTCATGCAGAAACTAAGGTTTGATCTTGACGAGCCTAGCATGTACAGACATGGTCTCGGAACACGCATCACCGAAAGGTAAAGCATGAATCATATAGTAGATATGATGAACATGACGATTGTTCGCCATTGAAACTATATCAACTCTCGTGATGATCGGTGTTGATGTAGTGGATTTGGTTCGTGTGATCACTAAAACAATGTGAGGGATGTTGTTTTGAGTGGGAGTTCACCTAGTTTAATTTCATTAATTAATTTGAACTCAATTTGTCATAAACTTAGTCTAAACTATTGCAAATATGTTGTAGATCAATGGCAGCCCCTACCAACAATTTTAATGCGTTCCTAGAGAAAGAAAAGTTGAAAAACAATGGAAGCAACTTCGGATTGGTTCCGCAATTTGAGGATTGTCCTCACCTGGTAATTTGACCTATGTCTTTGGATGCACCACGGGTGACCCACCGGTGATGCTCCCGATGAAGTAAAGAATGTTTACCTCGCTCGGAAGAATCGGTACTCCATAGTTCGATGTGCTATCTTGTATGGTTTAGAATCGAGCTTCGTAAAAGGTTTGAAGAGTCGACCCATATGATATTGTCGAGGATCTCAAATTGATTTTTGAGACTCATGCGCAATTGAAAGCTATGAGGCTTCAAAAGTTCTTTAACGCAAGATGGAAGAGGGCAGTCGGTGCAGTGAGCATGTGCTTAAGATGTCCGGGCACGCAAAACAAACTTCAAAGCTTGGGTATAGTGATTCCTAATGCTTTGGGGATTTACCGTGTTCTCCAGTCACTACCACCAAGTTACAGGAACTTTGTGATGAACTACAACATGCAGAACAGGAACAAAGAGTTGCCGTAACTGCTATGTTAAAGTCTGCAAGTGGAGATCAAGAAAGAGCACCAAGTGTTGATGGTCAATAAGACCACCAAGTTAAAGAAAGGCAAGTCTAAGCAAAAGGGACACTTCAAGAAGGGTGGTAAGAAAGTTACCACGCCGGCGAAGAAAACCAAGGCTGGACCCAAGCCTGAAACTGAGTGCTTTTACTGCAAGGGAGAAGGTCCCGAAGCGAAATTGCCCAAAGTACTTGGCGGATTCAAGAACGGCAACATCAAGAAGAAAGGTATATCCGATATACATGTTATTGATGTGTATCTCACTAGTACTGAGTAGTTCGGGTATTTGATACTGGTTCGGTTGCTCATATTTGTAACTCAAACGAAGCAGGTCTTTCAAATAAGCGGAAGCTAGCGAAGAGCGAGGTGACGATGCGGGAAGCGGATCAAAGGTTGATGTGATCGCGGTCGACGCTACCCCTTCATCTACCATCGGATTAGTTTTATACTTAAATAATTGTTATTTGGTGCTGCGTTGAGCATGAACATTATATCGGGATCTTGTTTATTGCGAGACGGTTACTTGTTTAAGTCAGAGAATAATGGTTGTTCGATTTATATGAGTAATATGTTTTATGCACATGCACCTTTGATAGATGGTCTATTCTTATTGAATCTAGATAGTGGAAATACACATATCAACAACATTGAGGCTAAACGTTTGAAATCAAGCGATAATTTGACCTATATGTGGCACTGTCGTCTTGGTCACATTGGAGTGAAGCGTATGAAGAAACTCCATTCCGATGGACTTCTTGAATCACTTGATTTTGAATCACTTGAAAGATGCGAAGCATGTCTGATGGGAAAAATGACTAAGACTCCATTTTATGGTATGATGGAGCGAGCTACGGACTTATTGGAAATCATACATACCGATGTGTGTGGTCCAATGAGTGTAGCATCGCGCGGTGGTTATCGTTATGTTCTTACCTTCACAGATGACTTGAGTAGATATGGGTATATCTATTTCATGAAACATAAGTCCGAAACTTTCGAGAAGTTTAAGGAGTTTCAAAGTGATGTAGAGAATCAACGTAACAAGAAGATTAAATTTCTACGTTCTTGTGGCATCCCGCAAAACCACTACTAGAAAATCGCGTTGTTTTTGTGCATTGCATCATCATGACCGCATGCTCATGTCATCATGCCACATTGCATTTGAGCATCGTCATCATCTTGCATGTGCTTGTATAAAACTATTTTTGGAAAAACCGGTTCTTGTTTTCTAAACGCCCCGTCTTTATTCAAACGCAAACCCCGGGTCGCCGGAATATTTTTGTTTGTCTACTATCGGTTTGCAAACGGTGCATTTAAAGTAAATAAAAGTTTATATTATTTTAGTGGGGCAGTCAAACGGGCCGAATGACCCGAACGACCACCCCAGAAAACTACAAACGGCCCACCCCTTTAATCCTACAGCTACCAACTAACCTACCCACACCCAGCCTCCACCTCACCCCACCCTATAGCAGTTTTCCACCTCACCTCCTCCCTCTCCCTCACCCACTCACACGCCGCCACATCACCCCCTGGCCTCTCCTCTCTCTCTCCCTCTCAGCTCACACAACACACACCACACAAACCACCCACACCACACGGCCTTGCGCACACACCACGCACACACACGCTAACCCCCCCCTGGCCCTCCCGCAGTCCCCCTGGCCCGCCTGTCCCCATCCACCCTCTTCCCCCCCCACGCGTTCTTCCCGCACGCGCCCTCTCCCCACCTCCCTCTCATCCGCCGGCGTCCTTCCCCCTGGCCGCTGCCGCTCCCACCCCCTCACCTCAGCGCCGCCGCGCTGCCCCCTCTCTCCTCCCCCGTTTCCCCTCTTCTCCCTCAATCTCCTCGCCGCCCGAGCTCGCTCTGCCGCGCTCGCCCAACCCCGCCGCCTGCGCCTCGCCGGCCCTCACCGACCCCGCTGCCTCCGTCGACCGCCCTCCACCCTCAAGCTCCACCCTCCGCTCGCCCCTCTCTGTGCCCGCCGGCCTGGGAGCATCGTCGCCTCCGCCGCTCTCTGCGGCGCCCGCTCGGCCCGACCCCGCATGCGCCGGCTCGCCGCCCCGCCTCCCGCCGGCGCCAGCTCCTCCTGGCCTCCTCGCCGGCACCGTCGGCCCCCTCTCCGCTCGCCCTGAGCTCCGCCGCTCCGCCGCTCTGGCCGGAGCCCGCGACCCTGCCCCACGCCGTCGACCTCCTCGCCGTCCCGAGCTCCACCCCGCCGTCCTCATCTCCGCCCTTGCCCGCCGCCTGCACCGCCTCCCGTCGACCTCGCCGCTCGTCCGCCGCTGCCGCCTTCGCCCCAAGCGGCCTCCTCCGCCCGCCAGCCCCTTCATCCCCGCTCTCCACCCCCTCCATCTCCCGGCGCCACCTCGGCGGCGAGCGCGCTCCGCCCGCCTGAGGCCCTCCCGACCCGACCACCCCGCGCTGGCGACCTCGCCGAGCTCCCTTCTCCGCGCCACCAGTCGCCGCCGCCCGCCGCCGAGCTTCCCTAACCCTCGCCGCGGCCCCTCCTCCAGCTGACGACCGCCTTTCGTCCCGAAGCTTCGCCGGCTCACGACCTCCGCCCCGTCGCGTCCCGCGCGTTCCCTCCCGCCCGGCGAGCTGCGCGCCGCCTCCTGCGCCTCGCTCGCCTTCACGCTCTCCTCCGAGCCGCGTCTCCGGCCGCCCGTCGCCCTTCCCCGCCATCGCTCCCCGGCCGAGCTGCCGCGGCCGCGTACTCCGGCCAGCTCCTCCACCGGCGCGAGCTCCGCCGCCGGGGTGGACAACATCGCCGTCGCCGCCCCCCTTCTAGCCCGTCCGCCGGCCGTCCCCGCCGGCGAGCTCGCCCCCGAGCCGTTCCCGCTCGTCGACCGCCCGCCTCTGCTCGTCGCCCTCTGCGCCGTGGTCGCCCTGCCTCCCCTTCGCGAACCAACTCCGGCCCCAGCTCACAGGAGCAACCCCGCGTACCCTCTCCGGCCAGGTCGCATGCCCCAGTGAAGGCGTTGTCCTCTCTCTACATGTGCGTTAGCCTCCTGGGCCTCGGCGAGTGTGCCTCCTCACGAGTACAGGACATTTGGTCTTGCCCATGTGGTCATGCTACCAACAAGTGCACGAACACCCGAAGTCGTTCAAGTTCGCCACCGATCTTGGAGTCGTTACCTCAAGTGCCTCGAAAACCCCAAAACCGACAAAAACCCCCGGGCGCGAAGGTCTGCTTCATGGATCCGAGACAGATCCGGAACGTCAAGGTTTACTTCCCGGATTCGACGCCCCGAGACCATCACGAGGAGGCGAAACGCCAAGGCCTTCGACACGGAACACTGACGAACCCCGGACGCCAAGACCGACTCACCAGCGGACCGACAAGAGCTTCAGCGACAAGAGCGACAACTGTGGCGAGTCCAAGCCCGACGCTGACCAAGTACTTCCTCCCGGAACGCCAAGATCTCCGCGTGAGACGACAAGACCGACAACATGGCCGACCACCGCGGATGCGACAAGAACTACCCCCGGTATCCGAGAACGATCCCGGAGTCCGAGAACGTTTCCGTCGAACCCTGGACCCCGAGACCGAACCCCGGAACCCCAAGATCGTCGAGCCCCCTAATGTGTGAACCCCTTCCCGAAAACCCTATTTTATAATATAATAACAACTTGTTGCATGTTAATTGATCATCTTGCATGCATAATTGTCATGTGGTTTGGGGGCCTTATGCCGATTAACCTAATTAAATATGGGGCCCATATGCGGGCAAATCTAGCCTTATATTGGCCTCATTTAAATTTGTGTAGCGAACCCAGTAATATCTTTTGCCATGCTAATACAACATTTAAATTGCGGGTTAGCTAAACAACATGAACCACCTAAATAATTGTCGGGACCCCGGTTCCGCTTAATATTGACCTTATTGCACTGCACCTTGCCATGACATACATCATACATGCATCATGCCGATCTTCTGCCGTTGTATTAAATAGTGCATCCGGTGTTTGTTCTAGTGTTTTGCTTCTTCGCGGATAAGGCCGTTGAGTTGATGCGAGTGTCGACCCGATCTTCGGTTGAACCTTCGGCAATGTTTTCAGGCGAGCATCTCCCCCTTTCTACCTATCTTACTTTTATAGTATTTATTCCCTCCTGTTGATCTATTGCTATCTGTGTTGCGATGCTCTAGTTTTAGTACCCGTGATATCCCTTGCAGCCTTATATTGCCATGGCCACCTCCTATTACCTGTTGTTTGGTAGATAGCTGGACTTGCGCGTCGTAGTCGCTTGCTCAAGTGCTGTTGCGTGTTGTCAAGTGCCACAGTTGTTGATGTATTGCCGCATGTTGATGTTGGAGTTGATCATAGCTTTACTTATCGCACACTTTAATTTCTATTTAACAACTAAAATTGAAGTAAGCAGAGGCATCGGTGGGTGATAGATAATATTTGGTTTCCGAATGCCCACTTGTGTCCCGTAGGACCCCGAGTACTTGATACCTGTTCCTTGTTTTATCGCGCTATCCACATCCGGGAGGTATAGGACCCCTGAGCCGAGCTTGATTGATCTTATTTCTTGGGGCCACAAACTAGTTTGAGGTTTTATTTACTATCCTGTACTTATGCCATGCTACTTACGTATTTAAATTGTGCGACAGATAGCACTGCATCTTTTAGGAATTGTGACCCGTTTACGCGGTATCGACAAGCCCAGTTTGGGTTCCTGCTTCTGTACCGCCCCACAAACCTCGGGTCCGTCTCGAAGCTAGCTTACTGCTATGGGTAAGACTCAAGGTGCCCCCGAAATATTTGAATCCTGTGATTGCTTTGTCGTGAAGGCCTCGTTGGGTTTTGTTTTGGTTTTCCGAGGTTGATCGAGCGTGTGTTGCTATTGGTGCACCCCGGCCGGGTAAAACTTTCTGAAAGCCGTGTCCGCGGATATGGACGACTTGGAGCACAGTATCTCGACCATAGACAAGCATAACTAAAGTTTATTGCTATAAATTTGACCTTATAATGACTAGTAATCAGCTTCACTATCATGGAATGGCTAAATAATACTGCCCACAATTGCTTGTTTGGAGCGTCGCTTGCGACCATTGTACCTGACTAGTAAGTTTTGCAACTACAACGGAATGGCTGAATAAAAGTACCAACAACTGATGGGTTTTGGGTTATCTCATGCTATCTTTATCTGATTAGTAAGTGTTGTAACTATAACGGAATGGTTAACTAAAAGTGCCCATCGCTACTTTATCGGGATGATAATCTACACCGACTAGTAATTCCGCAACGATAACGAATAAGTAAAATTGCCAACCGTGTGAGTTCCTCGGTTGACTTCCTCGTTTGGTCTCGAGGGGAAACACCGGATGGGTATGTTTGGTGATAGCCAGGTTGGATCCGGTTAGGTCATTCTTATCCCTCTCGATATCCTCCATTGTATCGAGTCTCTATAGGTTGTTTAGTGCATCGCCGCTGCGCTTGATCCACCATACCTATGTAGGCGAGGACCGAATTCTAGCCTCGCCGTGTCGGCCTCGATCTTGACGCTCCTCTTTTCCTTTGCCCTTTGTTGGCACCTTTTGTTTAAGCGGTTTTGAGATCGACGTCGTTAGAAGGTTACCCTTCCGCTTGGGCGGGGTTATGGGCGCCATTGGTTATTCTTCGTGGCTCTTAGCCCCATTTGCAACTTGTCCGTAGTGACGCTATCGTTTTCAAGGTGATTTGGATCTTTGTATATTATATTTGTATTCTTGACTCATGGAGTCATGTTATATATATATACGCTCATGGGTCCCATCGAGGACTGTTGTGTAATGTTATTACTTCGTTTTCCACCCGCACGAAAGTGCCTGGTGGGCACCTTTGAATCGTTTCTATGCGGGTTTGGCGGGTTTCGCTAAAACTTGCATAGGTCCGATTCTGAGGGTGTTACAGTTCTGATCGTGGAGGTGAATATCTAAGTTACGAGTTTGGCGAGCATTTAAAGAAGTGTGGAATACTTTCACAATTGACACCGCCGGGAACACCACAGCATAATGGTGTGTCCGAACGTCGTAATCGAACTCTCTTAGATATGGTTCGTTGTATGATGTCACTTACAGATTTACCGCTATCATTTTGGGGTTATGCATTAGAAACAGCCGCATTCACTTTAAATAGGGCACCGTCTAAATCCGTTGAAATGACACCGTATGAATTATGGTTTGGGAAGAAACCTAAATTGTCGTTCCTTAAAGTTTGGGGATGCGAAGACTATGTAAAGAAGTTACATCCGGACAAGCTTGAACCCAAAGCGGAGAAATGTGTCTTCATAGGATACCCGAAGGAAACTATTGGGTATACCTTCTATCATAGATCCGAAGGCAAAATCTTCGTTGCCAAGAATGGATCCTTTCTAGAGAAGGAATTTCTCTCGAAAGAAGTGACTGGAAGGAAAGTAGAACTCGACGAGGTTGTCGAACCTTCTCTCGAAATTGTGAGTAGCGACACGGAATAAGTTCTGTGGTGCCTGCACCAATTAGAGGAAGCTAATGATGATGATCATGAAACTTGGTTGAAGTTGCTCTGAGCCTCGGAGGTCAACGAGAACTCGTACCACTCCAGATTGGTATGATCCCGTTATGAGTGTCATGTTGGTGGACAACATCGATGACCCTGGGACATATGAGGAAGCGATGATGAGCCCCGATTCCAATAAATGGAAAGAGGCCATGAAATCCGAGATTGGATCCATGTACGAAAACCAAGTATGGACTTTGGTGGACTTACTGGATGGCGGAAGGTCGAGAACAAATGGATTTTCAAGAAGAAAACAGATCTCGATGGTAATGTTATCTATAAAGCTCGACTTATGCATAAAGGGTTTCGACAAATTCAAGGAGTTGACTACGATGAGACTTTCTCACCGATGGCGAAGCTAAAGTCTGTGAGGATTATGTTAGCAATCGCTGCATATTATGATTATGAGATATGGCAGATGGATGTCAAAAGAGCATTCCTCAATGGAGATATTGATGAAGAGTTGTATATGATGCAACCCAAAGGTTTTGTCGATCCTAAAGATGCTAACAAGGTATGCAAACTTCAACGGTCCATCTATGGATTGAAGCAAGCATCGAAGTTGGAATCAACGTTTTGATAAGGTGATCAAAGTTTTGGTTTTATACAAACTTATGGAGAAGCTTGTATTTACAAGAAAGTGAGTGGGAGCTCTGTAGCATTCTTAATACTATATGTGGATGACATATTGTTGATTGGGAATGATGTAGACCTTCTTAATAGTGTCAAGGAATATTTGAATAATAGTTTTTCAATGAAGGATCTTGGCGAAGCAGCTTACATATTAGGCATAAATATTTATAGAGATAGATCGAACGCCAAATATCATTGTCACAGTACATATTTGGACAAAGTTCTAAAGAGATTTGGAATGGAAGAAAGCAAGAAAGGGTTCTTGCCCATGTTGCCCAATACGACCTTGAGTAAAACTCAAAGTCCGACATCGGCAGAAGATAGAGAAAGGATGAGTAAGACTCCCTATGCCTCAGCCATAGGATCTCTAATGTATGCCATGCTATGTACCAGACCCGACATTGCATATGCTATTAGTTTAACTAGCAGATATCAAAGTGATCCAGGAGTGGATCATTGGACGTGATCAAAACATCCTTAAGTACTTGAGAAGAACTAAGGATATGGTTCTTTCTTATGGAGGTGATGAACAGCTCATTGTTAATGGTTACACCGATGCTAGTTGGAACACCGATCCGGATGATTCTAAATCACAATCTGGATATATTTATTTCGAATGGTGAAGCAGTTAGATGGAGGAGTGCACAGCAAAGCGTTGTGGCGAGATCTTCAACCGAATCAGAATACATGGCTGCTTCGGAGGCTTCACAAGAAGCGATATGGATGAAAGAGTTCATTACAGAGCTGGGTGTGGTTCCTAGTGCGCTGGACCCAATGTCTATCTACTGTGATAACATGGGCGCCATAGCCAATGCGCAAGAACCAAGGTCACACAAGAAGCTGAAGCATATCAAGCTGCGTTTTCACGCTATTCGAGAACATATCCAGGATGGGGATATAAATATTTGCAAAGTACACACATATCTAAATGTGGCGGATCCGTTGACTAAACCTCTCCCGAGGGCAAAACATGACCAACACCAAACTGCCATGGGTGTTCGGTATATTACCATGTAATCTAGATTAGATGACTCTAGTGCAAGTGGGAGACTGTTGGAGATATGCCCTAGAGGCAATAATAAATATAGTTATTATTATATCTTTGTGTTTATGATAAATGTTTACATTAATGCTATAATAGTATTAACAAGGAAACATTAATACTTGTGTGATTTGTAAACTTAATTTGAAGTCCCTAGTATAGCCTCTATACTTCACTAGCTTGTTGGTTGATTAATGATTGTGGTTTACCTATCATGAACATTGAGATGTTATAAACAACAAGATCATATCGTTAGGAGAATGATATGGTGGACATACTCCTATAGATAAGCATATCATAAAGATCAAGTTATTTCAATAGTTCAATTGCTATATGCTTTCTGATACATAGTAACCTAATTCCTTCGACCATGAGATCATGCATATCACCTTTACCGGATGGATGCTTTGATGACATCAAACACCACACCGTAACTGGGTGGCTATAAAGGTGGCATTGAGTGTTCGGAAAGTATTGGTTGAAACACATGGATCAAGAGTGGGATTTGTCCATCCATATGACGGATAGATATACTATGGGCCCTCTCGGTGGAATGTTATCGAATTAGCTTGCAAGCATGTGACTGGGTCACAAGGGATCACATATCACGGGAACGAGAAAAGAGTACTTATCGGTAACGAGGTTGAACTAGGTATGCAGAGATACCGACGATCATAACCTCGGATAAGTAAACTATCGTGAGACAAAGGGAAATTGGTATCGTATGTAAGTGGTTCATTCGATCGCAAAGTAATCGTAGAAATATGTGGGGGCCATATGAATTTCAACATTCCTCTATTGGTTATTGTTCGGAGAAGTGTCTCGATCATGTCCGCATAATTCACGAACCGTAGGGAGACACACTTAAGGATTCGACGTTGTTTGAGTAGTTATGGTGTTATGAGAAAGAGACCGAATGTTTTTCGGAGTCTCGGATGGGATCCGGGATATCACGAGGTGATCCGGAATAGTCCGGAGAATAAGATTCATATAAGGCAAGTCCCGTTTTGGAGTTCGGGAATGATTCCGGTGTTTTCATCGGGAATGTTCTAGAAGGTTCCGGATTGTCCGGCACTCCGAAGGGGGAGGGTACATGAATGTGTCATTGAATGATTGCATCATGTACTAAGTGTTCTTTATGTTCCAAAACTGAAAATTCAAATTGCCAGTTTGAAAGTCAAACGGCTAAAACAGGAAACTGTGGAAAACAGGAAACTGTGGGAAACAAGCAAGAGGAGGTTGAAACCAACTTGGAGGAGGAGTTCCTCTCCTCCAAGCCGGCGGCCAGCCCTAGGCCGAGTTGGGGAGGGACTCCCCTCCCTCCTGCCGCCAAGCCCTCCACCTATAAAAGGAGGGGCAGGGCCTCCTCCTTGAGACACACAAGTTTCTACCTCTAATCTCCGGTTTAGAGCCGTTTTGGTTTAGAGCTTCTAATTGCTTTAGACTGCGGTTTAGAGCCTTCTAATTGGTGTGTCTAATCTCTAGACCACTAATGGCCCTCACTCATACTCCACCATACTCGCTCCGGCAAGGCGAAGCCTGGGATTTCCCTCTACTTAGGTACCACGCCGTTGTCTTCTTGGAATCGCGAGAGAGTGCTACCACCTCCTTTCTTTGGAACAAGGAGAGGAAGGTCTTCGTCAGTGCAGGCGTGTGACCCGGCTGGAGCGCTTCGGAGCCTTGGCGCGGAAGGATCGTCCACACGATCTTGAGATCGAAAAGAGTATGACTACATCACCCACGAGAATCCGCTCTCGTTAAACACTTTGGAATCTTCGAGGGAAAGTTATTCCATCGACTCGTTGCTACAATCTAGTAGATAGATCTTGGCTTGTTTGTTTGTATGCGATAGAAATTTTTTGTTTTCCATGCTACGAACCCCTACAGTGGTGTGGTGGTGATCTGGGTGGTTCTTGTGGTGCTATGAGAGCAGTTTGTTCTTGAGGTGTGATAAACAGAAAGGAGATAAGAGAATGGGTGTGGTGCTATCTAGTGCTACTAGTGAGTGCTACGGCTGTGCTCTCTCCTTGTGTACAGAAATTTCTTCCTTCTTGTTTACTTCCGGGGTTAATGTTGTCGACAAGACAACATTTGCATCTTGATGTGAGCTGCTAGCTGGTCCCCTCTTTGGGTGCACGTTTCCACCCCTAGATATTTTTCTATGGATGAGATCATGGAATGATGGATATTATCTGGTTGTAACATTTTCTTTTCTAATTAACATGCGAGGTGTAAATGTTGATTTAGCTTCTGCTGATGTGGATATTCCTGTTTGGCTGTCATTCTTTATATTTTCTAAACTTGTCACTGAAAGAATTATCCAGTCACGCTAATTA